>CM060835.1:22490000-23090000 GCA_030762175.1 Metallyticus violacea | reverse complement strand
ATACCATGAGTATACTTCAGTTCCATTATTCTATTCAGTTTGATTTCATTTCATTAAATGGGAGCAGGCCTCTATTCTTTTGCATGACATGAAACTGTAAAAATATTTTAAAATAAAACACAATTTCAATAAAAGTTTGTTTTATATCTATTGTTCCAATATAAATCATTTTTCAGATAAAAAATAGGCAAAATTATGTACACTCAGATATTACAAATGAAGATATAATATTTACAGGCTTACTATCCTAACTTATTGAGATCATTTGTTCAACTCCAATGCTATGTGTTTATAAATTTGTACAATAAAACTTAGCATATTTCTCTCACTATGCTTGATTGTGCTATTGAAATGCTTAATGAGCTGTTTATTTATGCTAAACATTTTACTAAAACCTATGAAATAAAGATGATAATGGAATGTGTGCCTTGAAAAAATCAAAATAATCACAGCACTTCGGTGGAGGGACTACTTTGTACTTCAGTTTTTATGTAAGTTTAGTTCATAGTATAAAAGTTCAATTCCTTGGCCTAAACCTGGACATATAAAATTCACAGTCACTGCAATATATGGCAGGTGGGGTAACCAGCCTTTTGCGACACAAATGGCATGGATTATCCACTACAGGGGGGAACTTTTTTTCAGCACGCTGCTCCAATTCAGGTCCAGCAGTAGTGGGAACACTCTGGGGCTTCATTTTTGTCCATGTGGGGGGATACTGATATGGGGGCACAGGTCTCTGTTGGTGCACTGCTGGAAGAGAATGGTGGTGAGAGTCACCAAGCTGCTGCTCTGGAGGAGTCTGATGTTGGAGGTTCCTTTGTTGGTGATGATAGAAATTCTGGTGCTGAGGATATGGCTCTGTAGTGACACCTCTTGCTTGTTCTTGGCCTATGTATGATACTCTCATAGGCTCATGCATGCCTCGTAATGTATCCTGACCCCTTACCTCCTGATTATTAAGAGGTATTCTCATTAACTCGTGTGCTCTTTGGAAATTCTGGTTGTTTGCAGAAATCCTTAGATGCTCTTGATTTGAGACAAAAGTTCTCAAAGTATCCTGGCCAGCAAAAGAACTCTTGAAATCCTGATCAGAACTTCGGATAGGTTCTTGTGGATTTCTAGCACAGTCTTGGTTATGATGAAATGCTTGTGTATGAGGTACCAGCTGGTAGGGCGTGTGCACTGTATGAACCTGATCTCCCACAGATCTGGAGTAGTGATACATCTGTGGATTCCTTAACATATCTGCATGTATTGGTTTGTATGGAGATCTGGGGTCATACATTGCTTGCTGAGAAGGAGCCCTTTGTTCTGGGGGGTATATATTTGAATTAACATGTGGCATCCTCTGATCTGATGAATATATGCTTGCATTCGATTGCTGTACCCTGTGTTCTGGGGCATATGTGCTTATATTTGCTTGTGATGTTCTCTGTTCTGGTATGTATGTGCCTGCATTTGTATGTGGCACCCTCTGTTCTGCAGGGTACATACTTGTTTGTGGTACTTTCTGATATGGAGGATACTGCTGTTCACCCATCTTTTGCACAGAAAGCATTGCTTCAGAGCTCTGAGGTATCTTTTGGTACATTGGATGCATTTGCTCACCATTGCTGCCAACTCTTTGAAGACCTGAGCCAGTCTCTGGACTTGGCAATACTTTTTGGTAAGGAGGATATGCTAGGTCATTATTAGCACCAATTTTCTGAACATGTGAAACTAAATTTGCAACCTGCGGAACCTTTTGATATGGACTGTATAACTGATCACTAACTTTATGTGCTGTTCCCAAATCTGATATGGCTGATACTTTTGGATATGTAGAATAGGCTTGTTCTGTAACCCTCTGCCCAGCATCAGAACTGTGAGGCACTTTGTGAAATGGAGGGCATATTTCTTCTGCAGCTTTATGAACAGATTGCATCATATCTGGATTTTGAGGCACCTTCTGATATGGAGGATACCCCTGTTGAGGAACTTTCTGGAATGTCTGGCCCATATCTGGAACTTGTGGCACTTTTTGATAAGGGGGATATATCTGCTCATTGGTTTTCTGAAGAATCTGACTCTGTTCCAGCCCATGTGGCACTTTTTGATATGGCGGATACAACTGCTCACCAGACTTCTGTGAAGTTTGGCCCAATTCTGTAGTTGAAGACATGTTCTGATATGAATTAAGTCCTTGCTCAGCAACCTTAGGAGAAGATTGCCCCATTTCTGAGCCCTGTAAACTTCTCACTTCTATATGTGGCTCCTGTTGAAAAGCTGATCGAAGTACTCGCTCCAGAATAGGATTTGGGATGTAGCTATCTTCTTCTTCATCTTCAGCAGTTGCCACTAAAATTACCTGATCACAGAAAGTCACATTTTTCTTCTTCTTTCGCACTTCCAAGTCACACTGTGGCATTGCTGCAAGTATGGCTTCTTGAAGATGCTCCTGCTGTGGCTGTTGCTGCTGTTCTAGAAGACACTCCACCGAGGATCCACTTGCACTGTTTCGTTTCTTTATAGATAATACTCCAGCATCAAAGACAATGTCACAAGAGCGGTTTTCACGTAGGTTTGAAGGAGGCTGGCAGTTTACACTGTTTACATTGTTGTCTATTATTTGATTCCACTGCTCTGTAGGAGTTGGAGACTTGGCACTGACAGCCTTTGGGATTTCCACAGAAGTCTGTGCTGTTGTAGTTGTATTCTGAAGACGGATGTTCTCAAAACGTGAGGCCAGATCTTTAACAGAAGACGGCTTCTTGTCCAATGCTTTGCCACCAGCAGGTGTAAGCACTCCATTGCTGTTCTTCTGGGCTGGATCATTTCCTTGTTGCTTTTTCAACTTGCGCTCTGCCTGTTTTGCTTGTAGTTCCCGCAACCATTCCTCTCCAGATTTTGTTTCAAGCTCAGGTTCCTTGTCTGGCTCTTTAGCAGATGTATTCTCTTTAGCAAAGATCTGTTGTCGCTTGGCTTGCAGTTCTAACAGTAAACTGCTTGGTGTAGGGTTTGGCTCCTGAATGGCCAATGTTGCAGTTTCCAGTGGTGGAGGTGGTGGAGGGAATTCTTCACTGGCTTGCCTTGAATGTGTCACTGAGCCCAATGGACTTGGATAGGGTGGCAGAATGCTATCCACTTCATCTGTATCATGGTTGTGCACCTGTGCCTGGGTAACCAGCTTGTTACAGAAAATGCCACCATTGGCATACATTACTGCATCACCCTGAACAGTGTAAGTTGGGACATAAGGAAGAGATTGTGGTTCATAAGGTACTGAACATTGTGGCCTTTCTTCGGCAGGAAGGTTGGAGGTTGTGGTTTTAGGAACAGATAACTGGGATGTTGTACGCAGAGGAGGTGGAGGTGGAACCTTCGGTATGTGTAGAACTTTCCCAGCACTGCCATGGAAACTTTTCCTCATTAGTCGACTTCTCTCAAGGTTTGGATTACCACCACCATTGTACTCAAGATGACCCTCAGAAAGATAACCGCTTAGAGCTCCTGTACCCTTCATGCCAAGGCTACTGTCATCTCGTGATGTCACCTTGTTATTAGCACCATTTTTTGCCTCATTGGTTCCATTGTTCTGTCCTCCAGAAGACCCATTACTACTTCCGACTTGGCCTTCACGGAGATCTGGCATTGAATGATTCTTGCGTTTTATCAAGCCTCCCATAAGCAACTTGCGTCTTATCTTATGTTGCTTCTTTGTTTTAGCCTCTCCCTGTTCATTTGATTTTCCCTTCTTGCCAGTATCTTTAGTGGTTGTGTTTGTGACAGCATTGCGTTCCTCACTGCGAGCACGCTTTTCACGTGAGCTCTTGTCACTGTCTTCTCGTCGTCGTCCTGCAGCACGACTGCCATTCCGTCCAGGTCGATCATAGAGCATGTACTCTTCATCCTCACCTACACGGGAGGTCTTACTGTTTCGTGAAGAGCTCACCTTCTTCTTTGGAAGAGTTGCATATATTTCAATATTGGAATTTTGTCTAGAATGTGCAGCTTCTGAAACAAACATATAAACCATTTGTTAGCTATAAAATTTTTAGCATCCTTTATACTTCTATAAGCCATGGTGAATATCATTATATATTTTATATGCAAAATGTTTTAAATACTACATAGTTTATCTGAAAATTTTAATCAAACTTTTAGGTCATAAATATAACAAATAAATTTCATACCTATTTAGAGAAGTGCACTAAAACAAAATTTACTGCCCATTTACAAATCATGTCATGTTTTTAAACATATGTAAAGTAGTATTAAAATAACTTAATATCTGTAGTGTTGGTGCTAGACAGAGAAGGGTAAATCTGGTGTGCTAGGGATGATTATGCAAATGGTAGTAAAATATTAACAACTCTTTGAGGGAAGCAAACTATAAGATATATCAGAAAAACAAGAATGATAACTGCTGAATAAAAAAGTTTAGAGCAATTACAGATAAATGGAATGGGTAATATGTGGGAAGAGAGAAATAATTTGAATGGATTCATAGAAGTTTCCATAAACTTATTCTGGGTATAGGGAGAACTTCACCCAATGAGGTAGTTCAAGCAATTAGAATGAATAAGGAATATGGGGAAAATAATGGAAAGGGCATAAGTATTGGTTCAGGATCAACAGGCTAGAGGAAAAAATATACTGAGATAATGTTTAATTTTACAAGAAGGGATGAAACAAAGAGATATCTAGGTCAATACAATTAAGAGTATTTTTGAAAATTAACAGTATGGAAAAATATGGAAAGACAGAGAAAACATTTTTGGAAAGGATGAAGATATTAAAGTGCAAGAAATATTTGGTGGCTTTAAAACTAAAACAATCCTTGAAGTTTACATAGATATATAAAAAATATCTGAGGTAAGGAATGTTGAATGTTGCAATAATATGACACAGAAGAATTTACATAGATTAGAACTAGAGTTGTCAAGTTGAAAGGAGAAGGTGGAAGGATTAATGTAGAGCTATGCCCACTGTGTGAAAAGAAGGATGTCTGACTTAAGTTTATTTAAATATGAAGAAACTAATAAAAATGTAATTTGGAACTTGCATAGTGAAGTCAATCATATAATTGATATTATTGTATGATTTAGTTGAACTACACACTATTAATGCTTCACTTACTTGTCATAATGTATAGAACTGATTTCGAGAACACTGGTTTTCTTTATCAGCTAAAATTCAACTGTTGGATAATTCGTTGAGCTGTGGGAATGTGTATTCTGCTCTGGTGGCAGTGTGATAAACTTGTAGTTTATGTTTTCATCCCTGGCAGTGCCAAAGTTCATTAGACTGTCTTTATATTTGTAGATGTACATTTTCTCCCAGGTTGCTAATTCCGTAGGTCTTTGTACTGATTTTAATAATTTTGCTTTATTCACTATGTCGTGATTTTGTGTCCAAAAATGATATGCTACCGCTGATTTCTCCATTTGCTTGAACTTTATATTCCTGAAATGTTCCTTTAACATAGGCACACACCAGAGCAGAATACACATTCCCACAGCTCAACGAATTATTCGACAGTTGATTTTAGCTGATGATGAGAACCAATGTTCTCGAAACCAGTTCTACACATTATGACAAGTAAGTGAAGCATTAAGAGTGTGTAGTTCAACTAAATCATACAATAATATCAATTATGTGAAGAAACTAGATTACTGAGAGAGAAATCACATTTGGAGAAATGGAGTAATCTTATGATTGATTAAATCCAGAGAAAAGATGTAAAGAAATAAGAAATTATTTAGGAAATTGAAGTAGAAATGGTTGAGGATTAATTCACAAGTCAGAAAAGACATGCAGAAAATTATTAGAGATAAAGGTTTTAATTATGTCAATGAATCAAATATCCTGATAAACACCCTATTGGAGATATTGGATCAATAAGGAAATCAACAACTCAAATGAGATGCAATGTTAATAGAAGATGCTATAATTAATAAATACAAATAGTATAAGGTGAAAGTTTTACTTTGTATTTATTATATTGGGTATTGAATAAGTTTGTTCATTCATACCAGAACCAGCTCTAGCAATAAATATGTATCCTAAAATTAAGTCTTTTTACTTTCCTTATTTGTACCTTTTATGCATCTAAATATTTTTCTCAAAATCAATGTATTTATTTCCATTTTCATAAATGATGCACTGGTTTTGCTGCCTATGTGAGTATAAATTCCATATGACACTTTAAGGAGCCCAATAAAGAATTCCTAATTCAATGACTCACCTTCCTTATTTGCATTAGCATTCATCTCCTGGAGGAGTCGACGATGCAAACTTCGCACACGCATGACACACGTGTTGTGCTTCATTCGTGCTGATGTAAGAGCCTGTGGGTTGTTATAGGGAGCATCCATGGCCGCACGAGCCTTTCCAGCAGCAGCACGACATAGCACTAAAGCTGTCTGCAGATCATCCTCCGTGGCTCTTGATCTATCCAGAAGCTGATCTGCCTCCTGACAAAGCCTTTCACAATCATCCCCTGCATGTGGCCTTGAAACAACTTCACTTGTTAGGCCTTCAGGAATCTGTGCCAACTGCAAATGGTATATTAAATGTTTAAATTTGGTATAATAAGCACCTAATATTTATGAACATATGAATGTAAAGCACATTTTGTGATTAATTTTGCCCTCTCTGTCTTAAAAATATACAAATGCTGCAAATAAGACTGCAGACTGAAGGAATTAACATATTTGTAAAATAAGGAAAATTAAAATGTAAAGAGATCAGGCAGGGATTAAACCTAGAACTCTTCAATGCTGGTCTGCAAAATACTGCTCAGATAACTTCTTGAATGTAAAATCTTTTTGATGAAAACTTACTGAATATAAATGGTTTGTTGTTTTTGTATTGGAACTAGAACTGGAACATTATTCAGTCCTTAAGAATTCAGGTCTTTTTTTTTTTTTTTCAGTCTTTAAGTCAGGGTTTTTTCCCCCCCTCCCCTTAAGGTGTAAAAGTTCTTTAAATATTCCCTTTTCATATTATGGACAGTCTTGGTGAACTTACTGAACTGCCTCAGCCAAGAGAGAGGGAGGGGGAAGAAGTCATATACTGATAATATTATCACTCCACTATATACTGCTACATATATTTTTACATTATTAAGGTTCTTCCTATGTACTTCTTACTGTAAATCATTTTTTTTTTTTTTTTTTAGATTATGAAGAAAACAAAATAAAGTACATTTTCCAAGAAATGAAAAAAAAATTAATAGTAAAAAGATTCTGTAATGAAATGATCTAAATATATTATAACATTATCAATATATTTTTCATCCAAAAATACTTAAAAAATAGGCAATGGGAAGTAACAATTTAGCATTTATTATATAATTTACATAGAATAGTCTAACTATTTACCTACAGATTCTAGGTATCTCTCGAAACCATTCCATTATTTTAGAATTTATTGCTTAAATACCAGCATTTTGACATGCTTCACAAGTTAATCAAAATGGTTCAATGGCTCTTTCAGCTGATATATATAATAATGTATTAAAATATTGCCCTTATTTTTATGCAAAGGCAATTTATTTCTCTGCACTAAGATGTATAAAAAGCAGCTGAGGAATTGTGATAATAACACTAATTCTTTTTGTCAATTCACATATCCAAACATTTCAAGTTCTCCTTTCAATTGCATTTTTCTCAAATCTGTTATGGGAATTCATATTTTGCATGAATTTGACCAAAAATATGCTGTAACATTTAAGTATTTAAAGTCAAGTAATGCAAAAGTTGTAATTTTCTAATAATTTAATTTGTCTTAGAATTCAATTCAAAATGCTTAAATCTCAATAATGGAAATGTTGACTAGAATTAAAAAACTGCAGAATTTATAGAATTTCTGTGTTTTCATTTGTAATTTTATTTGCTTGCTCTGTTTTTATTAAATCTTCATGTAGTAAAAAATTGCCTAGTTCCTCACTGCACCATGTTAATAACAAAGAATAAAGATAAAAATAGTATTATAAATTGAAGGGATCAACAGCAAAAGATGCTAATTGACAATTTGACATAAAATAAGCTTTCAATGCAGAAAAATGCTTTCTGAAGAAATCTATCAGATGACTACATCTGGTGATGAAAAGAAGTACCAAAGACATCACCACATTAAAAGATTAAAAGGAGATCATATATGTATACAAGAGATTGCATTCCATCCATGGGAACACCTAAAATTCCAGAAGGTTTTTAAAGATGTAAACATTATTTTGGCTCCAGTAAACAAATACTGTTTAAAAACCTCTGAAAAACTAACACAACAGCAAACAATCAGGCATTTACGAAACATTACCCTTCAGTTTAAGGAATGAGAAATTTAAAATATAAACACACGGAGAAATCAATAGCACACCATTTGACAAAAAAAAAAAAAAAAAAAAAAAAAAAAAAAAAAAAAAAAATAGGAACCAAAACTCTTAAGAGCTCTTCAACAATCCATAAAATTAACAGTATGGAAAAATATATTCATAAACAAAACAAGGAAAATGCTGGAAATATTATTCTTACTCAGCTAACAGGCATTGTATGGATAAACACATTTTGATTGACATGATTTAGTTCCATAACACTTAATATTTCTAATTTCATTTCGTATGTTTTCTTGAGTCCAATTTGTGAGGATTTGTTTTGTGCACTTTGTCCTTCAGGCTATCCCACAAATAAAAATTACACATTGTTAGATTTGGAGAGCGAGAGAGCCATACACCAGCACTAATCACTCTATCTTCAAAAACTTCTCTATGAACTCTTCTGCTATGTGAGCAGTGGCAAAATCTTGGTGAGGCCACCCATATGATTTCTCTTCTACCATAAGCTGATTAAAAATAGGGTGAGAATGTCAAATTGGTACCCCTCTCCATTTACTGTCTGTCTGTCTGTAAAATATCATACCAATTATGCATTTTGCACTAATTGCACATCAAACTTCAATTTTGCTATCATAAACAGGTGTTTCTTGCACAAATTTGGATTTTCAGAACATCAATAATGAGTATTTTGAGTGTTGAATTGGCCATTTCGGTGGAACCATGACTTGTTTGAAAAGAACTCAAGCTGTGGGTCAATTAACCCTTACTGAAACCACCGTGGGTGGCCGAGGTTGTTAAGGAGCAGACTCGTGAGTGGGAGGTCTGGGGTTAGAATCCTGCCAGGACCATCCTCTCCGAGGTTTTACGGGTTTTCCTAAGTCCTCATAAACGGCAAATGCCTGGGAGGTACCCAAAACTTAGGCCTCATCTCATGTATCATTAGTGTTCAATGGTGCCTCTGTAATAAAAACGGGATTTAAACACCGTTCTTCATTCATTCAATCACTGATGAAAGAAACCACTCGTAATAATACAAACATGCTATAGGATCACCTTGTCATAGACAATGGATATGTGTTTACATGTAAGGCTTCAGTTTTAACAATTTTGTGCAGAAGACACCAAAATCCCAACTTATGCTAAGTTCAATAGTGATTTTGTTGACAAACATTTAAGATTTGCCAAATTTAATATAATTTGTCTTCTATTAAAACTATATGTCTTTGTATGTTTTTTAGTGTTGCACTGAACTAGCAATATCAAATTTATTCACAACATTGTGAATTGTAGTTCTGGAAGGAGGCCATTGCCCAGGGAACTTCTGAATGAATTCCTCACAAATAGAAGCTGATGGCAATATATTAACATTTGCATGCAAAAATATGTTGTTCTAAATCTTTGCAAACAAATGTAGACTGGTTATTGCTCAGAAGTTCAAGTATAAGCAGGTGGCTGTTAGTGGGAAGGGGAGTCGGCCTTGGCCAAGACACAAAACCCCATGTGAGAGATGATGACGTATTTAGGAATCCCAAAACAAGAGGATACAATTCCAGTTCAAGAGTTTGAAAATAATGAATTTCTGTTACGTTGTACTGTATGTTGACATGAAAGTGTTTATGCAACTTATGAAGGTTAATTTGCACTCATGCACTTAATATGACGTCACTATCTTCTCCCTTCACCAAGACAGAATATTTACACCTACAACTAAATTTGATGATGGTAGTCAAATGTATTCTCTAATAATCAGTCATTTCAAAGGGAAGAAGTAAAGAATTACTGCAGAACATTAAGCAGTATTCCCATAATTTTCAAGATAAAACATTTATTTTCTTGAAAACTCTAACAGATTTCTCCAAAAAAAAAAAAAAATATATATATATATATATAATATAAATTAACAGTAATTATAATAGTACAAAAGGATAAAACACTAAGAAAAAGTCACACTTGAGATCGCTATATTTCGAACTTGTAGAGAGTCCTTCTATGGCAAGAAGACAAGTGACGGTGATAAAAGTAAATATTGAGTATCGAAGGTAACATTATGCATGGAAACAGATGAAACTAGAAATGAGAGTGTGGGGGGAAAAAAATTAATACTTAAGATTTAAACAAGGTGGTATACTTTATTTTTACATAAAGCGTATATTCACTCTTATTTCATCTGTTTCCATGCATAACGTTACCTTCAATACTCAATATTTACTTTTATCACCTTCACTTGTCTTCTTGCCATAGAAGGACTCCATAAGTCCAAAATATAGCGATCTCAAGTGTGACTTTTCTTAGTGTTTTATCCTTTTGTACTATTATAATACTGTTAATTTGTTACATTGTTAATAGTGTTACTTTATTTTTATTTTATGTGTGTGTGTCGGTCAACCAACATCTTATAGCTACTGAATCAGCAATTTTCTTTTTTGTTAGCGAATCCCTCAGAGCTATTGATGAAAAAGAACATATTTCAGCCATTTTCCTAGATCTGTCAAAAGCATTTGACACAATTAAGCGTAAAAACTATTAGAAAATTAGAAAAGCTTGGAATTAGAAGACTACCCCACAGTTGAATAAAATCATATTTGAATAATTGGAAACAAATTGTTGAAATTAAATACAGAGAAATTAGAAAAGTTAAGAAGTATTGGTCAAGTGTACTAGTGGAAATTTATGGAATACCTCAAGATTCTATATTAAGTCCTATCTTTTTCTTGCTATTCATTAATAACTTCATTATTACTGATGATTCTGCAAAGTCCCTCCTCTTTGCTGATGACACAAATGTCCTGGTAAGGGCAGTAAAAAAAGAAAACTTCTTAAAATTAATTCAGTAAGTAACAGATCAACTTTTTAAATATTTTATAGAAAACAATCTCATAATAAATGTCAATAAGACAGCAGCAATGGACATTCATACAAAAGGAAATAAAGAATATAAGGCTCCACAAATAAAACTTCCATACCAGACAATTGGGAAAGTAGAATCCACAAATTTCTTGGCCTATGGTTTCAAAGCAATTTAAAATCGGATACCCACATATATCACATAAACAAAAAAAAATCAGTATGGCATGCTATATGATAAGTGTACTAGCAGGATATACAAGAGCAGAGAATGTTAGAATGGCTTACTTCGCTCCTAGTTGAGGTATGGTATAATATTCTGGGGGGAATCAACTGTAAGTAAAGTATGTTTCAATGTTTCATAATGGGAGGGAAAAAAAAAACTATTAGAGTCATGTAGGAGCAAGTCCAAGATCAACATGTAAACCACTTTTTAAAAAATTAGGCATTCTTCCTCTTCCTTATCTACATATTTTAAATAATAATGTTTATCCGTAAAACCATCAATTATACTGATTCATCCTTTATTAAGAATTAAGCAGTTCATCAATGCAATGCAAGACAAAATTCAAACCTCCATGTATACAAGCATAATACCTCCTTGTACCAAAGAAGCATATTGCGCTCTGGCATATTATGAACTACTTAAAGGAAATACAACAAGATAAAAGTTTCAAACTATCCCTAAAGGCACAACTAATTAATTACTGCTTCTACTCCATTCAAGATTTCCTTGTAAATAATGATAAATAACTATTTCATAACTGCACTGTGTCCTAGTAGTGTGAGAATGACAATGTATTTCATCTAAGTACTACCTTGATATAACTGTATATATTTAATTGTATCATGATTTTCACTTTTGATATTCTTGTACATAATTCAGTTTTTATTAAAACCTGTCAAACATCAATTGTACTACTATGTACTAAATCGATCAACTGGATCAATAAGCTACTATTTATATCTCTAAATGCTAAAAGCTTACGATACAGCTGCTTACCTGCAGGTTGTGTTTCAGTCCTTGCTGCAATGGCAGACTGTCAGTAGATGAAAGTGAATAAGAATCATACCCAGCATCATAAGGGCCACTGCTTGAGCTGGATAAGTCACTACCCTTGACACTGGTAGGACTTCTAGGTACAGTATTGCCTTTAGGTGACCCTGCAGGCTGCTGTGCTCCTGGGGAGGGCATCTTGCCAACAATGAACAGGTATGGATTTTCCATGGATGTAGATGAAGATGATGATGCACTGTTACGATCTCCACTCCAGTTGCCAGAGTCCCGTCGACGTGGCATATTCAGGTGCTGATAGCTCAGTACATTTTCTACTGCACGACGAGAGATATAGTCCCCACCTGGCTCAAAGATAGCAGCCTGAATGTCAGTCAAATTTTGATAGTCCCCTCCACCTGGACACGGGTTAGGTGTAATTGCTCTGCGAGGGGCAGAATTGCCAGAGGGTGCTGTTTTCTCTGGACTAGGAGTGACAGAGCGTCTCGGTGGTGTGCGGGGTGTGCTCACAGGTATTACACTCTTGGGAGCACCATCTGTACAAACAGGTGTGCCCCCTTGCACTGCATACAGCAACAATAAAGGCTGATATCGACCACGCCGACATTTCTCCACTACCTGCTCCCATCTTGGTCCAATTTCTCGCACTGTGGCATCATCAAAATAGATCCAGAGGCGCAGTTTTGTGTGGAAAAAGAAGGTAGAATAGTGCTTGCCATAATATGTGACCACACCAACAAGCGAATGTATTGTGGTGGCAGCCCAGCGATGATCCACAACACTATGGAACACATCAGCCAGACGAAGTGACGTTCCAACAGTAGCAAAAACATCCATGATGTGCTCAATGGTTGGCCTTTCTGAGTCCCATACCACTCCCACTGACACTATCTCTGGTCGATTCATTAGTGTCCGGCATATCTGGATCTTTGCTCCACATAAACTCTGTGGACAATAACAGTAATTAGTTTTACAACTGTCACTATGAATATAACAAATGCAGCATTGCATTAACCTATAGATACTAATTTTTGCACAATACAGCAACACATTATTTAATACTACAATTCTGTTTATACTATCATTTGAAATAATACACAGTTAGATACTTTTACTTGGATGAATATATTGCTATGTTCTAAAAAGACATAGGTCTATTCATTATAAAAAAACAAAAGCGACATGAGCTACGTGAAAGTATTTTATATCTGTGGTACTACTTCAGCTTTGTATGAAAATGTTTTTTTTTTATTTACAAGGGAATTAATGATTATGGTCATGATAAAGTTAAAGTATTTCTGTTTTGCACTCTTCAAAAGTAGATCAATAAAACATACTACTACCACTCATTAAAAGTTGATGATGAGAGGGCTCTCAAAAGGTGTTCTGAATTTTTAATACAAATTGAGTATAGATTACTAGTTACTGACATTTGCTTTTGTATAATTCTTTTTTTACTTCACGATTACCAACTTCTAAGTATTTTAATATCAACAAAAAATTTAACTGTAAACTATATTTTTTCTCCAAAAATAGCATTTTTAATGAAAAGCAAATAAATGTATATCAAATTATTATTATTAAAACATTTTTAATAGTTTAATATATTATTTTCCAGTGTTCAACATTTTTATTTTTACTGCTTCTCAAAACTATGCTTCAAGCTTTTGCTGCATTAGATATTTTTCCATTAGGCACAGCATTTTTATCACTAAGAATAATTTTTAGCATTTTGAAGCAGTTCAGTGACAAGTATTATATTATTTTTAAAGAATACATTTATTAAAATATAATTTTTCCATTAGCCACAGCATTTTCATCACTAAGAGTAATTTTTAGCATTTTGAAGCAGTTCAGTGACAAATAATAATTTAATTTATTATTTTTAAAGAATACATTTATTAAAATATAGTTATAATTAAATAGATATAATCACAATAATTCAATATAATGTAACAAATATTTTTATATATTTTTCAAGAATAATTACATGAAATATTTTTAAAGTTTATGAAACAAGATTAAACAACTACTGCTTTGGTTCTCTTACATACACTGTGCAAGTTACAATAAAAAATTATATTACATTTGTGCTATTAAATAAAAACATCAAACTTGTTGTTCTCTTATCACAAACAACTAAATACTGTGCAAGTTACAATAAAAAATTATATTACATTTGTGCTATTAAATAAAAACATCAAACTTGTTGTTCTCTTATCACAAACAACTAAATAATATTTCATGCAAAATCTTTCAGGAGCTATGCTGTTTGTAGAAGCCCAAATGAATTGGAGAGCTGCTTTACTGAACACTTGGGAATTTTATGGCTATTGCCAACAGAATTTGTATGCAGTGCACCACTTTATTGCTCTGAACATTTTTAACAATTTCATATCCTTTAAAGAATTTATCTCAACATGTTGAAAAAATATCTTTCCTTTGCATTCAGAAAAATCTTTGAATTGAGTTTATATCTAACAAGCAATATGGTTGAAATAAATTGACAAACTTCTTGGAAAATATATTTGTAGAATTTTCTATTGTATGGCCACTCAACTTTTATATGCTTGAATTGTTTTATTTATTTATTTATTTATTTTTAATAGGTGCAATTCAAGCTTTGGTACAAAATTTACACATGAGAATTTCAGAGTTGCTTCCCTCGATCAAGGACACAACGAGAATGAAAATAAAATGAAAGCACATTCTTTTAAATAGCTAAGCCTGAACTTTGGAAATCGTTTGGGCTAAAATATGACCAAAAGTATGAGATTTTTTTACATAATGTTGTTTTGCATTTATATCATATTTTTGCATTCTCATTTTGATGGGTTTTGCATTTAATCACACATTCAGAACAGCTTTAATGTATCCCTTTTGATTACGAAAAATTAAAATATGAAAATATGCTCCATTTAGGGAGCTTTCACATTTTTATTGTGCTTCCAAATCACCAACCCTATTTTTCAAATATAAAACAGGTATACATAAGAAAAATATAAATGCAGCACAGGGAAAAATGGCATTTTAGCTATACTTAATTTAAAATAAAAGAATTATAACATATAGTGATTTGCAAAAAGATGCACAATCTATATATATGACACTGAAAGCTGACGTTTCTTTTCTCAAAGAAAAATTTTATTATTGATCTACTTACTGGACAATCACGGATGTCTCCCATGCCACCTGCATTTCTTAACAGCTGGCCAAACATATTTGGGTGGGCTGGGCCTTGTCTAGCTTGTGCAGTCAAAGCTGATGCTGACACATAGTGCACCATCTAAAGAGAAGACAGTAACTTGACAGCATTCACTCAAAATCTCTTAGATTAAGAGTTAGAAACAATTGGTAAACCACAGTTTGACATTTGGCTGTAGATAAGAGGCTATCAATTTAATATCTGTGACAAAATGGAATATTCATCTCTTCAATCCTTTCATTAATTTATTATGACTCGATGTCAGTGATCTGTTTACAAACACAGATATTTTGATGACTGTTCGTTTTTCCAGTCAGGCATAGGTATTCTCTGCATTAACCATAGTTATTTTTTGCCACTGTTTTTATATTACACACAAGTATTACTTGCTATCAGTTCATTATCTGTATTTCTGCTCTGCATTAAGCATCTGAAAGGCTATATAGCATAGCTTTTAAATTTTTTTGATGTTATACCATTTTTGAAATATATATTTTAGTTGACTTGTTAATAGTATTTTTTAGCTGGAGATGCCAACATAAAAACATTTATTGTTTGGTAAATATACAAATGTTTATATCCACTTTTACTACTATGACAAAATCATTGATAAAAATTGTAATTATTGCATCACAGATACTTGAAAATAATGTTTATGGTCATTCTAATTGGAACTTAAAAATATGAAGATGGTATGCAAACAGACATGGGTGGCCAGGTCAAGATCATTAATATATGGACTCGTGAACAGGAGTACTGCAGTTTGAATCTCACTAAGACCGTTCTCCTTAAATTAGGATTTTTGTTCTTTTTTTTTTTCTCTCTCCTCTCCAAAATAAAATCCTTTCCCAATTTACTATTTCATCTCATGTATCATTGACGTCCACTGCCTGTGATCATTAAAGTATTAAATGTGAGCATTAAATATTGTTAAAAAATACCTGTACAGATAGATAATACAGACTGCTACAGCTTGTGACAAAGGAAACAAAATGCTAAAAAGACTCTTTAACAAATTTTATTATTTATATCTGAATATTTTGTATTTTGCTGGACTGTTTGCCCCTTAATTCAGAATAGATTCTCTTATAGTCCTAAAATCAAAAGTTTTCTTCCTTAACAAATGTTAATTCTCCTCTGTTTAAATATCATTAAGTTCATTTTATTGCATATAAGTCTGCTTTAAAACAGCCATGTTACCTATAAAGAAAGGAAAGGAACTCCAGAGAAGCAAATACCTAGTAGTAAAATGTTCTAGTAATTGAAAATTTTACTAACAAAGTTCTGGATTTTATGGGTTATCTCTTTCACTTTTCTTGCCAGATCTGTTTATGATTGATTTTTAAATTTGCATAATTGATGTTATCCTATATATTTTAAAACTTGGCACATATATGTGTTGCCATAATACCTAAACATCTGGTTAATGATGCCTTAAAATTATTAAATTTACATTGTAAATTGAAAAGAATGGTTAGATTCCCTTTTTATGCTTGAAGATTATAAAAGACAAAAACAGATTAGCATTTGTAATATATAGGCAAACTACAGTGACAATTATGTTAAAAAGAATTACTTTAATCCCACAGCACACCAGCATGCCATTCTAAACAGCCTCACATATAGATTGGTGAATGTTACACTAATAGAAAGAAAAATACCAATACATCATCAACACAGCACTACATAATGATTTCCATAAGAATTAGTAGATAAAATTATTAGAAAATTTCAATGAATTAAAGATGTTAAACATACAAGTTTACAATTACAAATAAAAGAAGATAATGCAATTAAAAAAATTCACATACCTCTCCAGTACATTCAATAAATTTTTAAAAAATTTAAAAAACCAAAATGTCCACAGTATTAAAAATGTATTAAAGGTACCATACCTTGTGACAGAAATGTGGGCATCTACCAAATCAATTGCAAAGACTGTGATTACTATACATTAGAAAAACAAAAACAAATATGGAAACCCATACCAAAGAACATTTCAGAAATATCTGTTACAAACAGATAGAGAAATCGGCAGTGCAAGCTCCCTTTTAATCAAAAAACCACAAAACTGATACTTTTATTGAATAGTGTTTAATGCTTTTTTTAACTACTAGGCATTATAGACGATGGACACTAATGATACACGAGATAAAATGATATACTGGGAAAATGGTTTTTATTTAAAAAATAAAGGAAGCATTCCAGGCCTAAATTAAGGGTACTTCTCTGCATTTTCTGATTATGAGGACTGAAAAAAAAAAACTAGAAAAAACCTCAGTCAGGATGGACAATCCTGGTGGGAATCGAACCCCAGACCTCCCACATATTAGTTAGTGCCTTAACAACCTCGGCCACCCTTGGTGGTCAAAACTGATCTAAAACAAAATGATTAAAATACAATTGCAACACTTTGGAACTAATGACATGGGAAATAAGTTTTATAATCAAAAATAAAAACTGCATCATGAACTTAGAAACACCAACTTTGGATATGTTCCATAAATTTCTCTGACTACTTACAGAGTATGCTTCTACCAGTTATCTTCTGCTAATGATGGAAGCAAATGTTCCCAAAACTTGTTAAATTAAAAATCCATAAGTGAAGTAAAAGTGCCACCAAACCAACTATATATCAACATTATTTCACTACTTCACTGTTAATAGCTTCAAGAGTTCATAAGAAAACACCTCTTTATTTCAAATTAAGAAAATAAATACAAATATGGCCTTAAAGAAGCAATTTATAGCAGAATATAGTTGAACTTTATTTTTCAGCATTATTAGCAAAGACACCAATAATATAATCAGTGCTACAAACCTGTGTGAAGGGCAGAGGTTCTGATGTTGCTCCACAGGCACCACACACACTCTGTTCTACCAGTGTCATGGCAAACTTCTGGTGAGGAATGCAATGTCTTGCATTGCACATGTCCTCTGCCTCACCACTTGCAATGTGAAAATGAATGCGCAACAAAATATTTTCCTGAAAACACAAAATTCCACATATGCAGAATAAACAGTTAGGAGATAAATTCAATAACAATTCAGTTGATTGCCAATGTATCAAGAATCAGAAGAGAAATTTATAACAATAAATTTGAGATGGGAAGCTAACAGATAAGCTAAATCAAAGTTCATAAATTTAATTACTATGATTTTCTTTTTAATATTGTCTTCAAATGTCTGAAATTGTCACTACTAAATATGTTTATTACAACATAGTCTTATCATAGGTTTTAATTTTGTTCATGGATTTATGATTATGAAGGAGATAATCCTCATATGATACCTGATCTATTTTACAAATATATAAATAAATAATAAAATAAAAGCAATAATACATATTCTATTGAATAAAATGTTTAAAATATTTAATATTTTTAATTATATAGTAAATTTGAGAATATTTGTTGGAGAGTGGAGAGAAAACAATATATTATTTCACACTCAAATAAGTGTACTTCGAAGCTGTTGACAATGGAGTGGTATATATATATAAACAATTTATACAGTTTTTTTCACACTAACTCCATTCACTTACATAAAATTTGGAACAATTGTTTCGGGAGCGATCCCTGAAGATGGGAGGGATCGGGATATAAACAATTTATACAGTTTTTTTCACACTAACTCCATTCACTTACATAAAATTTGGAACAATTGTTTCGGGAGCGATCCCTGAAGATGGGAGGGATCGCTCCTGAAACAATTGTTCCAAATTTTATGTAAGTGAATGGAGTTAGTGTGAAAAAAACTGTATAAATTGTTTATAAATATATTATTTATTATTTATATTTTTCTGATGACCACTACTACTAGCCAGGATTACTGAGTGTAATGGGACTCAATTTTGGGAGGTCCTTTGGGGATGGGCATCCTGGCCTTGAGTTTTTTGTGATTTCTCCTGGTCGCTTAGACAAATGCTGGAATGGACCTTTACTTTCCACAAATTTTCTGCTCTCTCATTTCATTACATTGGTTCTGTTACAAGGTCGAAAGTGCCAGGGCAAAAGTGGGCAGATATAATATGATTGTGACTTGCACTTTGTAAAAGCTCTGCCCCACCATCCGTTACGGAAGTGAACCTTCTAAGGACTCAAACTCTTGTCGGGGGAAAATGGGGGCCCTCTGCTGGTGTTGGCTGCTTCCCAACCTGAACCCTTGAATTACAAACTGTGATCAGTGCTTGAGGGTGTGGTTTGCAAGAAAAGATACCTAATATTGAGAGTTCTGGCAGTCCTTGAAGTCAGCAGTTGCGGATTTCCTGATTACTGGTTATATGTGAGAGCAAAAAGGGTTAATTTTGAGAACTGGTTGGTACCAAACTTCTGGATTACATGAGAGAACAACATTTCAAAAGCAAATGAAAAACTATTAAAATATATTATAATTACTTAATTAAAAACTTATAACATTATTTATGGCAAGACCAGTTAATCATAGATAAATTAAAGAACAAAATAATGGAAGCAACTTTAAGCACAGTTTTTAAATAGTCATGTTGGTAGGTAAATTATTAAATTTCTGAATTAATTGATAAGTAGATTATGATGCTGCTAACTCCTTTTCATATTCACCCCCAAATGTTTCTCACATATATTGATATAGTTCTTTAAATACTTATGAAGCAATTGCAAATGAATAGTGACAAGTTAAAGGTGACAAAAATTGACAATTTTACACTGCTACACAGCTTTGATTCTTATATCAGATTGATTAGTATTATATGAACATAATACGCTTTTGGTGTATGTGCATTTATTTCATAAAGGTCCTTATATATAACCTCCAGTAAAAATTTGAAATGCTTGGCATTTTAAGAAATTTACTCACAAAGCATTCTGCAGCATCATCCATGAAGCCCAACTGGAAGCGCTGCTGATCAAAGAAAGACTCGGCAAGAGCACGGCGCAAGGCATCTGGGGGCAACGCACTCTCCTGACTAAACTGCAGTTGAGAGAATAAATCCTGAAAAAGAAAAATTCATATTTTAATTACCAGGAATAAAATTTTTTACAAATGTTGCTTTTTAACAGTATTTTAAAATATTTTAATAACTCGTTTACGGGATTAATTAGATAACTTATTTCTTCTGTTGCTATCAGGACTTCCATGAAGACAACCTGAGTTTGATCTCAGGGGTTACGTTGAAATTTGTGGTGTCTAAGGAGGTTTTCTGTGGGCATTTCTATTTTATTTTCAATTATTCCAAAACTGCTCAATCGTAGTGGCAGCTTGGGGCAGCATAAACCATGTGAGTGACTAAACATGCATGCCAGAAGGACTGTAATAAAAATATCATAGTAATCCATGTATTTAAATAAATAAAAAAATGGATTCTCCTGGTTTTCATGGCAACAAACTTGTTGATGGCTGATTAAAGTCTGAAATCTGCAGGTTGAAGTTTGTCTCTATACCAAGTATGTACACTTCCTATGTTTTGAAATCACAGTTTAACTTAATACTTTGTGTAAGTCTACTCAGTTTTATAATTAATATTTCTCTTTTCAATGTTCGCAAAGAAAAAGGCTTAGAATGTAAATTTTGTATAATATTCATTTTCTTTACAATTACATTCAACTAACAAGCACAACAGTTGACTACTAATGAAACAACTGATTATCACTGCTGGAGAATGTCTTCTGAGGGCATTATTTATTTCAAATGTAATTTTGTTTGATATTGAAATAAATGTGTTTTCCTCACATATATGTGTGTAAAATATTTTTTTTAACTTTTTGATGCAACAATTAATGGTATAAAGCTGAAGATAAAAATTTCTGGGAATGCACGTGACAAGAGCTGTCATTTAAGGTGGTGTATATTCACAATTACTCTTATGGGGAGAGACCAAAAATAAGAAGCTTTCTACTAACACTATTTTCGTTTTTATGCATAACACTATATATAATAGTTAACAGAAAATAAATGTTGATATTTTTGACAAATTTAGTGCTTAACAGCTATCTCCTAGAGAAGCCAGTCCTGCTCAATAGTCTTCCTCATATCCATTATCATAACCATCTAACTTGTAGTACATATAGTCTGCCGCATGGTAAGCGGCTAGCAAATGGTGTGACTACAATGTTGGGAAGCCAGATATTGTCCTTATTTTTCTTACTAAATGCACTCCCCATTTAATGTAAATGTAACGATCATAACTTATTGTTAAATGTAATTCAACATGTGATTTACTATAATACTTGTAAAACGGTATCCTTTTTACTTTAATGACAGCAAAAACACAAATACTATTATATTATTTAATCTGTAAGTGCAGATGAGCTTGTACTAGAATAGTATTTTGTAGTCCCAAAAATTACAAGCAATTTGTAGCCAATTTTTATATAGTTCAGTTTTCAACATGCGACTATACATTTTTTAAGTTGCTACTATGATGAATTTAAATTGATCCAACAAATTTTTCGGTTAACCATCGAAAGGCCATCAAATAAATTATGACGTAGGCTTTTACGGTCGAAGTTAGTCATAGTACAAGTTTTTTGGCTTATGCCGTGTGAAACTTAAATTACATATACCATGAAACGTTTAGAGGACCTAGCAGACCTTGATAACTCCCTGAGGAGAACTGCAAGATCCTCGAAACATTGGATGATTTATTATCATTAGGTTTCACGCGGCATAAGCCGAAAAACTTTTAGCATGACATCAAATAACATGAACAAAACTTCTGCAATTTAAGGGGGTGGGGGTTAATATGAAATGAATCTTCGGGTGCGTTATTTTGGAAGAACTGTTAACATTAAAGCTTACATGAAAACTAGAAAATAGGATTTTAAATATTTCAATAGAGTAGAAGGAAATTTTCTTTTAATGGGCAATGCTTCAGAATGCAGCACACATGCTGCTTTGTGCATTAATTTTTCAATTCCTCAATAAGCATGTGCTTTACGAGATATGAAATAGTTACTATGGATGTGGTTTATTGTGAAATAAGCAACTTAAAGCACAATTAGATTAGGTAAGATTGGATTGTGTAACTGGCACTATATAGTTAATTTTTTCCCCTAGGAATACCTTTTGAGAGTTTCTTTAAGAAGCATTTTGTTTCTGCTTTGCAGAGCTTTCTGCAGTGTTTCACAAGGTTTTTGGATAAGTACTTACGGTATATTCTGAAAACATTTCTATTAACCCGATAATCGCATTTTATTCCTTTATTATGTATAACCTCGCGTTTTCACCTATGCCAACTTTTAACACCCTCCTAAAAGAAATCACACCAATAGAATACACGAGATCTGTTCAATAAAGAATGATTATAGTTTATTGATAACACACCCTTGACTCATTCTCATCATATTGATGCTCTTTCTCAAAATACTCCCATTGAATACAATGCACTGTTTCTGCCTTCAAGGACCAGCTGGAAATCAAATTTTGATTCAGAATTGCCTATGCAGCCTTCACCAGTGCTTCTGATAGAAAATTGGGAGTGTGAGGACACATGTCACATTGATTTATGGAAGATATTCAGCAGCGACATTTGCGATGTGGTCGGTGCTGGTGGTGTAGTGGTAACCATGCTTGCCTTCTAAACCCAAGATCGCGGGTTCAAACCCGGTTAGGGTCGATGGATTTTTTCGGGCGTAAAAATCCTAAGTATGGCTTCCTTCGGGTGGGAAGTAACGCCGTGGGTCCCGTGTCGTACATTTAGGGCACGAAAAAGAACTTCAAGCCTGAAAGAAGAGGGCTCTGAGCAAAATTTGTCGGCCGTTTCACGCCTTGAATAGCATGATGACCTGAGATGTTAAAGTGGGTCCGTAAATAAACAAATCAAAAAAATCAAACCGTGCATTATCCAGTTTGTTGCACAGAAATGCGGCCTTTTGCGTGTGATATGCCCTTGCAAGTTTTTAGGATACCTCTGTAATATTGCCCAGTTAGAGTTTTGTGTGTACTGTACATGTAATTTTTCGGTTACTAAGTGTGGGTGACACCTAGTGATCATTTCAGGATTTCTGAAAGTGTTCTTAATGTTATTCGACGATCCTCTATCGCAATCACGGCAGCGGCGTTAATGTTCTCTTCCATTAGAGTGCAAATTGGAAAGCCTGGTCCATCTTTCTTTGAAATCGATTACTTACCCTCTAACATTTTTAACCATCTTCCAGCTGCGCTATAGGGAAAAACAAACTCTACATAGGCCTCTGTAACATTGCATAGGTCTCAGCTGAAGATTTGTTCCAACGAAAGCAGAATTTCAGAACAGCACATTTTCGTCTCGTGTTACCTCCATGTTGCTAAAGGCGGAACCGAACATTTCTCAACTCAAACATCTCTCTCTCAGGCGGAAATGGGAAGTGACAATGAAGCTAGTACCATAAGCATTAACGTAACAAAATATTGCAAAGTTAAATTTTTGGGCGAGAAAGTACGCCTGTAAAAATTATGATCATTCTTTATTGAATGACGACTGTAAACAATAGATATGCTGCTTGCAATCGAACCAAAATAGCTGTTATCTTAAATAATGTGACTGTCTGGAGACATCTAAGAGGTCAAGCAGCACAGTTGGCTTTCAAGTGCAGACACAGTAAAAGCGACTAGTTTTAAAATGGCGGCAAAACCTGACGTTTCGTAGTTGCCCTTGACCGTGCGCACGTGCCCTCCACGGGAGTCTCTTGCATCTCTGTTCCTTCCTTCCTCGAGCCTGCAGCCCAGCAGCTCCTTAGCACCAGAACACCCAGGATACAAGTTCATGTGGAAGAAAGCGGACCACCAGAGCATTTGATTTTATGAGAAAAGAGAGGAGAGAAGTTGTCGGTAACCATGACATTACAGAATAGAGTTACACAATGCTTTAAGTTCACGCTAAACCACTGTTTTCTTATTACCATCTATTTACTTCTGCATTTACACAGCTACCAATGTAATATTTTTCTTTTAGCCATTTTGACAAGATTCTTTACATGTTTTTGTAAGTTTTTGAAGTTTTATGTACGGTTCCCAATTTCGCTCGCGGCGATTTACTTTATTTCATTCTTTTTTCAAGCGTTTCTCCTTGAAAAGATAAATACGAGGTAAGGCTAGGCGTAACGGACCCAGGGCACACCGTCATAAACTCATTTCATTTTACATCTCCACAACACCCAACAAAGTCACACGCTTAACATGAATCAATAATCAATACTGCCCACGCGGTGCTTTTATTTTACAACTGTCAGAAAACAATTATATTGGCCACATTGTTTGAAAACAAGTTGAAAAATACGAAGTTATTATAAAGAATTGCAACTGTATAAGTTATTTCTGCTACATTACGCCACGTGCAAGAACGGCATGTAATAGTAAAGAATTTTCGCCCCATTTTAATGTGCTTTGTAAAATCTTATGGCGCATGTAACGTACGAAAGACGCGTTTATGCAATTTTTATTTTTTATAATAATGTTTTACATTTCATCTTATTTTCAAATAAAACGAGGCCCATATAAGTTTGTTAAAGACACAAACCGAAATAATTCTAATATGTTCGCGCTTACTGGACGCCTTATTTAGATCACATGTAAAAGCTTGTATATCATTAATCATTATAGCACTCGATTTCTTCCAGATAAATCAAAGGTATTTGTTTAAAGATATTGTGCATCAGGATTTTTCTAATATCATGTTTGGACAAGTTACACTTCTATAATTCGTTTGCAGCAATTTTAGTTTTTCATTCAATTAGTAGCTTTCATGAAATGCCACAAATAAACCACTAGTTTAGGGGCTGGAGCTTCCCAGTACGCATGCGTCGTAGTGCTTTTGTATAGTGCGAAAGGCACGCATAATTGTAATAGTCTGTATTACATTTTACACAAAGTAATACTATATTTCTAGTTCCCATTGTTTCAGATAAATGCGATTCTACCATATTTGCAAATGCTCCTCTCAGTGCGAAATCTTTAAGAGTTGTTCGCGTTCTGTGATGCGCCCATTTTAGTCTGGTAGTAACACAAACAGCTCGATTTGTTCGTGTATGTTGCATTACAATAATAATTGCAAATTACCCTGTTGTGAGTACCTCGGAAAGTAGGCCCGTACATTGTTGTAGAGTACGTGTTGAGAGAGTCCACCAATAGGAAAGAGTCCCGCGCCTTACCTGACCTCGCTTGCTATTGGTTCCGCTTCGGAGTTCATCGCTTCGTGCGTCATCCCAGATTTTATTTCTTCTATGTGCAAGCTAGGGGACTCGATCCATGTAAGGAGGCTGCATCAAACGATTCACTTTTGGCGGGAGAATAATGTCTTTGTCGAATAATGTGAATAACACGAGGCTAGCCGCAGCCGTTTTCATGTTGTACATTAGTGTTACTTAAAACTTGAATAATTTTGTCTGCCATATACCTAAATCAATAATTGTTTTCCGTTTCTACATTTTGTCTACCTCTTTCCTCTCTTGATATTCCGTTGCACATGATCAGAAGACTGCCTAAAATGAATTCTTCTCTTGAGAGTATTGTCATGTAATTAATATTGAGCTAATGTATGCCTATGCCGAACTTCGCACACCTACACTTACAGATATACTGCACAGGGTTGCCATTTGTCCCGATTTGATGGGAAAGGTCCCTAATTTATCATAATTATCCCGATAACAATATGACGGGACAACCTATGTCCCTACGCTGTTTGTATTATAAGTTTTGCTGAGTTTTATTATTGAGTCTTCTTAAGGCTACATGCCAAATAATAGATAACATTTCCTCAATAGCAATGCCTTTAAATTTCTTAGGTTGGTCATCCATCAATAATTGCTAAAATTGAAATATACCGAATACAAAGCAACAATGGGTTCGTGTTTGGTTGCATACCAAGTTTGTTTGATCCCAGAGCAGTATTGTTTTTTTTAATAGTGTTTAACGCCCGTTTTTACTACTGAGGCACTACAGGCGGTGAACACTGGTGATACATGAGATGAAATTATATATTGGGAAAGAATATTTTTTTCTAAGGAAGGAAACGTTCCAGGCCTAAGTTTAGGGTATACCTCCCCGACATTTGCCAGTTATGAGGACTGAGGAAAACCTGGAGAAAACCTCAGTCAGGGAGGACGGTCCTGGCGGGATTCGAACCCCAGACCTACCGCTCACGAGTCCGCGCCTTAACGTCCTCGGCCACCCGTGGCGGTCCCAGAGCGGTGTGAAGATACAATTTAGTAAGAGGAAGACATTGTTTACTCATATACTATGTAGGCAAGACTTACAGTCTCACCTCTCGTAGTCTGGTCACGTGCGTTTCCAGGAAATGTACAAGAACGGAAATTGTAATATTTTCCCATTAAATCCTGTCTTTAGAATAATTTTGTTTTAAAATTTAAAGAAAGAGAGTAAGATGGTGAAGTTTCATATGAATTCGCAAAGTAGTTGCTTTATATAGTTTTGTGTTAACTGAGCACGAAGAAAAACAGCAATAAAAGCTTACATAAGCCTTTTTATTTGCTACCACTGGAAGAGAAAATTGAAATGAAAAAACTGGACAGACTCAAAAATGTAGTTTCATAACCTTCTGCCAGCGGCAGCTTCTCTAGAAAGTTGCTAGTTTGCGTTAACCAAAAAAATTCAACTATCGTTTTCTGTAACTATTGTTTAATGCGTTTTTATGCTAAAAATAAGCTTGTATGGGAAGTTTGTTTTGCTCGTGATGTTTGTATTTATGGTTAATATCTGTATGGGATTTGCTCCTATTAAAACCAAGAAATACCCTCCTTTCCTCCCTGTTATATTTCCCCTTCAATAATCCAAGGATTCCTACAGTGTCCATAACGTGAACTCCCTAATCTTATATAGAAATAATTTATCTTTAAAATCTAGATATTCATCTTCACCGTTGCCGTTGCAACGGTACCTCCTGCTGCAAACAATAGCTTCTTGAGAACTACTGCTTTGCTTTCTGGTAAGCTAATTTTGTCTACGAACTCCGTGTTCTTGGAAATTCATAACGGAATATTCATTCTGGTGACAAATAATGGTCGCATACAGTAGCGCAGGCAACGGCATTCACAAATGATGATCACCTTTGAATGTCTATAAACGCATTTACTGTTTAAATGCTGGGCAAAACAAGAAGTATCATTTCACCTCAATTGAATTGTTGTAGAGATTGATATTTATTTATTGAAATACAACGAGGCCTCAACTTATTTGACCCAAGCTATTCATAGATATGTCTCCCACAAATGCAATTAATATATTTTAATAATTTTAATCAGTTATAAACTGATTATAATGATTTTTATTATAGCTTTATAACAAAATCAAATAAAATTGAGTATCCCTGGGTAACACCTGTTATCCGATGCTAACTTCTATCTATGGTTTATCATTAGTTTCCTACTGGAATTTCAAAAGACATCCCCCACTTCTGATAGCTCCTTTTTAAAATTAACTGGACATTCAGACCAGGCTCTTAGCCAGTTATATTCGAATTTAAAATATCTTCCTAATACAAAATGTGACTGTCTCTTAAAAATAAACAAAAATAGACACCCATGCTTGTGTTTCCCTTCTCACGCTACATTTCCATTTCCTTTTCATCTTACTCAAATAATGCTCTACATTTTTAATACTCTTAATAAAAAGTTCAATTAAATATGTTTTCTGTGTAATTTTAACCACTTCTGATTTATAAGCTTCTTTCCCCAGAGTTCAGTTCCTTTATACTCACATATTACATGTTCAATATCTTCGTTTCCACCAAATATGGGACACTGATTCTAATTCTTTATTAGTTCTATACACCTGCTCTTACCCATGCAATACCTCTCTCTCTGTTCCTTATTTACTTTATCAGTACTTTCCCAAGTGTTTTTTATTGAATTATAAAATACAAGAGAACTTTTTTTTTTTTTTTTTTTTTTTTTTTTTTTTTTTTTTTTTGCTATCTCACTGAACAGTTTTTGTATTTCAATGTTCTCAAATTTCCTTCTTGCTATTTTCCAAAATTTATTTTTAATACTTTCTCTCCTCCATATTTTCCCCAACCCATTACTCTTAATGTTAGTTGATAATCCCCTCTATATTATGGATCATATTTTAAAACATGTTAGAGGAAACTGTACTGCTTTGTGCAGTAATGAAATATTTACAGTTTGAAGGGGATGTTAAGTGCTTTTTCGCATTAACAATAATCGCAACAAAAATATATAAAAGAGATTGCAAAATATCTACGAATTATATGATTGTGGCTGATAAAATATTTATATCATTTTCGCGAGAGAACACGATGTCCTTAATACCATAAATATCAGAGACATTCGCTCTTTACCTGTATGCTGTAGGGTAAACAAAAGACAATCCTTCAGGTTGCAGTACAAGCAAGGCGCAAGAACGTAATTTGTTAACTACAGGTTGTGTTCTGTCAGAGAGTGCAATAAAATTTGGATGAGCTCAATAAATTGTATCGAAAATCTCACAAATATTTTCCCCTTATGTCCGCCAAACTCAAACACATGTATAGTTCACACTACTTAAATGAAAAGCGTTCAGAAAAGTCAATATCAATATATCTTGAGCCGCCTGTATTGAGTAAATGCCATAGTTGGTTCATTTTTAATTAGATGTCCATTAATTTTTCAGACAACTGTCACAAAAATCTGTTCCAGCAAAGTATTTGATAGAAATGGAAAAGTTCAGATTTTACAGTTAGTAAAATTTTCAAGCAGCACTTGTTTATGAAAATTATAACTTTATTTCTGATGTAGTGCTAGAATTAGGATTTAATTCCCCGTGCTAACATTTAATTCCAAAAATTAGTGCATTAAAATGTAGGATGAATATTAAAACTCCCGGTTATGTTGGTGAACTAGTTACTAATGTTATTGAAGGGTTCAATGATCCATTAAGAACAGAGCTCATTCATGTGTTGCAAAATGTTTATAATTTGGTTGTAAACAAAAGTGAAAAGCATATAAACCCAAATGTCGTCAATAAGCTATTTACAATTTTGAATGGTTTATTTAAACTATTGTAATCAAGCAACAATGGAAAAAGATTCTTAAATTTGTAAAAAAAGTACAAAAATTGCCCAAACAGTGCGACATTATGGTTAGGTGTCATACTCTTAATTAGACGATTATTTTAACAAAAACATTGAAATCACACTAACTCCAGGCAATAAAACTAATACATTTGTAATTGAAATCTATTTGGGTTCTTAGTTCATCCACTGAAGCAGAGAGATTTTTCTCACAATACAAGTAGAAAACGGCGGATGAAAGAGAGCTCTGCGGACGCTTTTTAACATCTCCTCAGGTCATCAGCGTCATTCAATCCCGGAATGAAGCGGCCAATAAATTTTGCTCAGAGGTCTCTTTTTTCAGGTTTGAGGTTCTTTACGTTCCGCAATTGTACCATACGGGAACAATGGCTTTATTTCCCTTCTGAAGGAAGTCATACTGAGGATTTTTACGACAGAAAAATCCATCGACCCTGGCCGGGATTGAACCCGCGATCTTGGGTATACGAGGCAAGTATGTTTACCACTACACCACCAGGTTGTTGATTTGGTTTATTTACGAACGCTCTTTAACATCTCAGGTCATCAGCGTCCCATCAAATAAGGGCGTGAAACGGCCGACAAATTTTGCCCAGAGGTCTCTTCTTTCAGACTTGAGATTCTTTTTCGTGCCGTGAATGTACGACACGGGACCCACGGCTTTACTTCCCTTCCGAAGGAAGCCATACTTGGGATTTTTACAAAGAGTTCTACTGTAATGTGTGCCACGATCTCTTTTACGAAGTAAACGCGTAAAAGTACCTTTGAACAATATGAATGATAAATTAGTAACATTTTAAGTATTTTAGTATTTATTTTCCATTCCAGTAAATTTTATTAATCTTGAAAATGCCATTATAAGTTTTTCAATAAAACTGAAGCGAAATTAAAGTGATACAGTTGTAATATTAGACGAAAAAAACACAAAAAGTAATTTTCTTCCCACAAAATGCGGGGGGGGGGGGAACAAAACAAATTAACGCGAATAAAGCATGCCTCTAACAAACGCAAAGAATAACTAGAAATTTCAGCTAACTGATCGTTCTTATAACAAGTTCATTTCCTGGATATGGATTTTAGGGATGACCGAAACGTATGTGTAAAGAATAAATGAAAACTAGGGTACCAGGAATTGACCATTCTTTGTGACGAATCTATTTTAAATGGTTTCCATAGCTACAGCATGTGATATTGGAAGCAACGCAAGATGACGTGACATTTCCAGTGCGTGAGTCACTCTCTCTTACCTTGAGTGCACAGAAGATGCACGATTCTGCCATACAGGCATGTCCGGAGAGTTCCCGGAAACTGCGCCGGAAGATGTCCAGATGCCACAGAACCTGAAACAAACAAAAAATAGTTCCATATAGCCACAGGAAGTCATCTTATTGTCTGCTCTCTATTGATTTACATAAGCCTATTTTCTATCCGGTTCATTGAATATATTCTTTCTTTTGTTCTCTCTCTCTCTCTCTCTCTCTCTCTCTCTCTCTCTCTCTCTCTCTTCCGCTGTACCGTTTTTGGAGTAGTGCGAACTTTTTTGTTCTGTGCCTTTAAATTAAACACCTTGTTCCACTCGACATGTTGTCCATCCTCTCAGATCTGCATTTTTCTACTTTTTGTGACCTTATAAGTGGTCCACATACATGTTATATGCTCTAAAATGTCACCAATAGGATACTGCGCTCTTAACATATACCCTGAAATAAAAATTGAAATCAGGAGTGTGTTATATACCTTAGAGCATAGATTATACCCATCACGAAAAACATTAACATACATTACACCCCTTTTAACTTTCGTCAAATATTTTCCTTGGAGTAGGTGATTATTAAACCAGCATTCCAGCTGTTTTCTTTCAAGTTACTGCAAATAGTATGCTATCCAAGTTACTTAACATTTTCTTCGAAGAGTAAACGCGGTTTTCACTTTCAGGCACCAATTTCGAATACAAGCCGCTACTAAAAGTACAGCGTTTAACAACAGACAGTCGCATTAAACGAAATATTAAAAGTATTGGTAACTATTACCTTTAAAGTAAACGACTTTAATTGTTTACAAACAAATGACAGGTGTTGCAATGCGTGTTTTTAAAAATATACGAATCAGAGATGTACAATATTATACAAAATGGTTAAATAACTGTTCATTGACTTATATATATTTTTATTTACTTTATTTTATTTCACTTATGTAACGTCATTGTAAAATCGACCAATGAAATGAAACAAACTTTTGAATTTTGACGAATCAAAGTCTGATATAGCAGTAAAATTATCTAAATTTTATCAAATCCGTTTTATCACGCGAAGTGCATTTGTCTTGTGGGCAGTGTAGCCAACTCTATACTCCATTATATAATTCCTGAACATACATCACTCACCATTTCTCTGTGTTTGCAATAACTGTACATTTAATTAACTTAATGTGTATTCACTCAAGCAATTGTTTTTGCAAATTCAACCAAACAGTCTGATTTTTTTTTTTTTAAATTATATAGCAATATCTGCCTAAGCAACCATAAATTTTAATAAACACGTTGTTCAGAATGGTAAACTGTTATTTCTGTTTCGTTTTTCTGAGTTGATGTTAGTAAATGGAATTGTAATGGTCGACTTTCCTCTATTTCAATCTCACGGTTTCTGAATAGGTAGGTATAACATTTTATACAATTGTTAATATTTTGTGTGCGAATTTCAAGTATATATTACTTTTATTCTTGTTTTATTCATGAAATAGTCCAAAATCCATATTTGGCTCTTTTCTATTGGCATTACTGACATTCGTCTGTTGCAAGATGTTTTGAAAAAGTTAAGTATTCATAATATAAATTGTAAGTCAATAGGGGTATTATATTTAAATTCTTGTTTTATTCGTGAAATAGTCCTAATGAATATCACTTGAAGGTAGGAGCTTTTCAGATCGGCAATCTCAGACCCTCTTCTGATAAAACGATTCGATATTTTAAAGATATGTTAAAATACTGCATTATTTAGCGTCATTTGTTCTGCAGATACTGTTAAAGACTTACTGCACATCAGCAAGCTACAAATAAACGGCTTGTATTCATTTAGATAATAAATGACAAACGATGCATGGCCTGCTACCAATGGTGGCTGTGTTTAGCTAAGGAAAGCAAAACAGTTATTAAATTCCGAAAACAATTTAATCAAAATAAGTATTATTTTAAGGTTTTCAGAAATTTACAGTAGTTTTTCTCATAAATAAAAACATGCACTCTCTTCTTTCTGCTCCAAACCTGTTTAGCACCACCAATTAAAGCGAAAGAAACGGAAGAGGTCGATGTTCTCTGGAGTACACAAGAGATCTCCCATAAATCTCATTAAGTATGTACTAGCCACGGGCTGTTGGTTCGAATCCCTACAGCCCATCTTTTATTTTTCAACACAAAACAATGCACCTTTTAATTGCAGCTACAATCTTAAAGTATCCCGAACCGGGTCTTATCCATGCGCGTGGAATTGTAATGCAAATGTTTCATATGCTACCTGATTAACTTTTAGGTACATTTCTTGCGCTGCAAGTAGTTAATTATTTTGGTAACATTTCTATTCAGGTTAATTCAAAATAACGCCGACAAAGCTTAATGTGTTATGCGGGACGGCCAACTAATTACTTAATAAGAAGGGACCGTATGTCCGGAAATGCATGGTTTGGGCCCTGGTGGCATCAAACTGTAACAACGCTTCGGATATGTTAATGGACGTCAGTGCCATATTTTGTTAAAAGAAATATTAATAGGGAACTTTTGTTTTTATACCATTTAAATTTGAAATTGACATGATTACATTTGCATTAATATTCCTTGGTTGTAAGTATTTTAATAAAATTTTAATTATGTCCTTACAGAAGCCATTTGCTCTAGAAGGCTGTGGTTTGTCTGAATGACAGAAAAAGTGGCAGCGCTCGTTTCCATGACACCGTCCTTTGTTGTTTTACAATGTTGTTTAGCTCACGATTGCCTTAAAAAGTTAAGTTTTTCTGTAAAACTATTTTTATTGAAAAACAACATTTTCTGCATAGGTTTTCCATTTTTTAAGGATCTATGTAAGCTATCACTTTGAAACTTTTACCGCTTATTCATGATATTACTGTGATGATGTGGATCAATTATGATAAAACTAGGACAAAATGTGACAATGTATTAAAAAAAAGCAAACAATGGAACTAATTTATAATTTGTTTAGAGTTACGTTATAGTAATGAAAATAGATCACCAATTTTCAATTATGTGCACCTTTATACTGTAAAAGTTTCTTTTCTTAAGCTTTAATGGTCCTTGAGAAAATGGGAACTGAATTTGGTATATTTAACATTGCAAGATAGGCCTTTCATACTCCCCTTAAGAAAACTCCCCTCCAATCTAAAAACACAATATATCGTGCATATAGAGCTGGAATTGTCGACCTCCGCCTTAATTACTGAGCGTATATCGGCAGTGTAGAGATTGGCGCACACGCTGCATGGATAAGATCCTCAGCTGATGTCCTCTATTTATACAGAATAAATAAATGAAACGTTTTAAAAAATCATATTCGAGTGGCATAGTTTTCTCTCTCAACGGATTCAATTATAGGCGCCAAAACTACAGTTAAGAGAAGTTCAAAAGCGACAGAGAAACGTGATTTAACATAATAGCGCAGAAGCAGGTAGATTGTGTTTGACAAAAGAAAGGCGAGTACGTGACTCTTTCTGAGAAACCTTGCTTTAAGACTTATGCAGATAAAACATCTGCCGGACGGGAAAACTGTTCTCTTGTCTACCTGTCAATTGTTTCTATTCCAAACTTCGATTGATTTACAAGTCCTTAGAATCACTTGTTTCCGGCAGTAGCTTGGCTTTTTGGGAAAGACCCGTGTAGCTCATTCTGCTTTTAAATTTAGGGTATAATTGTACAACATTTCGGCTCGTTCTAGCAATGGGCTCTACAAATGTGCACAATTAATGGAACATAACAAAAAGAGAAATTACTGCTGAATAACGATTTCCAGCTACGGGCCTGATTTCGATTTTTACTTGTGATAAGATATTTACTGGGGGTTGCTCAGGCTTTATACTGGACGAGCCGGGTTCAATCTTCGCTAGTAACGGGGATTTTTCTAAACCGGCTAGGCCTGGTTAGAGTAGGAAGCGGGTATTATATCATTATGTACAGCCAAAATGGTGATTTTTAGGATTTTTTTTTTAAATTTTCAAATTTTGATATCGTTGAAATATTTTGATTTTCCTGCTTATTTTAACACGTTTTAAATATGTATGATAATTATAATAATTATTTTCTTAAAAAACAAAATGTCATGTCTTTTAACGCTGTTCTGGATTATTCACTTAGTTCAACATCAATAATTCTGTAAATATTTGCTCCAGAGAGCTGTTTTATGAAGTTTGTTCAGTAAGTAAATACATAATTAATGAAAAAAAGGGTATCAGGATATCTGACATAGGCCTGGAGGGTTTTGAGATTCTATAAACTTTAAATGTTTAATTGCATTTTTCCACACAAATGTCTCATATCAGTAACTGTAAGCACAAAAATTTGAAAATTTTAAGAGTACCAACGATTTAGTGAAAATTTGAAAACGTACATATTATTACATCCAAAATGTTTAAGTAAATCGTGCCTTATTATATCTAAAAGTTGTATCTTTCTTGCTATTCAATACAACTTTTTTTCACCAGTCCCATAAAAAAATTGTTCATGGGACGATGCCAAAAACTGTCTTTAATATTTTTGAGACAAACGGATAATGCATTTGCTAGATTTAATATTGGCGGAGGTAGGACATTATCATTCTCCTTAAGCTAAGTTGCCTTTAGTGGTTTTAAAAACGAAGAAAAGGAAAAATGGGGGATTTTGAGTTTGTGCGCCATCCTTTGAAATTCAGAGAACGATGTCATCTGAATTCTATCATTGACACTCTTCCTCCTCTGCTGATATTTCATTATTATGTTGCGTTTCTCACTAAGGAAGCTTCGCCGTTAAAGAACAAAGGCGACTCAGACAGTATTTCCGGAAACGTGAAGCACCATCTAGGAAGACAATCCACTTGCAGTTCATAACTTCCGTGAGATAGCTAATGTCAATAAGAAACGGCCTCAAACAATGTACGTGTGTCGAGTGTACTTTCTGAGAAAGATATTGCCAATAACGTGTGTTATTGCCTTTCAATCGGAATTGTACAACCTTACCCTATTTGTCACATTTGCTATTTCCCAGTATTATAAAATAGTTTTCCTTTACAGCAGCGGCTCCCAAATGCGCTTCGCGAAACATTTCCTAGCGCTCCTTGAAGAAAGTAGAATAATAATAATAAAAACAAAATGGCCAGGTTTTAAAATTGTGAATTTTGTGCGGCCATGAGATGTATGACGGTCAAATGGGGTAGAAATAATTGAGGTGCAAATTTGTCTTTTGGCAGTTAACAATGGAAGTCGAACGTTACCGATAAGCCGTTCAGAGTGTTCGTTTTTTGTGAACCTTTGCTGGTAGACAACTTCTCAGAATCACGTGGCGACGGCCCCTTAGTCGACTGCTATTCAGTCGGGAATCGAAACAGAGTACGAGTGCTTTTAGTGCGTCATTCTCAATTTAATGTTATCTGATAAAGCTAAAACATTTCTTTTGCCCTTTACAACCACTTATGTGAACCAGGATTCTCTGCTGATGCAATTACTAAAACAAAACTCAGGTCTTGTCTCGATGCGGAGCCAGATATTCGGCTCCAACTGTCCCAAATTGAATCAGATACGGCCAAATTATGTCAATCAATTCAATCTCCTCCCTCTCATTACTGTCCCAAGTAACAATTTTGGTTTTGCAACATTAAAAACGCTTTTATGTATCACATCTATAAGAATATATTATAGACTTACAATACTTGTTTTTAATTCATTTTAAAATGTGTTGTCTTAATATATTTTGTTATAAAATAAACTAATAAAGCAGGTTTCACATATCTAAATTATGAATGTTTACCTTCTATCCTCAAATAGTATGTTCACATAAATGCTAGATGAAAATTAGTGCTCCGTGATGAACTTTTGCACTGAAAAGTGCTACCTTAAAAAGTTTGGGGAACCATTGTTCTATAACATAGCATCTAGAACAAAGTTTAGAGATCGGTGTGAATCTATAACTGTGCAAGTAAATAGATGTAGTCTCCAACGACCTTAAAACTGCCGGGAATAATGGTAAGAAATGTGGCAGCTTAAGAAAAAGTTAAATCTGGCAACACAGGCAAGTAAACGTGCCATCACTGACACCAGTAAAGGAAAGTTGAGAGGGGTCGTAAATTGCGATCGATCACAATAGTACCTGGGAGAACAGGTAGACAGTCTCAAAGGTAAGTATGGACGCCGTGGCCTTTCCTGACAAACCTTGATTAGACATACACAAGATATCACGTTTGTGTTTTGTGTTTGTCTTGGGCACTTAATGTAATATGGATCTGAATCAATTCAGAAAATAAGTTATTTAGTTAAGACTTGACAGTATTAACATGAGTTACGGTCCCACGAAGCATGGTGGTCAGCATTATATTCTTGTTGTCTCTAACCTCTCAGGTTAAGTTTATGCGGTGGCCACGCCCCCCGGATCACGAAAATCATATCGCGCGGTCGGAACTCAAAGCGCAAGCGCACAATTTTTTTTTCCTTCGTTATTTGTTATTGGAAAATATTAATTAATGTTGTAGTCACAATCATAATATTTGCTCGAAGTGCCTGTCAGACACGTGTGAATATTTTTGAGACACTCATCCCGAATATGTAAACTGGCTCCCGATACCTCCACGGGTTTTGTTCCAGGTACAGCAGTAACTTATGTGTATGAAGATTTAGCTGCAGAGTTGCTTTATACGCACTGCCGACATTTATAATAACTTGCTAGGCTAATCGTCGGAGGGAAATTTCTAATCGGCAGACTATTTCATCAAGCTTCAGTTATGTTAAAATCCGGGTTTTTGGTCTCTGCAAGACGCTTTGGGGAACTGGAGGCGCCGGGTTTTTAAATCCTGACCTTTGGTTTTTATTGTTGGCCACTTTGGCGAATGCCGCATTAGATAGTTCCTTTCCACGAATTTTCTGCTCTTCCATTTCACATTTTCGTTTTCTTGGTAATTGCAGGATCGTAGGTGTCAGGCAGTGAGACGTGGTGATGGACCTGGGCGTTGGAGAAAGTTTCTGCATTGGCGCCTGGCAGGTTCTGTCTGGGGCTGTAGCAGGTCTAACAAAGTGTGGAACCTAAAATGTGGAAAACATCACGATTCCTGTCTACATCAGTGAATCGCCGCCCCATCCATGTCTCATTTCGTACTTTCCTCCCGAAAGTGTCGCGCCATTGGAGGCGTGGGTGAAAGTGGCCCAACAGTGTGGAGGAGGTACCAAAATATCCTCCTACAACCCATCAGTTCCTGCCCTATTCTTTCTTACTAATAATTTATCTCTATTTGTTTTCATTTTCATTTTAGGACTACCAACATTAAGTTCTGTGACAAGCCTATGCATATTCGTTTTTGAGGTTATGAATATTCTATTGTGGAGTTTTGCCTAAGCAATTACTGTATAGTTTGATCTCGATAAGGAAATCCGCAGTTGGGTGTTATTATGAGTCACAGGCAAGCATGTGCCACCTGTTAATTACATAGGATGCGACTGTTTAACAAGCCACTTGTCATCGCACACTCGGTTGTTACGTGAACGGAAGACTTTTGTTTCTTATGGTACATAGACCCTCAGCGATCTCTTTCTATAGAAGCACGCACGAATTAAACTGTTGTTTTAAACTACAATGTACGCTTGCAGCAATAGAAATTGTATTAATTAAAACTAGGGGGCGGGTTTTTGCATATTTCAGGCTTGTTCCATATTTCCAAATCACGTGTCACCACCATATAAATGCATTTCATGTTTATTTGCCAAGAACAAGATTTTATAACGCATATATACAAGGGTGTTTTGAAAGTTCTGTTCCTGACCAAGAAAACAAAAGATTTAAGAGATTTTTTATTTTTATTTTTCAATATAGTAACCTAGCAAATAAATAAATTTAGTCCAACGACTTTCCAACTCTTTAATACCCTCATTACAAAAAAAAATGTCCAATTGTGAAAAATTCGGAGAACATGGCGGATGTGGAAACACTTGGAAGCGAAGGTCATGCAGTTTTGCAGCAACAATCCCAAACGTGTGTGATTATCGTAATGAAAGAGAATGTGTGGACGTTTAGCCTGAATAGAATCCTTCAGTACGTCCAATAGCAAAGTATAATATCCAGTGGTGATTCTGTCCTTCTGGGGGTAATCTATGAACACCACACCATGAGAATCCCAGAAAACCACAGCCATGTCTTTTCTTGCAGATGGGACTGTTTTTGCTTTCTTTGGTGCACTTTTCCCCGTTTTCTGAGAGGCTACGGTTTTCTGAGATTTTCATGGTGTGGTACTCGTAGACTACCTCTAGAAGGGTAGAATCATCACCAGGGAGTATTGCGATTCATTACTGGGCCAAATGAAAGATGCTATTCAGGCTAAACGTCCACACCTTGCGAAAAAGAAAGTTCTCTTTCATCACGATAATGTGCCTTCACACACGTCTGGGATTGTTGCTGCAAAACTGCATGACCTTCGCTTCCAACTGCTTCCATATCCACCATATTCGCCGGATTTGGCACCCAGCGATTACTTTTTGTTCCCAAACCAGAAGAAATGGCTGGGTGGACGAAGATGCACATCAAACGATAAGATTGAAACTGAAACAGGTCCTTATTTTTCACAGTTGGACAAATCTTATTTTACTGAGGATATTAAAATGTTGTTAAGTTATTGGACTAAAGTGTTGACTTATATGAGGTCTATGTTGGAAAAACATATAATCTTGTGTTTTCTTAGGCCAAGAACTTTAAGAACGTCCTTTGTATGTATTTGCTATTTGATACATCCTTCGATAATATATCCAACAACTTTTATTTCTACCATGTTTAAGCCCTTCTCTGTTGATCTGTATGCTTGTTTGTTGTCAAGTGCTCATTATCTCTTTTTTGTTGATGTTAAGTTTTAGTCTGCCTTTTTCCACTTTAATTCTCTCATTATATATTCCCCGTATAACTTAAAGGATTGGGGACAGACATCCCTTGTACGGAGAATAAAAATAAATAAATAAAAATAAAAAATTGCTGGCGCACACCAGCGTTAGGTAAAATGTACTCGTTGATAATGAACAGCATTTACAATTTCTGATAAGTAAATACTATTTACGAATAATGAATATGATTAAAAACGCTTGAAATCGAATCCATACAGGTGCAGATAATATTTATGAACATGGTTTTGTTTAACGCTAATCCTCGAAACATTCTCGTATAAACGTAACCATACAGTCCAAATATAGCCCCCGCACATTTCCCGTAAAAATATCCTTCACCGAAATATACGAGAGATAATAAATCATAATCACTTCTAGACGAACTATTCTGAGTTGCAAAAAATAAAATAAATCTCTTAAAACAGCGTACTTACACAAAGAGAAGGCCACCGTTCCAAACTTGGCTTCCAAGCTTCACTAACACTGAATGAATGCCGGCGTTAGGTTACAAAGAACAAGAGACGGGAGATATAACGGGGTAAACCCAAAGCAGCAGCCACTTTCATCTGTTTCTCAGAAAGGACTGGCAAAGCCTGCTGTTTCATATCCACGGCCTACTTCCACAAACGCATTACGTCACAGTTATATATATATGTATAGCGCATTTCTTCACATATACTTACTAGTTGTTAGATACGTTTTTGTCTTAAGATATTTAACACCGATTTTTTCTTTTGAGAGAAAGATCTACATAAAACAGCTTATTCGTCCTTAAAAAAATAGATCTGGAAATCTAAATAATTAGATTAAAATTGCATAAAAATAGAGCATTTTGTATAAATGAAGTAAAAATTGTATTGAAAAAGCAGTTGAAATACAGAAATATAAAAAAATGTAACAATGAAATAAAACTCCACTAAAAATATAGGTGGAAGTGAACAATATTTAGCTAGTCTTTGACAATTTATTGATGATCTTTTGGATAAAAAAGGGGGGGGATCAACAATTTCTTAAATTATAAGTAAATTTGGACGAATAACCCAAGCACCGAAAAGTAAACTTATTATTGTCCAACTCAAGACGGGGCCATTAGATATAATTATCACTAAGGAAAGAGATACAAGGTTAAAATATGCAGTGTCATAAAAGTAGTATTTCAAGTAATAATTTCGCGAATACGATCAATAAAACTAAAAGCACAGTGCTTTGGTTAAATGAATGTAGGTTATTAGCGACTTCTTCATTGTTCAACTGTTTTTCTTTTTTCCCTAGTTACTGCTACTGGATTGTATGTCTGCCTACACTTTGCAATAATCTAGGAGGCAATGGCTGTCATCAGAACTTGAGAAGTAAAGTATTCTTTTTCCATGATGAAAAATTTTCTCTGTGACAAGCGGCTGATTTTGACAGTTGCTACCCTGAAAAAACATCTTGTTGCATGTAACCAAGAAAAGTAAACATAAGTACTTTAATTGTATGAAAAAGAATTATTAAGTATCTTGAATATATTTTTTCATTTTTGATGAGTGATATAGGTGTTTTCACTTTTAATAAATGCCTATTTTAATTGTGTTATGCCTATTATCAGTATTTCAGTTCTTTTTGCCTGCCTATTTTCACCAAAATAAATGCCTGAACTTCCGGGCTGTGATGATGCTGAAGCGAAGATCATGTTTCTCATTGCTCCCAAACCCTACCCACTCCAAACACAAGTCACTATATTGCATTACCTTGCACATGTGGGCGGATGTACAGTAGGCGTAAATCTTCTACAAGGAAAACAACCTGGAACACACGTGGGCAGCATCGGGAATAGAACTACCAGTCTCTTGAGTAGGCCTACGACTCGCTTTGAATTAGTGACTCGATTCCCAGCCGTTACTTTGAAATGTTATGTGACTGACTATCACTTGAGTTGAAGACAGATTGGGGAACAATGCGAATGTTCATCGAGAGTATAAATGTTCAAGACCAAGGAGGCGGACAAAATAAAATGACAGTTAACAATCAATATCTCACTTTCAGCAGTACAAGAGGCAGTAAAGGGAGATATACTGGAAATATTGTCACAGTTTAAATAGTTTTGACTCAATGATATTTCTTCATTTAAAAAGTTGAGTGATTATTTAACATATGTAGAGCAGTGTTCCATGCTTCCTGTGCTGTCTTGTTTCCAGCTTAGATAATAACAAGAAGAAACTCTTGGTTTAATTCTGTTATTTATCTTGAGCATGAGGGGGTTCGGAAATGGTTTACAACAGCTCTGGCCTTATACATTAGAGTGGCAATTGACTGATACTAATACGCCATGCACATACTAAATGGTGAATGTAATCAGAATAGTTAGCGAAAGGACAGTGTTCGTTTGTTGTCCAGTAGAGAAAGACGTGGATCAGATGGAAGGCGGTCACCATTGACAAAGATGGACTGCATGGTTTTTTGTGAAAGAAAGGCGTAAAAACTGCAGAAACCACAGCGCATCTTTTGCTCATTTGCCAGGACTATTCAAAACTACTTTACTTTGTCTTGATCCAATCTTGATTTCAATGATGTGCTGAAAGGTTAATGTTCTGTTGTAGCTGGCATGAGCCCTTTGAAAAGTAAGCTTAAGTACTTTAATTATATTACTGCCTATTTTCAGTATTTTAAGTGCCTTTTTGCCTACTGAATTCCCGGGCTCTGTATGTCACTAATAGAAACTACAAAAATACATAAATGGAATTTGTGTGTTAGTGGAAATTGCCACGCAATACAATATGCTATTGTTTTTAAGTAATGGAAAAAGTTCAGATAAAATTCATTTAAAAGAGTGATCTCTTCCATGGAAATAAAACTTCCCTTTAAACTTTAATTGAAGTTGTGCATTGACTTTGAAAGATTTTCGCTTCTCTTGCTTTCTTCACGATCTTTTCCTATAAAACATGTTAAATGCATAATTAAAGGTTTCCGCTAGGGACAGGTAGGTGTTGCATTAGAATAAAATGAAGCTAACAGTTCCTACATATTACCATGTGCATACACATGGTCAGAACAGGTTCTGTAGTAAAGTATAAGCATACAAACAAGCGGTCCCTGCCATTCAAAAAGATTACGTCTATAGGCGAACTTGTCATGGCCACCTGCAATCTCGCCTACGGCTCACCTTGAGATGATCTGAAGTTTTATAATTATTTATGAGCTAGAACTTATAGAATAAAGTTCAATTATGCATTTGCTACAAACCTTTAATAATACATATACTATACACCTTTAGTATGGTAGGTCCTGGTGGTGTAGTGGTAACCACTGCCTTCTAAACTCAAGATCGCGGCCAGGATCGATGGATTTTTTTCGGGCGTAAAAATCCGAAATATGGTTCCCATATGGATCCCACATCGTACATTTACGGCATGTAAAAGAACCTCAAGCCTGAATGAAGAGGCCTCTGAGCAAAATATATCGGCCGTTTCACGTACTGAATTGAATGAGACGCTGATGATCTGAGATGTTAAAGAGCGTTCGTAAATAAACCAAATTAAACCTTTAGCATCCTTACGATAATATAGAACATTGTTTGTGATCTCTGGGAGTGTACATCTGCAATAACGCTCAATGCATACGAATTTTCACAACTTCATCAGTGACTTTTCGGAGAGCGGTTCAAAAAATAAATAAATAAAATAAAATAAAAAATAAACAAACAAATAAAAAACTGGCCTGATAGTATCAAAGAGCAAGGATATTTCTCAATAACGATTTTATACAGAGCCCTCTTTTGGACGCGTGGCCGGCTTAACGGGAATTTGCTGGGCACCGGGAAGCAAGGTGTTTGCCGGCGGATTCGGATATTCATAGCCCTTTAAATTCAAAACATAGATTTTAACAACACACCAAATCATATTTTTTGGTCATAAAATGGCATTTCGTGTACAAGATCGGAGTTTTCCGCACTCCTATCTATTGTTTTGTGTCGCTTTGTGGTCATGTAAATACAACCATGCTTCCTAAATAAAATATATATATATATATATATATATATATATATATATATATATAAATAAACCCAGGTCAGTAGAGCGAACAACATTAACTTTCCCAATTGCAGAAATTAACTCTACTCACATTATCGCGTGGTTACAATTCCTGAACCACACTTATCTTATATGGTTTTAATTTAAAAAGTTTAGTGGCATTCCAAGTCCAGGTTTGCAAAATTCCTGATTCCTATGCAAGATTTTTCAGATTTTTTTTTTTTTTTTTTTTTACTTTGTTCTAACTTTTCTTCAAAGTCACTGAGTTTTTCCTCTGTAAGAACACGATGTTTTACTTTCGGTTTCTTATCAAGAACAGATCCAGTTTCTCAAAATTACGAATCGTTCCTCTGTGCGTCGCACGAATAGCAGCGAATCTGTCTATAAATCGCTGTCTCACTTCTGTACAAGAGTTTGTTGTCACATATGAATCATACATGAAGATTCTGTGTGCTAATGTATACGGACTTTTTTGGCATTATAAGAGGATTAACACACTATAATACTGAAATACGTGATCTTATAACGTTCAACTCCTGCGCAGTAGTAATAGCACACGGAGAGGCGTGGAGGCGGGAACAGAACTGGTTAGAAACACGGTAGGCAAATCCCAGTTAAGTCGGCCACGCGTCTACATGAAGGATCTGTTGATAGTGTTCCGTGAAATTTCAAAAACGCGCTTTATTTTTGCTGTGGTTCAGCAAAGTAAACCATTTGAAGGGTTTCCGGAAAAATGAGTAAAATCGAAAGTAGTGCAGAGATAAAAACACTTCGTTTTGAAAGTTCTAAAGCCAATCAATATAAAAATGCAATTGGAGTTCACATGCAAACTCTTCAGGAACGTTTTTTATCGTGAAGAAATAAATGAGCTGTTGAATTTGGACGATGTTGCTCTTCCACTTTTGGTGATTAACATTCAGCAGGTCCAATAACCGTAATGAGCTCTCCCCCTCAAAAGTTGTTAAAACTATGATCATGTTTTATTGAATACTTATGCAAACAATACTTTTTATTTAAATGAAATACGCTTATATTAAGGCTTTTAATGCCACAAAAGTTACGCAGCTGTCTTCTATTGCATCTATTCCAATTGATAAACTATTTTAAAAGATATAATTGCGTTTCAAGACAATGAGAACAAGTAATAAAAAATTTAACAGCAAAGAATATTGCATATGAAATGCATATTGACTTTAAATATTTTAAATATATTAACTCGTATAAAATCAAAATTGACACTCGTATAAATGAAATATAAATACAGAATCATTAAATCGCCTAATTGTAGTTATTAGAAGATCTCTGCAACCACACAAAAGACACTGAACTAATATTTTATAGAGCACTGCAAGATATATCATCTATAAAATTAAAATATGAGGGGAAATATAGAAAAAAAAATACTTGAATACAAAAAATAAAGAAGAAAAAAATGAATGTATAATTTATCAACATAGCCCATTCATAGTTTATTGTAGAATTAAATAAAACAATGTTAATATTCATAAATAGCGGTGTTTTCATGAATCTATGTACATTTTCAACGCAGTTTATCAAAATATTTAGGCGAGTGTTTATGGATGGTTACTTGATACATTTTACTACAAAATTTAAAAATATAAATAAAAACAAAGTTAGATCAATGTTTGCTTACACAATCAGAACTGTGGCCTGCAAGGTCTTATTCTTGACCCACCTACCGCTTTGGCACATTACAGCACAACCTTACATTTGAATCCTTGACGCAAATACATTCTCAGTACGTTATTTTTATTTTTTATAATTCTTTTTGAGCATTAATGCTGCATTAAAAACAAACGCCCGAAAGTTATGCAAGCCATGCACTCGCTGCCAATCTGTGGCGTCCATTGACTAGGTTCACATGGAAAAGCGAAACCGCGTGACCGAAACACGCAGCTCATGCGAAACACGTCAGCCAGGTTTATATCCGGTAAACTTGAGGCTTTCATCCCCGGGAGCAATGCTTTTCTCTACCACACGCTGAGCCTCCCAAACCAGGAGGGTCGCTAACAAGGGGCAAACCTATTGAGGTTTCTGTAACCTTTTGTCAAGAATATCTCTGGAAAACATTCAGCACAACAAATTTCACGCAACTTTACTAATAATGACCTTGGTAGAAGACCACCATTTGAGAATGAGGTATTTAGTAACTGCACAACAGTGGCAAGGTTTAGAAAATGAAGCGTTAATTGAAGCACGTTGTTTCAGCATCAAACTCCTGTAACTATGATCACCTGAGCGATAAATGCCTGGGATGTACTCTGAACTTAGGCTTGGATCGTTTCCTTTCGAAAATTAATTTTCCAATTTATCCTTTCATCTCATATATCATCAGTGACCGTGCGGATTGGCTTAAGCGGTAACGCTTGAGGCTCGTATTCGAGAGGTCCCGGGTTCAAATCCTGTGGTCAACTAACCCTGATTGAGGTTCCCATGCTCTTCCTTGCGAAAGAGCAAATACTGGGTTGGCGTTTCTCTGCCACGGATTCACATCCATCTTCCAATCTGGTGTCTGCGTCTTCTTGAAGCGATTCTGACATCTATAGGACTGATCATCTGATCAGGGAGCCCCTCATTGTGCATGTACGTTCAGAATAAACCACCCCCCGACAGGCAACTGATCCGGGCGTTGATGTATAAGTCCCAAATAAGGGTGTAAGCTAAACACAGCGAAATAAATATCAGTTTCTATCGCCTGTGACGCCTCAGTAAATTAAATGGGCGCTCAACACCATTCAAAATTACTCTTAAGCTCAATTAAAAGCACAAAACAAAAAAACGATTTTTTTCTTCATGGATAAGCCGTTTTGTCAGTTCCCACCCCAGAACTGTTAAGTATTTTGTGTTAATCATCTTTTTCTTGAGCGTCGCGGAATCTTTTTCTCCTTGAAGCATTATATAATAGTATTCGCTCTTTATATAGCTATCTGACTGCCTCTCTGTATCCTACCTGTGCATTTGTTCTATATTCTTTTATCTGTTCATTTCTTTTTTGACCTGACACAGATCTTAAAAAGTTCATCTCTGCGATCCTTTGACAATCTTTGATTTTGTTAATGTGTAGGTATAGATAAAGAATGGAATGAATAGAAATAAGTTAATGAAAATATTGCCAAATTAATTTTAAAAAATTAACGCGGCTGAGTACTGGGAGAAGCCAATCGTCAAGGCCGTATAATGCATGTGAAAGCAGCAGCTTGTAGTTACGTTTCAAAGAGGCTTTGTTAACCAGGAGTTGTTCCTTGTTAGTTATGATAGTCTTGAAGAACGGGGTTTTTACACAGCATATGTGAAAACAGATTCGTGCTTAGAAATGCAAACATATCCTGGCAATCGTGTTCCGCCACAGGAGCTGTGAATGAAAAAAATGTTACAGACCGCCGTGTTCTTACGGAGAAAAAGTTTAATGAAATACAGGAATTTCCTATGCAGATGCCGACAATGTATTGCCGCTGAGGAGCATCATTTTCAACATCTCTTATAACACAGGTTAGTAGTCATTATTATCAGTTTTAAATGTCTAAAAGTGTAGTAGTAAAAAGAAAAGTGCGGAATATGTATAAAAAAAAACAGCTGCTATTGACATATTCCAACATAGATAACAATGTATACAGAAAACCTTTCTGCCGAATGTAAGATTTTAAAATATTTAAAAGAGATACACCTAATTTACAAACTATAACAATTAAACAATGGGATGAATATTACAAAACACTATGGAAATGAATGAAACACGATTAAATCTATTTTTACTAATGAAGTATTCAAACTAAGTATCTTTGGAATAGATGGAGATTGCATTAAATAATAGCAAAATCAGGAAAGCACATGAAAGAGGAGATAAAAATGGAACTGATAAAATGACATAGATTGTTAAACATATATAATTTATAGTGGCGAAATGAAAGTGTCCCGCAAGGTAATTTCGGTACTTCAGCTATGCCCACAACTAGCCCTTTGAGCCTACGCCCCCCCCCCCCAATAATGGCACCTATGGGGAGGGGGACAACCGGGCGGCCAAGTACTACGGACGCTCACCGTGCGGACGCAGATGGGATCTGTAACAGGTTTACAAATTGAGCACCCTGACGCTGATGGGCCCCCCTCCCCGCACGAGCCGTTCGGAAAGTCCGTTTCCATTCCAGATGTTGGGGTAGAAAACTTTCCAAAACGAAGTCGCGCCTGCCTATATCGCACTGGGGCTTTCGATCCTGCAATAGAAAATTATAAACATGCACAAAAATGCGTCAAAATCGTAATAATGCCATAGATATGCAACAGAACCAAAGGAATTAAATGATATGAAATGGGAGATCGGAAAATTCGTGGAATGTAAATATCAATCCCAGCATCGTGATGTTTGTACTTTATCTGTAGGGGACTTGGTTTGCAGTCTGGATGCAAACAATACTTGGGGAAGCTTGTGGAGCATTTTGGTAGGGAGTGGTGAGAGGAAGCGGTAAGAGGACCCTGAAACGTCACCTCTCGTCTCGTCACGTGCGGTTGCCTCCAGTTTTATACAGACTGATTGTTATTACGTTACAAAGCTGAATATAACATTTTAAAATACTACAAAATTTTAGCGAAATTATACATCAAAGGATCTTCAGCAAATTTGTGACAACCAAAACCAGCAAAATTAATTTCATTGAATTCTGGAGGAATTCGGTTGTACCCTTGAAATGATTTTTTTTTATTTCTTCCACTCTCCATCGATCCTACCGAAAATGGCTTAAATATATGTACATATACAATAAAAATAAAGTAACTATTTGGAAGTAAAGAAGTAGAAATAGACAAAAACTTAAAGAGTCACACAGTTTTCGCTATATTTTGAACGAAAAGCCAGAAGACAGAAACACGAGCGCACTCTAATGGCACAATTTTTGTTGTTGTTGTTGTTGTTGTTGTTGTTGTTGTGGTTTTCCCCCCTCAACGAAACTCGGTTTATACCAGTTAAATAAAACAAGAAAAAATAGTTTCTAAAAATCGGGGAAATCGGACCATTAGGAGAGGGTATAATTGAAAAACGAAATTTAAAGAGTGGGATTAACCTAATCGATCTAGCGACAGGTATTTTTCTTCCTCAACGAAACTCGGTATATGCCATTGAAATAAAATAATAATAACGTTTTCTGAAAATCAGCGAAATCATACTAACAGGAGTAGGGGCTTACCTGAAACCCAACATTTAAAAACTGCTCTAGCGGCATCAATATTTGTTTTCTCGCAATGAAACTCGGTATGTATTATTAAAATAAAATAAGAAAAATAGTTTATGAAAATCAGGGAAATCGAACTATTAGGAGTGGGGATATACATGAAAACCAATTCCCTGCTTTAGCACTCTGTAATAACCTTCATAAATTCGATTTGCTGAGGAATACGCTATTTTGTTTAAATAGATGCACTATTAACATTTTTATTAAATGCTCTCTCTCTCTCCCGTATTTATCCAATCACACACCAATGAGTGATAATTCTAGTTATTAAATTTTAGAAATGTGGGATTTATATTCAGCAATAATAAAGTTTTATGCTGCCTCGAGCCACCACTTGTAAAATTTATATATGCCGAATGATGTCTAGGGCCAGATTCTCTGGTATAAAGAGGTACATAAACCCACGGAAATTAAATAAAAAGGTACAGAAATATTTCTTTACGATGCAGTGAACACGAATATACTTAGGCATGGGAATCGCATTTGGTATGACCCCAGAAATGAGATTCTGTAAAGCGGTCCGCAGAAAACAAGCGATTCTGCAGTACAATAGGTCCTGTATGTATTATGTACATAACGGTATGCTAAAGTACCACTATAATCGAACCCCAGGCAGAAACTTTACACTACAACAATGTTCTATACGTTTTTGGATAACAAATCGCAAATTTTAAGCGGTTCGTTCACCCCAATACAGCCACAACAATGATATTAGCGGCATATCTCGCTGTGTATTCACTTCCTGCGTCTCTATAGCAACACACGAAAACAAACATGGCCACTCCTACATCACTTTCACCTTTACGAATCATAAAAACCTGTACTCACCTTGGTGATTTGGTAGAGCGCATGTTTCCGATGCTGCTTGCCGTGTTTTTCCTTCATCCTCACTACAGTAAACAATACAATCGAATCACCATTTCAATCACCACTCCGCCATTATCCTCGCAGGTGCTTCTTTCTCGGCGTCGCACACAGGTGAGTTGTACAGGTGAGAGGACTTGCAACAGCAGCGCCAATGCGCGGAGGGAACAGGAAACTCGTGTTACTACTACCGCTATGGTGGGAGTTTTTACTATAACCAATGACAGACGGTGCTGTTCGTTACGCAACACTGATGCGGGGGCATAACAATAGCAGGATGATGTAGAGGGTTTTTATTTTCTTTTTTTGTCTGGGAAGTTAAGGGGCGGGAAGGTAATTGTGGGTCGATGGCTTTGAGTTACTTTTCTGTCACTCTTGTGTCACAGGTTTGGGGTTTGCGATCTCAAGGGCACTTGTGCTAATAGAGCGAAAGCCATACATCGAGGACAGTGCTTTTGTTTCTATCCACTTCTCCCCATAACAATAAAGGGATACAATGGCACGAACTGCTTTTCTCCGACAATTCTAGGAACTGCAGAATAAAATTTTAATTATCTGTGTTTTCTCCACTCGAAAATAATCACTGATGTCTCACGCAAACACATTTAATGATAGTAATTTTCACCATGAGGTGTGCCTACCACGGGGAGGTCTTTGAAATACATATATCATGTATTTCGTAGAGGTATAAAAAAACCAAAAATCAATTTTCTCTTGATTAATAATTTGTAAGAGACTATTATTTCAACAACTTTAGTCTAATTCAGTAACAATTGTTAGCAGATGCACTTTCTTTTGTCAACCACCAGTCAGCTGTTATTGTGTATGTTATCGTGCAACTTTCTTTTTGTTTCTTTTATTTTTTATTATTAAGAGTCAGTTGTATAAAGAGCTAACCTGAGTTTAGGAAATAAAATTAACCATCAGTTACGTTTAACTTGTTTAGTTGTATAAACACTAATCTAAGGTTATTTCGTATTAACCTCAAATTAAATCCAACTTGCGACATTTCTCAAGTTAAAGAACTAACTAGAGTTAATAATTAATAACAAATAATTTTTTTTTCAGAGTACAGAAGCTTAACAACTTCATTTATAAATAAAATGGTTAATTAAGTTTATTTAAATTTCGTGTAGATAACGTTTCTTCATTGTTTCACTTTTTGTTTGCGCGTAATCACAGATTTGCGCTCAATTGTAGGTTATGTGAGATTACTTACAAGTGGTATATTGTACAGATTTCTGATTATTCCGACATCTCATCCAACGATGAATTTATCGTGCTTCTCGTGTATTTCATGAAATACATTATCCGTTCCTAGGTATGCTTGATAAACAATTCAGAATATAATTTCGCTTATCAAAAGATGTCGAAGAAATAGAACAGATGTTACGTCCCCGATTACAATCATAAACTAAGCGAAATCATGCTTTGAATTCACTTTAAGGTTCTATGCGACAGAAAGCTTCCAATACATTAAAGTGGGAAAGCAACGGCCAGTAGAATCATTTATAAAGTTACTAGAGGAATTCGAGCTCTTAAGTGTCAGCTCATTAAAATGCCGACTGAAGAGGGTGATGTATAGAAATTGATGCTGGACTTCTAAAACATTTGCAACTTTCCTGGAGTTTTAGGTGCTATAGGCTGAACACACATACCCATTATATCGTCTGGGGGTTATAATGCAGAATATAACTACCATACTCTTTGGCAATTACCCCCTCCCCATGTACGTTATTTATTCTTATTTTAGAGCGAATCTTTTTTTTTTTTCCTCCCAATTATTCGCTGACCTTTTAGCACCAAATCATTAATAATAATAACCTTCTCCCATTTGCTAAAATGTGTCGCTTTCATTCGCTTTGAATTTTCCTTATACATGTTTGAAGAAAGATTAAGAAGGGGGGAAAATGTCTAGGAGGCGGAAAACTGAACAATTATTGATTTCCTCAAGTTGAACAGTTGAACATCAACTCGCTTTAAACACGCATTTCTCTATTTTTTCACCGTGTTGTTATAGGTTTGACGGTTAATGCAAACTCGAGGTTACATAGTCTGAGTTATTTTTATGTAACGGAAATGATGACTAACTTCTAAACGACAGTTAAAAGTAATCTCCAGTTAGCAATTTTTATACAACTGGCCCAATTAAGCTAAAAATTAATGAAGGGTATTGCATATTTGAATGAAGCACCTGAGGCTATTGCCAATAGATGGTAGCATTGGTCTGGTGGTAATTTGTGATATTCAACACGAGGTAATTCTATGTGATTTATATGAAGTATCTATGAACTTTCTTCACACGTTTTCACGTAGTTTAATCCTCTTTTGTGTAACGCTTAGCGTTCAAAATGGAGTTTTAAGTGTTATGTGTTGTAAACAAAGACCATGGTTGAATAGCTTTTTGACCAAAAAAAAAAAAAAAAAAAAAAAAAAAAGAGAGAGAGAGAGAGAGCATATCACTAACTTTCTGAGACATTCAAGAAATATGCGAGGAGAGTTCGGCGATAAACTGCTTAATAGGAGGATTATCCATGAAGAGGCTGCACAAAACTCCCCGGAAACAAATTTAAGACGCTACCCTCAGCAAGTTAAGCCATGGCCACATTTTCGTAGAATTCTTAAAGAATCATTTTTATCGAGGCACCATGCCCTCGTTCCGCTACGCAATTGGAGTTTGTATACTCTTGTGGAAACTGAATGAATTTTACCGAAAACGTAATTCATCGTAAGACTGGAGTTAAACTTCCGCTGAGGCAAGCAATTCAGATCGCTCATTCGTGTAACACGCCAACTCTTTGTTGCCTTTCTGTAGGAAGTGATGATTAAACTTTCTATTGTGCAGTGTGCCGACAGTGGAATGTAGGCAAGCACAAATATTATTCATTTATGGATATTATGTGCAAAAGAAATCGAAAAAATATTCTGAGAAAGAATTTTATTTTAAACTTCCAGGAGTGACATCTGCAACGGGAAGTGCAATTATTCACATTGGTGAAATAAGTTCGAATCCAAGGTGAGTTTGTTGACAAGAAACCAAAATCAAAAAGCCAGCATGTAACAGAGAAGAAACTTGACGAAATAGGCTATCAATTAGAAACATCTCCTCGAAAATCTTTAACATGTTTACCCCAGCGAATTGGTCTATTTGTCGGCAGTGCGTATAAAGCCACTCAGCTGCTGTATAAAATTACTGTGGTACCTGAAATTAAACTCGTGGAGAGGATGAAACAGGATGTACGGGAGGCATTTTACAATGTTTCAGGTAAATCTTACAGCGAAGGGCAGGAATTTCAGGCATTTACTATTATGGTGAGAACAAAAATAGTTACTATTTACTCCTAATAAATGAAAAAAAAAAAATCCGCGCTATGAGTTCCTGCTACGTCATATGATTTTCTTCGATAGGTGGAAGGTCCTTTACGCAGTAACTTCTGGTCAGCAAAAAGCAAATTTTTATTGTGTAGCGGAATGAGGGCTCGTTGCATCCATCCTCATAAAGACATGTGACTTCAGCAAAAGTGTACATACCGTAGTACTTGGGGGATTATCCTTCCTCACCTACCCTACAGCCCGGTTTTTGCACCTTTAATTTGCATTTTTTCGGACATCTAAAACAGGCAACTCAAGGCCAGACCTGTCAAACATAGAAACTGAGCAGTAGCGAATGTCGTAGCAGAAGAGGAGGAGGAGGAAGAGGAGGCGGCGGCGGAATTCGCATGTGATCCACACAAAGATAACCGAATAACGAGGGTGCACTGGTTGTCATGAAACACGTACACGTCGTAAGCAGGGTCAGTCGATTTATATTCCGGACTGGACTTATTACTGATGTCAGAAATAATCGGAATAGAACTGCACATTGCACAAGCGTAATGAAATCAAATACACGAAACGAACCCTTCAGCTACCGCTCCAATGCTAGGCAGGTAGAGCAAACACTGGTGATCAAGCTTGGTTCAATTCTGACTCTTTTGAGACCCAAGCTAATCTGCGTGAAGAAATTTGATGATAAGAGGAAGTCATTGCCGCAGTACGAAGACAGCTGAGGGAGGTGTGTAATGCAACCGAAGAACTGAGGAATAATCCAGTGCATTTGAAATTGAAATTAAAATTAAAATTAAAAAAAAAAAAAAAAAAACTCTAATAGAGAGAGAAAAAACAAACAAATAAATCTTATTTTAGATTGCTTAATACATATGACATTCTCAAACTGCAGTTTTTTCAACAGATAGATTATGGGAATTGGCGTAGTTTGACTCACAAGCATAAATTGATGAATTTCTTCCACAATTTGTGCTTCTGATTTTTTTTTATTCGCTTATTCCCTTTCTCCTATAGTTCTATCCCTACTCAAGTCTTTTGTTGCATGCCGTTTATCCTTTACTGCGAGTTTCCGGCCCTACCATTGTCCTTCTTCCTTACTTACACACACAATAATCAGTCTTCCGGTCTGCTGGTGAGATGTTCGCAAGTATTATGTTTGGCCTTTGTTCTAGTGCCATTCATTGAGATCTTGAGCTCCCAGCGTCCTACTTCTATCAAGAACCTTCATAGCGTGTTTCTTGCCTTACACTCGAAAGCTATCACGTGTTCGTATTAACGGCTGGATTTAAACTTACACGCATACAAAAAAAAAAGTTCCTTGTCCCTAAGATCGTGTCAAATTATTAATACGTAAATTTTTTATCTATGTATACAGCAAAAGGTATCCTTTATATTGGGACATATAGGGGTTTAATAATGGAAAATATGGGTTAATAATGGGACCTAATGATTGAGACCCACCATTGTAGTAACAGTCAAGTATTCTTGAAGTCAACAATCGCGAGCTGATTGAACCTCGTCTGGCGTGTATGAAACATTGAAAAATTCATTATTATTATTATTATTATTATTATTATTATTATTATTATTATATGTCAATGATGTCGGTCCTGGTGGTGAAGTGATTACCATACTTTCCTCCTAACCCAAGATCGCGGGTTCGAATCCGGCCAGGACTGATGGATTTTTTTCGGGGCGTAAAATTCCTAAGTATGGCTTCCTTCGGAAGGGAAGTAAAGCCGTGGGTCCCGTGTCGTACATTTACGGCACGAAAAAGAACCTCAAGCCTGAAAGAAGAGGCCTCTGAGCAAAATTTGTCGGCCGTTTCACGCCCTGAGTTGAATGGGACGCTGATGACCTGAGCTGTTAAAGAGCGTCCATAAATAAATCATTCCAAAAAAAAAAAAAATGTCAATGACAAAACTAGGACTAAAATAATGTGACGCAGTTTATTCTTGCACAGTGTGCGTATTTTCATTAATAAAAAGCCAAGATCTGCGCATGCGTATAGCTGCAATGTTTGGAGCTTTTAGTATGGAAAATTTACCCACACAGCAAGAAAACACCGAGTCTGCTAGAGCTGCTAGTGTATAGCTGCAGTCCCCAGTGACAGCGGATAGAGCAAAAGGTAGTGTGACTTCCACAGATATAGCTAGATAACAATGCTTTCAAGCACCACGGCACGATAGCTCAGACGGTTAGAGCGCAATGCTATAGTTGTGAAGGTAGTGGTCCTGATTTTTATTTTCTTTTTCCTTTATTTTCCGGCCGGAGTTAAAGAATATTTGCTCATATTCCAATGATTTACTCCCTAACATAGTACCACGCATACAACGCTATAAATTGATACTTATGAATTTTTTCTTTTCCTTTCTTTCTTTCTTTTTTCTTTTTTTTTTTTTTTGTTGGAATCAAAGGAAATTTGCCACCATCACAGTGATTTACCCGTTCCTATTTATATTAAAAAAACGAGGCGTGTAGGCCGTTAGGCCGTAGCGAGCCGCAGCAAATCACTGAGTCCACCGGTTTCTAGGATTTACTCCAGGTTAGCGTTAAGGTTAGTGTGAGTGAATATATGAATTAATTGCGAATTTCAATAAGACAATGGGTGGTATTCCATATTAATTTATATTCATGAAAAGGAGGCGAGCATAGGCCGTAGCTAGCCATAGCAAATCACTGGATCCACCGGTTTCTAGGATTTACCCGAGGTTAGCGTTAAAGTTAGTGTGTGTATACATATATAAATGAATTGCGATTTCCAATTAGACAATATAAAGTGAAAAACTCAGTTTTGTAATAAGAAACAACATATTGCAGCCAGAAAGTTACAGAGGACAATGCATAGGTTACATTATGTTTAACAAAAAATAATACATGCAGCATTTACGCTGTTAAAGCGGCCATGCAGAGTCCGTTTATTTCCCGCTCGGCTCTCTCCGCTGTCGCTAGGGGCTGCAGCGCTGCCACACTAGCAGCTCCAGCAGACTTGGTTTTTTCTTGCTGTACGGACAAGTGTAAGGAAAAAGCGCTAGTCTATTCAGAGACGTGAGTGGGTCAAGATGCACAACTCCTCTCCCTGGCATCCATTATAGCGTCCTTCAAGTAACACATTCTCGTTGTAAGACCATAAAAAGGTGTATGCAGTTCAACTCAACTTTCAGTTCATTGTATCATTTGATGTATCCTTAAGTCCCTGTGGTCAATATCCATGATGTAAATGAGTTGTAGGGATTAGAATTGGAGTACGTACCTAGTGTTCAGTCATTTGCTTAGTTTGCTGTAGGAAGAAATAAAAGGGTGCTCTTTCGGAGCTGTGGCAATGTGTACCTACAAACATGTATAAACGAAAAAAAAATCTGTAGGTTTCAGGCTAGACATTTCAAAGCATCATAATATCTTTAGTATTAAATATAGTCACCATCGCATGGTAGATGATTATGCATTCCATTTGATAACTTCTTAGGACGGTAAGCAAAATAATCCATCAGTGCAATTCAGGTCGAAATTGCAAATAATAATCTAACTGTGCAATGTTTGGAAAATATAGTGGGTGCACTAATTTCCCAACCAAGACGGATACCGCTGCACCTTAGCTGTATGTGATTTTGCGTTATCATACAAAAGAATAACATCTTTGCGATTCCCTTTAGTTTTCAGCCATTTATGGATATGCACCAGCTGATTAGAGTACTCAATGACGTTGATTGACCAGTTGACAGCAGTTCACGATGTATATACAGCATAATGCAGTGGGGTTTCAGATTTTTGGGGATACATTCATGGGCAGCCGACCAGTGATAATCGCGTCTTGGGGAGTCATTGAAGATCATATGAGTATATCAGCACCTTACCAAGAAATCAACGCAAAACAGGCATCAACTCGTGACTCCTTCCGAGCCATTGTCAACTTGTTTGAAACCCACTGACCGAGCTCATGTCTTTTTCGTAGCTGATAGAAATGGAGCCGTATAGTTCTGCACTGACGTTGAATTGCTGTACCACGTCCTCACAAGTCTGACTGTTGCTCGCTTAAATAGTCACTAATAGAGCCTCGCTATTTATTGTTCTTAATCATCTCCGTGGTTTATCCCCGAGAGTTTCATTGCCTTCCTGGAACTCCGCGAAACATTTTTACATCATCCGTTCATTTATAGCATCAGCACTGAAGGCCTAGTGTATTTTCCGCGCCGCTGCAGTTGCATTGTTCCTCCAAGGCAAAAAATTGTTACCAGCTTTTAAAATTAAACCTGTAATACAAAATTAACAATTATCGTTAAGTTTCTGAGAACGGACAAAGTATCAGATGACAATTTGGTTTTTTGGAAGGATATAAGATAAGATGATATATGTGTATTTCCGAACAAATTAAAGCAAACAGATATATTTATTTTTTTTCAAAATTTAATCTCATCATAAAAATATCGCCCATTCCATTAATTCCTCTAGTAAAACTCCCACAAAAATGCTAATATTTGTTGCGATTGTTTTCATAATATGAACTTGTCACTGTATGTGACTTGCAACAATACTTTCAAGTCTTTTTCGCCAACTCATGAATGTGTAGCATTAGACTGGGAGACCGCGACTAGTACTCATATTCTCGGTGCAGATTTCCTGCCGCTAATGAACTCATTGACCCAGTTGTAACCAATCTTCTGTGCAGAAGTATTTTGACCGCATACCGCAGTTAAACGTCTATGAATTTCTGCAGTTTTGACACCTTGCTTCAACAAAAACCTAACAGTGCACCTTTGTCAAGGATATCGCTTTCCATCTTGTCCACTTCTTTCCCTACATGACAAACACTACACACTCTGCTTACAATCACCACCTAGCGTGTGCATGGCATACTAGTATCAGTCCATTACTCGAACGTGCCCTTAGGTTGCGGGTTGTTCGTAAAGCACCCCTATTGTAAATTATTTCCGAACGCTCCTCTTAATATTAAGAACAAGTACACTGTTTGCTATACCTAGAGCTGGGATGTTGATGAAATATCTTTTAATTTTTCTGTCAATGCTGAGTATAATAAAAGATTGTTTTTCCAACATAAGCAAAGCATCTGATTTTATTTATTTATTGTTTGCTTCCGTTTCTCTATTGGTTACTTTCAAAGAAATTTTGCTTTATCTTTGCACGTGCTTTTATGTTACACATTTGGCCCAAGTATATTTTAAGGTTTTTTTCAAAAAGGATTTTTCCAACGGATCTTGCCGTTTTCAAGCATGCGCCTCTTGCACAATTGACTGGAAGTTTTTCCGATGATTAGAATGCCCTTCAAAAACATGGCCAGTCCTTCAAATGTGAGAATCTGTGAATAACAATAGCTCTATATTTATTTAATTTTTTACCCAGGCCATGGGGCTCCCTCTTTCACTCTACCAGGCGAAGAACCAGCAGAAATGCAGAGTAATATATATATATATATATATATATATATATATATATAAATAAAATATATAAACTATAGATTTTAATAGCTAGAAAGTTGATAAAGATAATGTTACACTTCCGTTTGTTTTTCTATAATTTTTATCGAGTACAAGGGGACAGGAAAGAGGAGTAGGAGGAGGAGGAGGAGGAGGAGGAGGAGAAATTTCACTGCGATACTGATAATATACCTATAAATCTTTTAATTTTTCTAGTAAATGTAAAGAGTTTTGTGTTTTAATAAAAATTTGGGGTCATTTAAGTTATTTTTTATTGGTTTTTCCCAAATCAACTTCTAGCCCTAGTATCTTATATTTCTTTGATATCCCACAAAATGCTAGCAGTTAGGTTCCAAACATGGACTGACGATAGGATCATTGAATCGTTAAACAAACGTCTCCAGCAAAAGTAAGTTTTGATCTCTTAAAAGCTTACAAAGCATTAAAGTCTTCCACTGCTATAAGCAGAGGCAATCCACTGACATAAGGTAGGCCGCGGAGGTCGTGTCTGGGTTTGCAGAACTACATCCATATGTCATTAATGTCGGCCATGGAGCAGACGAACAGGCTGTGCACAATTCCCGCCAAAGGTAGAGCCTGCTCCAGGGAAAGGGGCTCCAGATGGGGGCAGCGGTTCGTGACCAACTTGCCAGATTTTTATCTAACGCTAATCTGATGCCTGGACGCGAGTTCATAATTACAGCAGCTTCTAGTCGCATTGTTATAGAAGCTTCCGTTTTCTCAGAGTTTATACCTCTCTGTTTTGAGTTTTACAGGCTTTTAAGTGGATAACATCTCGAAACATTCTTTCTGAAATGAAAATGCATCTTCACTTCTGCCAAGAGTGGAAAACTTGATGCAATGGGATTATGCACCTCAGAAACAGGTATCAGACTTTAGGGCCCTCCATGCATCTATCTATATACATAATCGAATTACTCCAAACAAAGGTATGTGAAAAGGAAGAAAATCAAAGAGAAGGAAGAAGAAACAAACTTCCTTCCACAACCTTTTATACAGTGGCGGTTTATGACATTTTCTTGGTCTCGAAACGTCTTCTTTCAGATGTCAATCTTTTCCCACGTGAGATTTCTAGACTTCCCTGCACATTACAAACGTTATCCGAGTTTACCACTTAATCTGTACAAGAAGGCGCCAGAGAATAAAATTGGGTCGCTGCTTCATCCAAGATAATTTTTATTAGCTACAATCGATGAGCGTCTATTCTTTCTGTTTTATGTTAATCACCTTTACGAAATTCCATTAATATGCATGCTGGTGGAAAGATGCGTTATTAAGTGGCAGAGTTGCTGGCTTTTAGGGCATATTAGGCACCAAAATGAAAACAAAAAAGTATATATATATAATGAAAAATAAAATAAAATAACACAATAAATAATGTAACCAAAATAACTAGATATGCAGAAAAAAGATAAAACACTAAAAAAAATTACAGATTTATATCGCAAAATTTCGAACAGCTTATGTTCTTCTTAGGCAATATATAATGTGTGTGTGTGTGTGTGTGTGTGTGTGTGTGTGTGTCTGTCTGTCTGTCCGTCCGTTTACGCTCTAGCGAAACTCGGACTATAACTATCAATTGACAAACGATTCGTCGAGTTTGTTAACTTGCAAAATTAGACATTGGGCGTGGGGGTTAACCTATAGCGGGGGGATGAAAAATGAAAAATCGCTCTAGCGGCCGGAATTTTTGTCTTTCTCTACGAAAATCAGTATATTTCTTAATAATAAATAGATAAAAGTAGTTTACGATAATCATGGCAATCGGTCCATTAGATGTGGGTGTGTATCTGAAAAACAGTGAGGGTACAGTGAATTTTTAAAGCCGCTCTAACGACCGCAATTATTGTAGTAAAAACTACAATAACGTTTAACTTACATTTCAAAGTAAATGAAAATTCATGAAACGCTCGATTGTTTATTGTTCATTGTGTATGTTTGCTTAGTACAATGTAATTGCTTTTGAATAGTAACATGTTTTTGTTTTATTGAAACATATAAACAATTAAATACACTTGTAACTGGAAACTTTCTGTTATTTCTCTATTTAGTGAATGTGAAGATGATATCAAGGGCTCAGTTCAATAACATGGTTACCTTTAAAAATGTTTAAGAATATCCATAGAGTATAGCTTTGTCTATCAATAGTCATATATTTCATTTAATTCATAGTACCATAACCGCCACGAGTGGCCGAGGTCGTTTAGCCGCGGACTCGTGAGCGGAAGGTCTGGGGTTCGAATCCCACCAGGACCGTCCTCCCTGACTGGGGGTTTTTCCAGGTTTTCCTCAGTCCTCGGTAAATGCCGGGGAGGTACCCTAAACTTAGGCCTGGAACGCTTCCTTCCTTAAAAAATATCCTTTCTCAATATATCATTTCATCTCATGCGTCATCAGTGTCCACCGCCCGTGGTGCCTCAGTAGTAAAAACGGGCGTTAAACACTACTAAAAAAAGTACCATTAATGTTTGTGGTTTATAAAAATTATAATTCTACAATGCAAGAATTCTAACTTTGTTCCCGTAACACCACACAGCAATGCCATAATTTGGATATATTTAAAGATACTCTACTTGGTGAGGAATTTACTTGGATTACGCAGCTCCTGAGTGACAACTTTTTTGTAATGTACACCTTTAAGAAGTTTTTTAAACTTTTAAATTGTGTATTATTCAGTTCAAACATGATGACGATTTGCATGGAAATGCCCTGGGTTTAGTGTATAGCAATATGTTTTTATCAATTAGGTAGAGCAAATACTGGTGAGCCCGTATCTGGCTCGTTTGAGACTATTTTAGACCCTAGTTATTATCAGAGATGTTAAAACAAAATTTGGCGCTATTTAAAAAAGTAATAAAACTAACTTGCATTATAATATTATGTTAGTAATTCAATTCTTCTAACACAGCTATGATTTCATTTAGTTTCTCTTATACTATATAAGTTTTGCTAATCTGATATCAATAAACTTTATAAATATTGTTCCTTCTAATTTTCAGATATTAGCACCTTTTTCTCGCCTACTTATTTTAGGCGTGTCAGACGCCTAAAATAAGTTTTTGTGCCTTAACATCTGATGTCTAGTGATCATATTGAAAGTTTGTCAAAACGCAACATTTTCAGAACATAATTTAACTTGAAATTTCAATAAAATATACTTTTTAAAGCAAAACAGAATGTTTTATCAGTTCAAGGTGTATCCTGTAAGTCCCTCCAAACTTATACCACAAGTCTGCACAAGTACAGACCCGGGTACTTGTTTCAAATGATCACTGCCAAGCTTGAAGCAGTCTCCATGTCTTGTGACAGAATGTGCAGGGGGCGTTGGTTCCCAGCCGACGTGGTGTAATGTCAGAGAGCGGGTGTGACATTCGCCGCCAGCGTCGCAGATCGTGTACTGACTGGCAAATGACTGATACCTCTCGCCAGTGACTGCCCAACTCTCTGTCCGCAACTTAATAACATAATCGTTGTGCAGTTGATGGGTTACAAGAAACGTCTCTGCACGCTGTTGCGGTCGGGTTTTGCTCCTGAATTATGGGCAATGCCTAGCATTACAAGAAATAATCCGAGAAGCAATAGCAAAGTGAACACCTGTTCTTTTGCGTTGTTTAGCCAATGAAGCGTGGAATACAAAAAAGATGGAGAAAATTTCAAGTGTACAAAGATGTGGGATAGTGTTAGGAGATCTGGACTTTAAACTGTACCTATTACCAAATTTTAAATCATAGTACAAGCAGTTTGTTACAGCCAATTACATGCTTGGACCCTCTCTCTCTCTTTCTCTCTAAGAGGCTGCATTTAAGCATTATAAACACTCCTTTTGTTAAAACGTAATATTCTGCAGATCACTGGCATGGTACAACGAAACATTCAATACACTCAAGCAAGTCCTTGGTTTGCGCTACAGTAAAAAATTTAACGTTTAATTTCCTACAATATTTGCTTAATACGTTTTCATTCTTGGAAGGAATAAAATAAAATAAAAATAATAGCAAAACAGAGGGCATATCTTGCGCCTGCGGTTATTATCTGTAGGGTGCTTGGTTGCAGTCGCGATGGAAACCCATATCTTGATAAGCTTCTGCAGTATTTTGATCGGGGATAGTGAGAGGAAGTGGTAGGAAGAACATCTTGCAAATGAGAGTCATTATATGTATTCAACATCTGAAGAGTCGCCTCTCATAGGAAGGTTGTTCTCACTTTTATACAAATTTGCGTTACAAAATGGAATAAAATACTTTAAAAAGACTATTACGTAATCATACAGAGCATTCATTTGGACGCGTGGCCGGCTTAGCGGGGATTTGCCTGCCCCATTTCTAACCGTTCTTTTCCTTCCTTCGTTTTCCCGCCTTTCCGTGTGCTGACGAAGACTTTGTACTGTACAGAAGTAGAACATTGTGAAACCACATATTTCAATGTTATACCTGGTGTGTTACTGCTGTTATATGACCACAAACTCTTATAGAGAAGTGAGACGGCGATTTATGAACAGATTCCCTGCTGTTCGTGCGCTTGACAGAGAAACGGTTCGTAATCTTGTGAATAAATTTGGGGAAACGGGATCTGTTCAAGATAAGAAATCGAAAGTAAAATGCCATGTTCTTACAGAGGAAAAACTCGATGACATCGGAGAAAATTTATAACGAAATCCAAAGAAATCTCTGAGAAAGCTTGCGCTGCAATCAGGAATTTCGCAAAGTTCGACAGGAATTGTAACTATGCGATAATGTGAGTAGAGTTAATTTCTGCAACTGGGTGTTGGATAATGTTAATGTTCGCTCTACTGACACCGTTTAATTTTTTTTTTTTTTTTTTTTTTTTTTTTACGGACGAAGCATGGTTTATTTACATAGTCATGTAGCAACACGAAACAATAGATACTAGAATGCAGAACACCCCGATCTTATACACAAAAATTGTTTAGTGTGCTGTAGAAATCTATGCGTTTGAATTTAAGGGGCTATGAATATCCGACTTCGCCGAGAAATAGCTTGCTTCCCGGTGTCAAACAAATCCCTGTTAAACCGGTCATGAGTCCAAACGAGATCTCTGTAGTTATTTTAACAGTGTTTAACGCCCGTTTTTACTACTGAGGTACCACAGTCGGTGGACACTCATAATACATGAAATTAAAGGATTTTTTTTTTTAAGGAAGGAAACGTTCCAGCCTTAAGTTTAGGGTACCCGGCGTTTGCCATTATTGAGGACTGAGGAAAACCTAGAAAAAACTTCAGTCGAGTAGGCCGACCCTGACTGGATTCAAACCCCAGGTTTCCCCCTCACGAGTCCGCGCCTTAACGACCTCGGCTACCTGTGGCGGTGCTCTTGTAGTTGAAGAGTGTATTAATGGCAACACATTCATATATATATTAAATATGGGAAAATGTTCAGTTATTTCACTATCGAACAATATTATATTTGCAGTAACAATGCTGTCATGCAGGGAATAATCACCAGTTCGTTAGTACTAAGCTGTTAATGAATGACAGGCTAGTGAAGTTTCGTGTAAATTTTGTTTTGATTTATATTAACTGAATGCAAATAAATGAACACTATACAGAGCTTACATTCCAAGATTTTTTTTATATAGCTGGAAGTGAAAATTAAAATTTAAACACTGGGTAGACCAGTTCCAACAATAAAGTCATGCTGCAATTTCAGAAGTATACAATGCTTTCTGTAGAGACAAAGTTCATCCTGTAGGCTCCATACTTTAATCAAACGGTTATCGACAAGTTTTTTTTTTTGATTGATTTATTTATGGACGGTCTTTAACTTCTCAGGTCATCAGCGTCCCATTCAACTCTGAGCGTGAAACGGCCGACAAATTTTGCTCAGAGGCCTCTCTTTCAGGCTTGAGGTTCTTTTTCGTGCCGTAAATATACGACATGGGACCCACGGCTTTACTTCCCTTACGAAGGAAGTCATACTTACGATTTTTACGCCCGAAAAAATCCATCGGTCCTGGCGGGTTCGAACCCGCGATCTTGGGTGTAGGAGGCAAGTATGGTAACCACTACACCACTAGGACCGACGATCGACAAGTTGCTGCAAATAAAAACAGGAGAAGTTTTTTTTAATAGGTCCTTAACTATGCTCTTTTATACACTTCTCTCTCTCTCTCTCTCTCTCTCTCTCTCTCTCTATCTTGTGTATGTTCAGTCACGCAAGTATGAGTGTTAATTGTAGTTATTTATATTCTAGAAGCTTGCGAGCTATATTCAGCAGTAGCAGTAGCAAAGTATTGCACCTCGGCTTATGCTGCAACAAGTTGCCGCTGCACTAAGAGTACGGTCACTAGACCACCAATAAACATGTGTTTCGTCATTCTCATTTCTAAAAAAAGTTCTGCTTACCGCTCTTTGAGTTTGTTCTCAGTGACCTTCCTTGCATCAGAATACAGTACCAAGACGGGGACCTAATAAGTACTAAAGATGACAATTACTCAAATACTGTATTTACGCGAATCTAATGCGCACCTTGAATGAATGAATATTTATTGTTTCTGCATATTACAATTACGTTTTACAATATTTTCGTGATCCTGGAGTGCTTGTTAATACAGGGTCCTATACAACTAAGGATGTTGTGAACATGCATCCTACATCACTCTAAATATATGAATTATAAAGTGAACTTTCAAATGCTTTCCTATGGTGATCATCTTCTCTCAATGTTACTTTACTCTCTTTGCCTTGATCACTTTCCTCCACCGCCACGGGTAGCCGAGGTCGCTAAGGCACGGACTCGTGAGCGGGAGGTCGGGGGTTCGAATCCCACCAGGACCGTCCTCCCTGACTGAGTTTTTTTCCGGGTCCTCAGTCCTCATAACTGGCAAATGCCGGGGAGGTACCTAAACTTAGGCCTGGAACGTTTCCTACCTTAATAAAAAAAACCTTTCTCAATATATCATTTAATGTCATGTATCATCAGTGTTCACCGCCTGTGGTGCCTCAGTAGTAAAAACGGGTGTTAAACACACTTAAAAAAATTTCCTCCACTCCTTTTCTCTTACTTTCTCTATATAATTTCCAAATGTACCTATTCCATTTTTTCCCCCTATTAATCCCCAAAATGTTTAATGCCAGAATTTCTACATGCAAATTATCCCACTTCTTGTTCCATATTTTCTCTCTCCATTATTCTGTTTCTGTACATTATGCAGTGCAAGTTTTTGTCTAACTTACCATAAGTAGACACAATTCTTTGTCAACTTTTACACCACCTAGCATCATGTTCCTCCTCTTGCCCATGCCACACTCTCCCTACCCATTTTGCCACATACATCAACATATTTTTCCCTGACCCACTCTTTCTTAAAACTCCTATAATCTGTCAGAGTCCTCTCATCTTTTAGACTACCAAATATTGTTTCTGTATATCATCAAGCCTTGCTTCCACTTTATTCCACGAGTCTTGCCTATTTGGTGACTAACTAGCTCACCCAAATGAATTTCTCTTACAATTTCCTTTAATGTAGCTACCCAAATTAATGAGCACCTTTTTTCCAAATGTATTCAAAATTGTGGTGCGCATTAGACGTCATGGCGTATTAGATTCCAGTGCAAGTACGTGGTTCGCCGGTAACTTCATTCAAATTTATTGTTTATTACGTCATAATGCATAATTGCAATTCTCGACTTTGTTACATTTATTGTTGGCTTATTATTGCATAGAGCGTTTGAATAGTAGGTAGTCACGAAATGGAGGACAAACTAAGAAGAACATCTTATGATGCTGCTATCAAGGTAAAGAAATTCTTTATGCTGAAATAAACGATAACAGAAAGGAAGGAACAGAGTTCGATGTAGCTGAGAGCAACGTTTGTTTGTGGCCGCAACAGAAATTGACATTATTTGCAAATAAAGCTGGTAGGAAGAAATTCACAGGTCCTCGCAAAGGAAGACATCTTGACATTAAAGACAAAGTTTTGGAATTCATACATGCAGGAAGAACGAACAACCTGTGACTAATGACACTATAAGAAATAACTTTTTCTTCTTTGACCTACGCCAACTGTTCTGAACGAGTGAATTTTGTCGTACGTGTTCCAATAGTCCATTTATAAATTTTATGTTCTGATCGTATTATGAGGCGGACGGGCTTATCTCTATGACGCCGTACAACAATTGGCCAATATTGTTTTCTTTTTTAAATGATTTTACGTTTCAAATTTGGAGTGCGCATTACATTAAATGGCGCGTTGGATTCGCGATAATGCGGAATATTGTGACTGAGGAAGCATTTATATGTTTTTCAGAATCGATATTCTACCTCTGACCACGTAAGGCACCGACGGACTAGCTCGCATGGTTGTCCTTTAACGGTTAGTATGGTTCACTAACTTTTTATGTTTAACATTTAAGTATTAAATTACAAGTGAATCACTTACATCTTTTTATAATTAATAAACAGCACTAACAGACGTTTCACGCTCATACAACGAGTGACAATTATAGCAGTATAATATATGGCATCATTCAATCCTGTGAAGTCATGGCCTTATGTATCAGTTTTTTTTATGCAAGGTCAAGCAATTTATGTATTCCGTCATTATTAGTGCATTGTTTATTACAACGTGCTATTTGCTTTAACCTAAAATTATACCTAGAGATAAGCGTTTAACAGACCAAGAAAGGCTTCATCTGCAGTATTTGGTATTAAAATGCAACAATAGAATGCAAATAAAGTAATTGTGGTTTTACTTAAAAAAAAAAGCGTTAGTTATGTTTATTTTATGTAAGACCCTCTAACAAATCTGGTCATTGGTTTTCCAATCAATTCAGAGCGTGAAATGGCCGATAACTTTTGCTGAGGCCTATTTTTTTCAGGCATGAGGTTCTTTTAGGCGCCGTAAATCTAACAGACGGAAACCGCTCCCGAAGGAAGTCAAACTTAGGGATTTTTACACGAGGAAAAAAATCCTCGACGCTAAACGGATTTGAAGCAGCTACCTTGGGTTAAAAGGCAAGTTTGATTACACTCTGGTCAACAGAAAAGAAGCGTAGATCACATATAATTCAATGCCAATGTTAAAATAAGTTATTTTTATAAATTATCTAGTTGTGTTCTCTCTCTCAGAAATACACTGCACAGCTTGAAACATTTGGGAAAATATTTAAATCTGTTAGGAGGTAGAACTTTCTTACAGTTAAAGACGCTTTCTGCAGACAGGCCGTAGTTCACCTTTAATAAATATGTGGACAATAACCCAGAACTGGATTTTTGCAGCTTTTTAAATACAGAACTGCAGGATGTGATTGACAGTTATATATCTGTTATTTCTGAAACTTCGCATATAATACAGCATACTGTCGGCTGACTCACACGATAAAAAACCACGCTAATCAAATGAAAAACAAAATAATAAACACTTCACATTATAACATATTTAAAACTATACATATCACTGTAAATGAACCTGAGCAATAATAACTTTTACAAGAGGAAATGTTGGTAAATATCTATTGGCCACATTATCTGTAATTAATGGCTGCAAAACTTTCCAACAGATCGTTTGTTTAATCAAAAATGCTTTGACATATTCTACGAAGTCATTATTTTCTGAAGAGCAGTGGGCATCCTAGCTCACTTATTTGAACACTCGTTTGTGAATGAGGGTCCACTATGAATTGAAAATTAGTACAAGTACTTAAAGTATTACTCATTTATAAACGTTGACTATAAATATGACTCTAAAACTTTAAAGTAATTATGAGTTAAAAAACAAATAAACAAATTAATGCACCCATTTCATCAACTAATAAGTCCCTTGTGACGTGCTAAAGCAGTTAAATCGGAATCAGAACCAAGGCCTTTTGAGTAAGCAATCAACTTGGCATTGATCGTCGGTCACACTTCCGTCATGGGAATGCCTACGACACGCTGCACGACCGGCAAAACACGCCCAGGTCCCAGTAACTCATTAGCGAGGACCATGCAGTGAGCTCTCGGCATTGTGTTACAGTGCATCCATCTGGATAAGACAATTAGCATCCTCGTTTTTGCGCCGGTGTTATTTCTTTTTATTATTATAATTTTTATTTTAGTAAAAGGCAGGCCTGAACGATTCGCAGTAAGAGTTGGCAGCCCTGAGAGGTGTGGTGTAGTATACTAAGGAGGGGAAAGTTCACGGACATCCCGACCAAGCCAAGCTATCGCTCCTGGCCTTCAGTCAAATCACACGACTAGAGACTTCAACGCTGGCGTAAGACACTAACCACACGAATACATTAATACAAAATGCAATAAATAGAGCTTTGACTCCTGCCCCAAGGTGTCGAGAAATTACCTGCCGATGTCTATAAAATTCAAAACTGGCTTTCAAACCAGATAATCGGCTACCTCTGTTCACGGTCGTAAATTGATGGAATTATACCTATTTATTTTATTTATGCATATCCTTTCCGATGCAAATCACCAGCATTATTCCATCAAATGCTAACAAAAATAACATCTCGAACTAAATAGCCTCCTGTTTGAAGAGTTCATTTTAAACAGCTACGCGTAGGTTTGAACCCAGTTAATGTTCTTTACATCTAAGACATCTGCCAACATTTCTCTTTCCTACCAGTTGATACTAACAGGCACTTAGAATACAGTTTATATCCATTCTTTCTGTATTTTTATTTTTTTTTCTTGCATTCTCAACTTTGTCTATTAGTTTGAATAGCTTAACACTGTTCTTATATTGTCATTTACTCTCCCTAATGAAGTAATCTCAAATAGCTCACTTCAGCAGGGTGAATTTTATTTTTATTTCGTTGTATTAATATGTTCAGGTCTTGGTTGCACATATAAAAACACGAAAAGCTATGTTTTATAAAATTTTACTGGAATGTTGTTCCTCCTTCTGCTCTATAAACATTTTTTAGCTATTCCATGAAGCAGCTAGCCCAAAATATTTTGATATTATCCATCGTTTGTGAGCCAAGGTCCCCTAGGATTAGCTAGCTTTGTATTTTTCACAGATATATTAACATATTTAATTCTTGTTACACATAATTTTTTAGGTATGCCAAAGGCTTTAAGTGGCTTTAAATGTTTTATGTAAAATAAAATATAGTTTGAGACGAATAAGTACTTTTAGCAATTTCGAAGCAGTGAGAAAATCTTTAAAATAAACTCTTAACTCTCCAAAAAATGTTTACGGTTATTTGTATAATATACAATTTATATTAAGGTCTGCATTTTAAAATACAATTCCCTTACATGTTTTTCGTAGTTCCTAACATTTAAAAACTATGCTTTATATAACGAAAGTTAAAAAATTAGTTTGGTTGAGAGCATCACCAGAAACCGAAGGAAATAAAATAACTAAGATAATATCTACAGCAGCGCAACGACAAAACGATAAACCCCAGATTTATAATGTTATTTATCTTCAAATTGGTGCTAGAAAACTTTATTTTTAATCAAGTCAAATAATTTTAATTAATGTGGGACTGTATAGAAATACTGAAAGTGTTTAGTGGAAATAAGTCGATAACTTTTACTCTTGTTCTAAACTATAAGTTCAGTAACTATTTAACTACAAAATATGTGATAGATGCACTTTTAGATTTAACCGAGAGGAGTTGCTCAAAGTGGTAACGCCTGGGACTCGCATTCGGAAGGTCCCGCATTCAAATTCCTTGAGGCCGGCCATTCTGACCTTGGGTTTTATTTGTGGTTTCCCTTGGTCGCTTAGGCGAATGCTGGGATGTTACCTTTCTTTTCCAGGAAATTTCTGCTCTCCTATTTCACTTCATTCTGTTGTAGGATCAAAAGTGCTAAGGCGAGGTGAGTTGGAACAGTGCGATTTGCGCTTTGGAAAGATCTGGTATGAAAGTGCCCCTTTTGAGCGATTTTTGACTTTTTGGAAAAAGGGTAGAGGCGCCTGGGGGTGTAGACGCAAAAGGCCAACCCTTGAGTAAGACTGAGGTAGTGAAACTTCCTCCTTAAACGATCCAATTAAAGCTTTGCATTTAAATAAAGTAAATGTCTAAATTTTAAAAAAACTTAAATATACTTAAAAGATAAAAACGTATTTTAATTAAATGCTGGTTAAAGGGTTACGAAGAAGAAGGAAAATATTATTACCATTATTACTTGATAGTTAAAAAAACAGACTTTTGAATATATTGAAACATTTTAATAATCAGAACTTCATAATTACTAATACCTAGGGAAATAGATGTTTTGTCTTGTGTGCTGCTTATACTCATGTTTTGACACACTAAATGGTGAATTAATTCTAGGTTATTTACTGTTAAAGCATTGATACAGTAGATTGAATTTCTATTGTCATAAAATGCCAAAAACTATAAATTTGATAACTTCGAATTGAAACAATCCCTTTTCTTCTGCAACAAGTAATAAAAGTATTGATTTTGCAAGAATCTCTACAATCAACGCATGTTAAAATTATATAACCGAAATATTTAAGTGAATTTTTTAATTTACAATTTTTTTTGTAGATTTTTAAAAGCATTATTTATCTTTAGGAACTTGTAGAAAACTAAAAGAGCATAACTCCGAATTTTCTCCTTCTTGTAATTGCAGTGCTGAACAATATACTCACATTAATTTACATTTCTAAACAGTTCAGTTATAAAACATTCAAAACGGCATGTAAACACGCTAGCTCTGTAATGTACTCTTGTTCACCTCCGTGTATGCACGCAGATATAACAAATGAAAAAGAAATGACATAATTACTACAAGAGACAATATAGATATACTAAAATATTATACTTCCAACCATATTTTTAATAGAGCATTCTGAAACAAATGCTTCCTCACTTTAAATGTTCAAACCAACGGGCTACGTTAACAGACTCTCGGCAGCACTGTTGCCTCATCATAACACACAGAAGTTCCGAGCCTGCTGGCATTACACAATCTACAATCACGACTTGAGCGGCAACTTCTTCACTGGGCTGCATTCCATATTGCCTAGGGACTCGGGGGTTTCCATCAGCGTAACTATCGAAACACTTTCTGTACACCGCGTTCTTAAAATAATGCTTGAATAAGCATCTATCCTGATATCACAAAATTAATTTGAATAAATCTGTTATTTATGCGTTTATCTAGTGTTGATAAATTTTATTATCACAAATGATATTATTATTAATTTCATTTGCATAACTCTGTATCGAAGGAAAAATTGGGCGCATTTTCCTCTGTTTCAATAATATTATAAATATATTTATCTCTTAATAACATTTTAATGCAGAACTGAACTATGCACTTAAATCTGCTGAAAACGGAATACATTTTTATTTCTCTGGCAAATGATTCATTAACAGTGACATTGCAGTATTTTGTGAAAAACACTGACGCTTACAACTAAGATATTAACTGCCACGGATGACGAAGGTCGTTAAGGCGCGGACTTCTGAGCGGGAGGTCTGAGGTTCGAATCCCACCAGCACCGTCCTCCCTACTGGGTTTATTTCCAGGTTTTTCTCAGTCCTCATAAATGGCAAATGCCCGGGAGGTGCCCTAAACTTAGACCTGGAACGTTTCCTTCCTTAAAACAAATCCTTTCCCAATATATCATTTCATCTTACGTACCATTAGTGCCCATCGCCTCTGGTGCCTCAGTTGTAAAAACGGAAGTTAAACACCGTACAAAAAAAAAAAAAAAAAAAAATCCCACTGGCCGAACATCGCAACGCTGTCTGAGAGAGTAATTTTTATGACGGTATGAAGGAAATTTAAACTTCAACAAGCATTTTATAGGATCTCATTAATTATCCAGAGTGTGGATTAATATATAATGTTATAGTGAATCTTTTTTAGATATTTTATTCCATTTAAAAAGATTTAAAAAATGCGAGGAGTGGTTTTGCATTATGTTGGTAATACAGCACCGGTCGCTAATTTAAATAATGAGGGATAAGTTTAAAACGAATGTTAAATACATTTTATGCTTCACCTCCACCCATTCCAGTTTGAAGTTTCAAATGGCATTCCTAGATTATGATACTTAATTTTTAAAGAGGATTCATTTGTTGCCACAACCTGTTTTCTGTCTTTGCCTAGCAATTTGCATTGTTGCTATTGTTGTTTGAATTTGAACAGAATACTACAAAAACATGAAAAAAGTAAACAAATTAATCAGGAGTTCTAACATGTATTATATCACTGTAATATTAACCAAAACATTGTTTTTTATTTCAGAACTGTCTTATTTTTATTCTGTCCAAATTTAAATAACAATAACAATTCAAGTTAGCAATAGCAATAGTAGAAAACAAAATATAACCCCTCTTTAAACATTAAGCGTCACAAGGTAAGGGTGTCATTTGGCATTTTAAAGTGGGAGTGAGAGGGTGAAACCTATAATGTGAAAAAACATTGGCTTTAAACTTCTCCTCAAATATCTAAATTAACTAAACTGAACTTCTTTGAATTATTCATGCAGACTGGCAAATTTTGAAATGAAACACTCTTCAATTTGTGCAATTATATTTATAAATCACTACAGAATAAGACAAAACTAAGATATTTTGTCTATGGATGCTGTATTTTAAACACCATTCAACGTTCGCAACTAACATGATCGGAAATGAAAGTTAGTCACACACACATTAATATTTTGAAGAAAACGTATTTCATATAATTAATATTTACAAAAGTTGTTTTGTTTGGTCTTTGCAAGGATTTTAACAAGTGTTTTTAAACACCTGTATATTTATGTTTATTTGTTTGTAATCAGAAACAATGGTTACAGCATCTGAATATTTAAGGCAAGGCTATTGAATTTTATTTAAATCATTAGCTTAATTTTCTTAAAATGGTTTTAATTTTTCAGCACATAAAAACCTAATTTTTTTTTATAAATAACTCAAAATTTTAGTACATATTTTTAAAATTATGCTATCAGTTCTACATTTAAAATAAAGAAATATTTTTGAGAACACTTTTTTTTTTTTGAATGGTGTTTAACGCCCGTTTTTACTACCGAGGCACCACAGGCGGTGAACACTGATGTTACATGAAATGAAATGATAAATTGGGAAAGGATATTTTTATTTTAAGAAGAAAATGTTCCAGACCTAAGTTTAGGGTACCTTCCCGGCATTTGCCATTTATGACGACTGAGGAAAACCTGAAAAAAAAAAACTTGCCAGGGAGGACGGTCCTGGCTGGATTCAACTCCAGACCTTCCTCTCTCGAGTTCGCGCCTTAACGACCTCGGCCACCCCTGGCGGTTTAAGAACTCTAAAATAATATTACTAATATGGGAAATGTCATCAAATGTAAAGAATAATGTATTTAAAACAAAGTTAACAGAGTTAATGACGACAGATAATGGATAATTAAGATAATACATTCAAAATAAAACGTGGATATAAATTAACTAATATTTGACTAATCACACAGAGTGCTTAAATAACTAACAATTAATATTAAGACACAGAATGACAATTTAATGAAAATTTGCATAGATATGGAAACATACCCTTAAAGTTCATCAAGAATTAGCACGGAGTATTAATTTTATTATGCTTTTATTTATAGGCTTGTCCTGGGCTAAATATTCATTTTTCTTGAGTTCTTAACCCTACTGCTGTGATATACATTTTGATAGGAAACATGATCGATAATTCCAGTTCTACAAAACTGTATCAATTTTGAATAGAAAAGGATGCTTACTTTTCATATCAGTTGCAATTAAACTAAAGTTTATAAATAAAAAAAAATGAATAAAAGTATATAGATGTCAAACTGTTGTACACAAAGTAATTATATTATACACATTTTTCCCTCAGACATTAATCAGGTCTCTAATCAAGCAGACAATACCGGTCAACACTACAACGCGAGAGTCGAACACGCGAATAAAAAGCACGCCCGCTTTGCCAGCACGCGAGATGAAAGCAGATGAACCAACCAGGTACTGCCGCAAGGGACATGGGGCCGATAGATAACTCAACTTGTCCAAGTAAACACACGGCCTGTCTGGGTACGGTGTCTTGACCCAAGCTTTGCCGGGGCCAATGCACTGAGAGACGACGCTACATAGATGGCAGCACTTGCCCTAGCGACTGGTTCCCGCCATAATCAGTACTCCTTTCCAATTCATGAGAGCTTGCATGTGGAGTCCTTGCAACAGATGGTATTGTCAATCGATTATATTATATAAGACTTGTACTCGTTGTTCCTCTAAGCTAAGGGGCTGTCATTTTGTGTATGTTGCACTTCCGATTAAGCACCCCGTGTCATCTATTGAACAGTGTCAACACCTCTAAGGACATGCCTTCCCTAGCGAGAGTTTGACATTTCGGAAATTCTTCTTTCAAGCATTAGTGTCCATTTGTTACACTTTGAAGCGCCTCATATGTTTAATACTATTAAATTCCGCTTAACAACTTTACTTTTACAGCAAAGGAAATGAGGGAAGGAGGGGGGGAAAGCGGACACTCCTCAGATTGACTGGCTTCCAGAAACGAATCCGGGACCTTGTGATACAAGGTTTGAGAAACAAACTCCCAAGTAAGGCCCCTAGAGTCGTGAGCGGCGCCTCTCCAACAGCGTCATCCTGTTAGGTAAGGAACAGAATCGCATTTAATGCGACTTTCTCTTTTGCTCCAATTAACAGCAATTCTCTGGTCGACCTGAACGCGTATATATAAATGTGGGCGAAAGTAACATGCGACACAACACGTCTTTGTTTTAAGTCGACCTCTGCACTACAGAATGCTTTCAACCCAGCATACCCTGTTTTGTGAGGTTTATTTGTTTCTGCCGCTTTACTCATAATAAAAGAAAAGACACAAAGTTGCTGACAAACTTCGAATTCATTTGCAACTTTCACAGCTGATGAACACTCTTTGTTGTAAATAAAACTAAGAACAAAAGAATGTTGATTTCAGGCAATCTTACACGCTAATGAAACACAAATTCTATTTTAACTACACTAGTTTTAAAATAAGATATTAATTTTAATTTTGGGAATTCTATACAACTTTTCAGTGTTCATATAAATAAATATAATTACATGACTCAGTTTTGATTTGAAGTAATTATTTATGATTCAAGTTCCTAAAGTATTGTTATTGTTGGATTAGTGAGAAGTTAATGGAAGAGGAACCCCCCCCCCACACACACAAACAAAAACGATTCCGTAAAAAAATAACTTAAGGACAATGTATCGCAAAAATTACATTAAAATATTTCAAGATGGAAAGATATAAAACACCACCTCTGTGATGTAATATTGCTTGCAATATTCCGGATGTCCTGGGTTCGATTCCTGCTCAGGCCAAGCTGTTTGGATACGCTTTTTTTTTCCCCTGAGAAGGTGAATGTCGTCAATTTATTTCGTGCATTCCAACAGACTTAGAACTACAACATCTGTCGGTCCTGGTGATCTAGTGTAACCATATTTGCCTTGTAGACCACAGGTCAAGGGTTCAATCCCGGATCGGACAAGGTCGATGGATTTTTTCTGGTGTAAAAATCCTAAATACGGCTTCCTTCGGAAGGGAAGTAAAGTTCGTGTCGTAGATTTATGGCAGTAAGAGAACCTCGAGCCTGAAGGAAGAGGCCTCTGAGTAAAAGGTTTCGGGATTCATGCCCTGAATTGAATGGGACGCTGAAGACCTGAGATCCGTAAATAAAACAAATCAACAACTACAATCTAAAAGAAAGAAAAGGACAAAATTCGAAATCATGGCCGTCTAAACTGACGGAAAACCTGGAAAAAACCTCATTCAGAGCCCGTGTCTTTACTACCTCGCCCTCCACCGGTACTACGATAAGAAGGACTAAAACATAAATATGAGTTTATTACTTGTGTTACGTGTAAAATTTACGACATGAAAGATTGAGTTAAATCGTGCACATTGAAAATGACAATTCTTTTTTCGGTGTGTAAAACGAACAGCAGTTCATAATGCAACTTAGCGGATTTCTTCAGCCGCAAGAGTTTTAAAGACACGCCTTAGGCACTAATCATATTGGGCCAATTGCAACTTTACGAACCGTCATGGAATTTTTCCCCCCTGCTTTGATAATGGATAACACACTTCTCCGCAAATATTCTTATTATCGTCCTAAGTGTTAATTTTTTAAAAGCCAAAATACTGCAGAATTAAATGACAAATAAAGTATTTTGAAAGTATAAACCAAAAATCCACAATGACTCGGTGATGCAGCAGTTATTTTAAGCTTCAGTTCAAAAAGTGCAGTTCAGAAAATTTACACTTTACAGCTATAACCCCTCCAAAAATGAATTGAGAATGACACTCTTCGCCTCCAAAACAGATATTCCCATTTTATTAATGACTGGATTTCTAAAAGAAATGCGAGTTAAGTGCGTTGTTAAAATGAAATGTATACATACTAAGTTATACAGAAGTTTAATTTCCAAACTTGGCAGCCCGAATAACTCACCATTTAAAATAAATTTCACTTAAAGTAAATTTAGATATAGAAAATGAAGTTTAAAATCAATGCTGATTACATTTTAGATTTCATCCCGTCAGTTCCATTTTACAATTTTAAATAGCACTCTTATCTCAAGATACTTAAATTTTAAAGATCACACTATTGTTATCATTTTTTATATAATTGCCTGGCAAACTGGACTGTTTTTATTGTTTGAATTCGGGCAGAAAAACCTTGCATCACTTCATTTGCAAGTGGTGGACAAGATTCCAAAGTGGTCATAACAACACTGCGATCCTTCCCTTCTGCACCGCCACGAGTGGCCGAGTTCGTTAAGGCGCGGACTCGTGAGCGGGAGGTCTGGAGTTCGAATCCCGCCAGGACCGTCCTTCCTGACTGAGATTTTGTTCCAGGTTTTCCTCAGTGGCAAATGCTGGAGAGGTATCCCAAACTTAGGCCTGGAACGTTTCCTTCCTTTAAAAAAATTCCTTTCCCAATTTATCATTTCATTTATCATCAGTGTCACCGCCTGTGATGCCTCAGTAGTAAAAACTTGCGCTAAACACTAATCAATCAAACCAATATTTCCTTCTGTGTTTTGCGGACATATTATAACACGTATTTGGTTCGGAATAGCAACCTCTGGGTTAGAACAACAGGAACAAGTGTGTGCGCGCGCGCGTTTTGCTACCATACGAAAGACGCGTAAATAATTGAGCTTTTATTTGGGCACTTTTTCCCTACTCTTACAAGGTACTTGCTTGATTGCGCGCATTTTTACCCATTTAAAAGGATAAGCGCTATTTTTCAGAATTATGTTTCCTTTGCGGTGTGCAGTGCAGTGTGGGAAATACGATTATTGTAGCAGAGGACAGCGTTCTTATAAAATGATCAGGTTTTTTAAATTAAAAGCGGTTTGTTTATCTTTCTCTTAAAAGTGTACAAAAACAGTATATATGAGAAATACAGCCAGTGAAACAGCTGATGATGTCTGAATGTTGGCCTAACAATAGTGAAAAAAGTGTAGTCTTGAAACACTTCTGCATACATTAGCGCCAAGTTAATATTCAAATAACCGAATTTAGGCCGTCTTAAACATAAAGCTTTGGAATATTAATTTCAAATGTCACGTTTCACTAACAGCCTAAAGGTAATACTCATTACAACATAAAGACTATACATTGGGACAGGACCGTTTGATACTTTGACCCCTAAATGGTAGATCGTGAGGAAGATGCGCTGTGACCTTTTACTCTTTTCACGACTGCAAAGCGACAGTCGACACGACTGCTTTACGTCGTCATTTCTCATTCTGAAATGAGGAAACTTCATTGTGCGTTTTTTTAATTTAAAATTATCGAAGATAATAACCACTACCTTTCATTCTTTATCAGTATGCAAGTGCATAAATAAATTGTTTAGGCAATCCGTAGGGAGTATATCAAGAAGTTTACTGTTCTATGACAACACTTGCGTGCTGATGAGCCCATTACAAACTATCCAAAATTAAGCGGAGAAACAAAAGCTAAATCATTATCTCCAGAAAAAGATACACATTTGTTCTTATTACAACTGCTCATGCCATATTTCCACTGCCTGTCTAAGAATTTGTATTTTTCTTTTGTGTTACTTCATGGATTACGTTAGTTCTAACATAATACAGAGTTTTTCATGCTTTCGTTGCCAGTTTCACGATAGTTGACGTCTTTATTTTCACTGCAATAGTAATTGCGCAAATTTGAATGGAATATTTCATGAATTACATGCAAGGAGATACGGGGTTGTATGTACTTGGCAGAATTTAAGAGAAATTCTGCCAAGTACTGCATACTAGCACATACCGCTGGTATAGTTGTATACTAATGGAATAAATTTATAGGATAGAATAGCTCCCAGTAATATTGTTAATTTGGTAGATTAAATTGGGAAGTAGTTTAGTAAATTTATATTTTGTTTTAGTTTAACTAGTTTCAATCTTTTTCTTTTCTTACTGTTTTATTATATCATATTAATCTAGTTATTGGGAAAATCTGTAAAATAATTTAGTAAGAGATTAGTGAATTGTATAGTTATAATAATAAGTGGAAAGTGTTATATACACGCCCTGGTTTACGAAACCAGGTACCAGGATGGCGTACACAAATTTTATTTATTTATTTATATGTACTCGTACGTTGCAGAGTCCTGTTGGAAAGTCCCAAACTACGTTCCCTCATAGTTAATTCATGAAAAAAAGTGTTGCAAAATATTCTGCACATACCTATCACTATTATAATTATTTCTTAAAAAAAAAAAAAAGCATATTATTCTCTCGCCGCTAATGGCGCATCACACATCTATCTTTCGATCATACAGGGGTTCTTCATGAAGGTTTTTCGGAACTCAGGTATTGATAGTTTTGTGGATTAACATACCCACTTTGTGGAACCAATATTCATCCGTAAAGAAAATTAGATTAGGGCCAACTCCGCCATGCATACTATTCAAAACGCATTCACAAAATCTACTCCTGGATGCAGGGTCACCCGGTTTTTAAGTTCTAGCACTGCAGTACTTTTATAGGGTTTTAACTTCAGTAGCTTTGTAGCCATTTGAATAGAGAAACAGGAAATTCGCATTTGCTGAGAAAGATTTTTAGGAGAAAGTTCGAGTGTATGTCCTATATTATCTAACGTTTCTTCGTGAGTACTGTATGCGACTGTGTAGTTTTGTTCAAGAATACTTTCCGTTTCACGAAATTTATTTACCAATCTGTATATCGAACTTCTACCTTAAAGTCGAGTATCAGAAAATCTCTCTTGGAACAATCTCTATACAATACGAACCAATCCTGTATGAATGGTAAATAAATAATCTTTGGGGAACGGAATAGTTATGTTAATATGCTCAATTAGATTCTAATGAGATTTTAATATAATAAGAATTTAAATTAATATATTTATTTATTTAAAATTACAAACCTATAAATATTATAACATAATAGATTTTTATTAAGTCACATAAAAATAAAAGTTATACATATCATTAGGTATTTATTATTAAATATTCTTTCTAATTCTCTCTGTATTATGTTTCAAATATTCTACATGTATAACTTTACTACTAATACACTTGATGTAAATATATTATTAAGATCTTAATATAGATAAATATATTTAGTTAAGTTCTTATTATATATTCATATATTAATTTCATATTAAGCCAATAAAATAACTTTACAATTTACAACCCAAATTATAGTCCAGTTAGTATATATAAAGTAAGATGCCTGACGGCAAAACCGCGAAAAACCCTTCCCACGAAAAATTTCCCCCAAACTTTCAATTCTAAAGAAACGAAATAATCCACGGACAAGAATTCTAGGAATATCACTTATCTTTATACTAGATTCTACATTTTTAAAATTCCAAAAGATTCTAATTGAGCTATATTAACATAATTAATATACTGCCGTACAACCACAAGAACCCTTCCTTTCGTTCCTAGAGTTAAACTCGTATTGACATCCCCTCCGAATCCTCGACTGACTTTCAAACGTGGCAACGAGACCAGAACTGCAGAGCTCGGCAACTGCACGTAGGGCGGTCTCGTGAAGGAAAAATCAATTACTACATCCGTTTCGCCGGAAGTTACCGCTCTGACTGCCGTGAAATGGGCGACTAAACATTTAAAGACACAGCATATGCTTCCACCAGGACTATACCGTGCCTTGCAATGTTTTATATTTTGGTTTTGTTGATCTTGACATCAATAAAACTATAAATGGGCATAACTATATGTGCCGAAGGTCTTTGAACGTTATTACCGGTTTCTCTAACAATGCAGTTATTTCAATAAGACAAAAAAAAAAGCCTGGAAAACGCAGGATAATTCCTCTAGTTATCTTCTAAAATGCGACTATTTCAAGGTAAACAAACGAAGCTGGTTGCCCAGGAAGGGCGTTAGAGTGCAATAACTTCCGGTCTCACTTGTTTGAACCAGTTTGTTTACCTACATCCCAGTTTAGTTTTTTTGTTTAGCGACTTTTGCTATTTCCGGATAGAACACGGTATTGCGTCATATGGGGCGGCGTACAGATTTCTGTCGCGACGCGGCCAATGTTATTAGCCCAACCCGACCAGGCAGGCACCACTGAGGAAACATGTGGCTGCTTACATAGGCGAGCCTATCCTTGTTTGGATATCAAGTCAATACGGAAATTTTACATTAGCCCAACAATGCTGATTTTGTGTAAAGTTTCTTTTATACCCGTCCTTCATACCTTCTTTCTCTCCACCCCCAAATTTTGATGAGGATATTTTATTTCACAGTGCACTGTTGCAAGTATTTATGTATAAGATATTACACTATTTGATGCTTTTGTTTTATTTACGGACGCTCTTTAACATCTCAAGTCATCAGTTTCCCATTCAAATCAGGGAGGACCGCCACGGGTGGCCGAGGTCGTTAAGGCGCGGACTCGTGAGCGGGAGGTCTGGGGTTCGAATCGCGCCATGACCGCCCCCCTAACTGAGTTTTTTTCGGAGTTTTCCTCAGTCCTCATAACTGGCAACTGCCGGGGAGGTACCCTAAACTTAGACCTGGAACGCTTCCTTCCTTAAAAAAAATCCTTTACCAATATATCATTTCATTTCATGTATCATCAGTGTCCACCGCCTATGGTGCCTCAGTAGTAAAAACGAGAGTTAAACATTATTAAAAAAAAAAATTCCCGCCAGGACCGTCCTCCCTGACTGAGGTTTTTTACAGATTTTTCTCAATCCTCATAAATGGCAAATGCTGGGAAGGTACTCTAAAATTAGCCTTAAAACGTTTCCTTCCTTAAAAAATCCTTTCCAAATATATAACGCGCCTTAACGACCTCGGTCACTCGTGGTAGTACGGCGGTTTAATGAAGTTTGAACCATCTCCGGCACGTCAGCCTATAAAGTTTATTGTGCTACCCCATTGGGAGAGATGTCTTCATTGTTTCCAAAAATCTGTTATTTGAACAATCTGCAATATTTTGGTTAAATTGTTAACGTCATTTTTTAAGTCTTCCCTGGTTATAGTAAGAGTATGGCTCCCTTCACAATGAAAATTAAACGTTAACTTAGTAGTATGTAGGCATTCACAATGAAAGACGTATTAGCCAATCAAAAATAAGAACAAGCGAAGATCAACTAACAGCTGATTGAAAATGGCTGTTTCTGAGCAGATGGCGGTAGGAAAGTGCAGTAACTAATTTGCTTGGAGTAATATGAACAAGGATAGCTTTCTTATAATGCAATTAATATTTTGTCCATTGACGCCATTCTGTCTGCAGAGTCACTGATCTTCAGCTCTCTCTACCATAGAGCTCTACAAACAGAGCAGCTGTGTTCTGATTGGCTGATTTCTTAAGTTTAAGTAGACGCAAAACCTTGGACTTTGCATAGTTTCTAAGTTTATGTCTAATTGTATGTTTATTTTCATGCTTACGTGATTCACTGTGAATGATTCATTACAATACATAGCATAGCTTTTAAGTTTAAATTTCCGTTACGTTTGGGGCCTAAGTCTCTTTCTTTCCAGGATCGATCGGTCACTCAAACAGGATATGCGAGGCAGATTTCTCGTCCTGTTTACACATTCTACAAGTGGGTTCATCTTTATAGAGACCGACTTTTCGCAGATTTACTGAAGTGAACATGTTCAGTGAATAACGCCATTACTTTCCTTGTTGCTCTTCCCTCCAATTTTAGAAGAGATGTGCAAAAAGTATTGCTAGGACCTAGGGTAAGTTTTTGAGCTTGCATTTGTCTAGGGCCACGTTGGCCACCTTACTTGATGTTTATCCCCAATCGTGGTATTAGCAGTACGTGCAGCGATTCCAATTGCGAGCTCAAAGCATTCCCTTTTGCTAAATGATCTGCCTTATCGTTTCTATAGACGCGTCGATGCCCTGACACCCACAGCAGTTCGAAGCTGTCAGGGCAGACAGGGCATTTTGACATTGCCATACCAGTTTAGAAAAGTGCTTTTAGGGCACTTTTGACTGTCTGAGGGAATGAGAATTCGTTCTTTTCAAGTTCTGTATAAGCACAGCTCAGAATAGCAAATACTTGTGACTGCGATAAACTGTAAGGGTCATTTCAACGCAGCATCTGAAAATAAAAACAACCACGATACACCCGCCGGGTATCGAACGAAATCATCAGCTAATAAAACAACAAAACCCTAAGCAAGAGCAGAATACAGGCTCCTGTGTTATAACGCAACACACATCAGCACAAAGCTGTTCTTTTACGTAAAGTGGAAACATGCCTTGCTCCTTAGCAGTCACACGGCTCCTGCATTATCTTACTCGGTGGCGTAGGACGTGACGTCTGGTGCCTCTCTGTTTAACACTTCACCCCACTACTGACAATGGCTAACGGTAGGGGCATCTCTTGATTTCCTACCTGCTCGGATTGGGTTAAAATCATTCGGCTGCTCCCAATGAAAAACTTATTTACAGAGAACACAAAACGGTAGAAAGTGAGGCAAGTGAAAGAACAATTAGTTTTTGCCAATCTAAAGCATTTTCCTTTTACCTGACAATGATTTGATCCACTTCTCAGATGGGAGCTCTATTTGGGCGCAATTCACTATGATAGCGGCTGAATAAAAGAGCCCGATGAAGCCAAATGACTAATAAGATAATTGTTTGGGTTCTAACGTTCAGAACTGCATGAAAAGAGAATACAAGGACCCATCGTTCCCTTCTGTCTAAAATTACGTAATTGATTAGATGATTCAATGAAAAAGATGTGCTGTGAGTTTTGATCTAGGAGGGATTGAAAACAAAGGAAAGCGAATATACATTACTGAGCAAGAATTCTCTTGCTAGATGCCGTCGAACTATTGTCTATAAAAGTTGTGTTATTTGATGATAGCTTGCGTATACACACCTTCAACTATGTAAACAGCACTTTTTTTAAAAAATTGTCTCCTCTTATTTGTCTAAGAGACGCCCCACACCACATTCCGATTTCCGATGAGAGTTTAGTATTCGCTCAGATAAATCATAACCGAGCGACGTCTAACCACGTTTATCGTGAAGCATCACTTTCAATTCTTGAACATATGACACACGGAAAGCGTGTAGTTTTTTTTTCCTGCTTCTTTTTGACACTTGGAAATGTGCGAGCCTAAACTCTTGGAGAAATCTTCCTAAAGAGTTTGACTTCAAGCAATTTGCAGACTCCTAAATGTTCAATAGAAGGCTTATTATGTCTTCAACATTTTAATCAATTTCTGAACGCAACATGTAGATGGTAGACTTCGTGCACGATAACCTTGTACTTGCGAGTCCGTCACTATGGTACAGAGAAAAACCATTGAGATAGATGAGGGGGGCGTTTCGAAATGATTTACAATAGCGGTGATTTTACAAAAACCGCACAATCTATGGGCACATTCATTTGTAGGGCGATGGGCTGATACTAGATGGTGGTTGTAAACGCAGTGTGAGGCGAAAGGACAGTGTTCGTTTGTTGTCAAGTAGAGAAAGATGCGGAGTCATAGATTACATTCATTTTGTGGAACGAAGGCGTCAAAACTGCAGAAATTCTTAGACGTTTAATTACGGCATGTGGTCAAGAAACTCCTACACAGAAGTTAATTTATAATTGGGTCAATGGGTTCGCCAGCGGCAGGGAACCTGCACTGAGGTCGTTAAGGCGCGGACTCATAAGCGGGAGATCAGGAGTTCGATTCCTACAGGACCGTCCCCGTGACTGGGTATTCCTTCCAGGTTTTCCTCAGTTCTTATAAATGGCAAATGCCGGGGAGGTACCTTAAACTTAGACCTGGAACGCTTCCTTCCTTAAAAAAATCCTTACTCAATGTATCATTTCATCAGCCTGCAGTAAAAACGAACGTTAAGCACTTTTAAAAGGGGGGAAGGATCTGCATCAAGAATGTGAATATTGTTAGTCCGTCATTATCGCGGTCTCCCAGGAGCATTGAGATTGTGTATGAATGGATTATGGCCGGTAGGCGCGCAACCTTTGATGAACTGGAATGTCAGACAGACCTCGGCGGCGCAACCCTGCAAAACATTATTCACAACGATTTAAATATGAAAAATATACGCGCACATTGAACAAACGGATTGAAGTCTGTAGTCGGCTACTGAAAATCCATAACGAAAATCCGGATTTGTTTTTTTTTTTTTTTGTGACAGCATGATGAGTCATGGTGTCATTACTTCATACCAGAGAAGAAAGTCCAATCCATGCAATGGAACATCCACGAAGTCCCCGGCCCAAGAAACTTCATGCTGCCCCATCTGCGTGTAAGCAGATGATCTTTTGGAACACTTTAGACATACTGCTAATATATTGGCTTGCTCGAGGAACGACTGTCAACAGCGAGGTGTATTGCGAGATGCTTATACGTCTTAGGCCCAGGATTCAGAAAGACGAAAGGGAAAGTGGTCGACAGGAGTATTTCTTCAAAGTGACAATGCACGGCCCCACACCGCAAAGTTAGGGGTTCATTTTGCCGCACGCACAACACTCAATTTCGCTCCATCAGCGAGGTAAAAAATTCGGCAACAAGAAGGAAATTGAGGCAGTTGTCTACAAGTGATGGCGTAGTGCTTCAAAACAATTGTTTCCCGAGCTATAATGAGGATACGGGAATATGGCAACGGTGCATTGATGTATGCGAGTATATCGAGAGATCTCATGTTGCATATTAAACAAGGTATAAAATGTACTATTGTAAATCATTTCCGAATGCCCCTCGTAGAACATCCAGCGCCTGTGCAACCTCCTTTTGTATAAACAGTTCCCAAGAATATGATATGCAGATTAATTTACATGAGATTCCGGCAGTGATCCAGTAGAGAAGCCGTCCCCGGCTGTGTCACGTAAAGGGGTGCAGAGATATCGTATGTTAGATTCTGGCAGTTTAAAGGAACATTTTTCCTGTGTTTATGAGAAACACGAGATGTGCGATACATGAGGGTAGGTCCTTAAGTTTCTGGCCTCGCCGATAAGGATTATCGCCTTCACAAAACTCTTATCTGATGTCATGCCTCATATGTTAAATAAATAATTGCAGTTGTAACTTCCGCTCCGCTGTGTTCAGTTGTTCAGATATAGTTGCATAAAGAAGGATGCATGCATAAGATTGTGACATGATCAATTTGGTGTTGCGAGCTGTTATTGAGTTCTTCACAAAAGGACTTATTCCAAATGAAATTAAACAGCGATTGGACGGTGTATATGGCGAAACACCCCCCTCATATTCTACCGTAAAAGAATGAGCCAAACGTTTTCGAATGGATCGAGAAAGCATTAAAGACGAAGGGCGTGCAGGTCGGCTCTCTTGGAAGTGCTCACTTCTGAAAACACCGCTCTTGTCGAAGGAGAAATTATGTAAGACCGGCGGCTCAGAAATAGCAGAAAAGCTGGGTCTTTCTAAAACAACAGTTCTTCCAATTATTCATGAACATTTAAACATGAATAAGGTTAGTGCAAGATGGGTACCTAGACCTCTTTCCTCAGTCCAAAAGCAGCAACCAGTCATCTGTTGTCAGGCATTTTAGGAGCTCTGCCGTGGAAACGAGAAATTCTGCAAATCATTGTTATAGGAGATGAAACTATGGTCCTCTACTATGATCCCTTGTCCAAAAGAAAATCAATGAAGTGGCGTAAACCTGACGAAGCACCGCCTCTAAAGGCCAAGGTCACTCTGTCAACCAAGAAGATCATGGCCACAATCTTTTGGAACTGTGAAGGAATATTCTTCATTGACTTCAAGGAGAGGAACACCACAGTAAATGGGGAGTACTATGTTGGCCTACTGCACAGACTGCGTGCTTCCATCAAAGAGCAAAGGCAAGGAAAGCTGAGTGGTGGTGTGCGCCTTCTTCACGACAACGCGCCTGTGCACACAGCTCTTGTTGCAAAGGAAGCTGTGAAGAAATGTGGCTTCAGGGAGATCGACCATCTACCCTACAGCCCATATCTAGCTCCCTGTGACAACTTTCTCTTCTCAAAACTCAAGAAGGGCCTTCGAGGAAGGAAATTTAAGTGTGACGAAGAAGTGATGTGTGATGGATGGGTTATACCCATTTTGCAGACAAGACTTCTGATTGTTTTTGGAGGGGGGGTTGAAATGTTATGCAAAGATGTGAAAAGTGTATTGCAATAAAGGGTGACTATATTGAAAAGTGAAATATAGTTTTTGTCTTTATTATACTCAGAAAATGGTTAGGCCGGAAACTTATGGACCTTCTCTCATAAAGCAAGCAGGCGCCCTGTCCTCTCTTTACGTTTCCAACTAAAATTTCTCTTCAAAGTTCCATTGCGCTAGGGTGTCGTCTTCGAACAAGTTGTATAATGCAACCTTGATCAGAAAGGAAGACGCAAGAAAAGGGCGATTTCTTAAGCAGAAGGACTTCTCAGCGGAAGTATGGTTCTGGTCATATCCAGGGTGCGCGATGATGCATGAAAGGAACTAGTGACTTGCTGCTCTTCATTTGATTTGTGTTAATGCCAGCATACAGAGCGGAGGGTAGGTACATAATAAACTAACAGGTGTATTATTCAGAGACCAGTTCTCACGCGAAAAAACAGGCAAGCGTGTCGAGAAAACAGGAAGAAGTCGTTAGTGGCCGGAACTAAGGGGTCAGCCATCTTCCACCTGCGTCATGTCAGAGGGCGAAGTGTATTCCGTGGCAGAGCACACGATTCGAATCCTGTCTTAAGACTTTTTTTTTAACTTCTCAAAGCTTTTAATGTTACATGCCTACAAGAGATGTCAGAAACGGAAATGTACTGCCCAAGACCAGAGATTAAATCAGGGAAGAAAACCTGACCTAGGCAACTTGTCCACTAGGAAATTCAACTGAGGTAGAAATAATATCCTTTGCCAAGAAGTAGGAGAAAGTTATTATTATTATTATTATTATTATTATTATTATTATTATTATGCATTTAGAGGACACAGTTTCTATTTGTGAAACAGTTATGCCTACGACTTTTTGAGTTTTCCCTATTGAGACATCATAGAAGATGGGTATGTAAGATGAAACGATAACTTGAGAAATTCCGAATTCACGCGAATCTAATGCGCAGCTTTATGTCCAAATATAGTATTGAAAATCATGGTGCACATTAGATTTGAGTGCAAATTATTTCCATGGTTCGCCGATAACTTCAATCAAATTTATCGTTTATTACGTCATAATGCATTGCTACAATTCTCGATTTCGTTACATTTATTGTTGGGCTATTATTGCATAGAGCGTTTGAATTCAGGTAGTCACGAAATGCAGGACAAACAAAGAAGAACGTCTTATGATGCTGCTATCAAGTGTAAAGTAATTCTTTATGCTGAAATAAATGTTAACAGAAAGACAGGAACAGAGTTCAATGTAGCTGAGAGCAATATTCGTTTGTAGCGGCAACAGAAATTGACATTATTTGCAACTAAAGCTGGTAGGAAGAAATTCACAGATCCTCGCAATGGAAGACATCCTGACATTGAAGTAAAATTTTTGGAATTCATTCATGAAAGTAGGAAGAACGGACAACCTGAGACTAGTGACATCATAAGAAATAACTTTTTCTTCTTAGGCCTACACCAACAGTCTTGGTAACAGCACAAGTGGTGGATTTTGTCCTACGTGCTCCAAGATGTAACAATAGTTCACTTATAACTTCTATGTTCCGATTGTTTTACAAAGCGGGCGTGCTTATCTATGTGTGCAACAATATACCGAAATCTTTTTTTATGATTTTAAGTTTCAAATTTGGGTGTGCATTACATTTGCGTAAATACGGTATTTTTTTCCTCTCTCGGAAGGAAGTGTTCCAGATCTAATATTAGGGCACTCCTGACATTTGTCATTGATGAAGACTGAGAAAAACTGCGGACCCCCCCCCCCCCCCCCTATGTTGCTGAGGAGGACCTACTCAATGACAGACGGATGAAACCCAAAGAAACCTGAGCAAATTTGGGGATTTCCTTACAATCTTTCAAATCATTCACATGGCAATGTTGTTACCCCGAATTCAGGAACATTCCGTGATCTGTTCTTGCAATTTTTAGAAATCCACTGTCACAGGGGATTTTTTTTCAATAGTGTTTAACGCCCGTCTTTACTACTGAGGCGTCACAGGGAATTGAATACACATTTCTTTATTATGAATCTCTTATGGAAAGGAAATTGCCGGCAAGAAAATCCACCATAGGCTGATATCTAGCATCTAATGATTAGTACCTTTTTCTTAACTGAAGAAATGTCTTCGGAGAATCAACTTTAATGATAATGGTGTGAATAAGATAGATAAAAGTTTTGAGTATTGTGAACTGATATTAAGTTGTTAATTTATAAATGGAGGTTATACTGAAAAAGGATATGTATCTAGTGGAAACCATACTTGTCTCGTAGATGGAAATTCACGCGTTCAAATCCAGTCAAGATCGGTGGATTTTTAGGGTGTGAAAGTTACAGGTCGTAGATTTACGGCATGTAAAAGAACCTCAAATCTGAAAGAAGTGGCCTCTGAGCAAATTTGATCGACTGTTTCACACCCAGAACCAAAACTATTAAGGAGTGTCATTAAATAATAATAATAATAATAATAATAATAATAATAATAATAATAATAATAATAATAATAATAACGCGTTTTTTCTTGAATTCCTCTATGACACTATTTTTACACCCTTTTGAAGAGCGCGTACGTAAAATCAATATTCTGACTGCACTTTCGACCCGGAATGAAATGAGGTGCAATGGGAAAGTTTGGTGATTAGGGGGGTAAACTACGAAAAAACCCCTAGGTCAGGATGGGTGACTCCAACAGATTTGAACCCGGGACTTCCCGAATGCGAGTCCAAGTGTTACCAATTGATTCACTCTGTTAGACAAGTAATAATGAAAGATGAATTGAGCAAAAATAAAAAGGTACGAATAACAGAAGAGAAATTGGCATTGAAAACTGTACAACATATCTGAAGAGAATATTAGTAATGCTTAGGTGTAGAGGTGTTATTTGAGGTAAATGTTGATTTGATTTAGGGTAGCTCAAGAAGAGCTAGGACGAATTGGGAACGAGGGGAAACTGTGGGAAAGGTATCAACAGACTAGAGAAAGAAAATGTACAGTCAGTGTTTGATTTTACAAGGTAGATCTGAGTCAGTACCATTAAAGAGATTTTGGAAATTACTTGTAGAAAAATATGGAAGAACATGCAAGATTCTCTGCGTTGATTCATCGCCACTGATGAAACGTGTATATTACACTCCAGAAACGAAACCTCAAATAAAACAATGGACGAAACCCAGCTCCTAAGAAACTGCCATGGTGGCCGAGTCGTTAAGGCACGGACTGGTGACTAGGAGGTCCGAGGTCCCATTTCCACCAGGACCATCCTCCCTGAATGAGGATTTTTCCCAGTTTTCCTCAATTCTCATTAATGGCAAATGCCGCGGAGATACATCACCTAAGAAAGTGACGACAGTAAAATCATGGCATCAGTTTTCTGGGGATGCAAAAGGGATTCCAAAAAGGCAAACCTACATATAAATATATGCTTACCTTCTGGTACAATTACACAAGAATATCCTACAAAAAAGGCTATATTTAGCGCTTGACCATTTTCCACCAGGATAATGCACGCCCACATGCTCGAGATAATGTATTGCCTAAGATCAATGATTTAAAGTACGGCTGGCTTACGCATCCACCTTATTCGCTGAATTTGACTCCCTCAGACTTTCAATTGAGAGGAAGTAAAAACTGCCGTGAAGCACATTTCGTGGGGGAATGAAGACATTGGAAAATCGTTCAACAAAACATATTGTACTCTTAGGAGAATATTTTGAAAAATGGGAGCCATTATGACAACGAAAAGTCAGTTTTTTATTGTTAGGCTGACCAATTATCATCCCGCCTCTCGCATAATTATTTCTTTATGCTGTACTTCTTATTTATATACATTCATTTATTTATTTTAATTGTGCTAAGATATAAATACATAAAGGAAAAACAAAACATATAATTTCTCGTCTTCAGTCAAGAGTGCAGGACCTTGAAATGGGCTATCTCTGAATTAAAATCTCTCATAAGGCATGAATCGAGTTTTCCCTGGGTGAGAAACAGCTGCAAACCGCAGCAAAACTCGAGACTTCCGCCGCAACCACGAAGAGTTCTGCAGAAACGACGTGAGACATGGAATGGCGAATTTTTCCTTCACTTCTCGATTGCTGCGAGGTATCGAGTGAGCATCTCGAAGCGCAAGTTATGTAAAGGTGCCGTAACGGTCCCTATATGTGGGTCGTTCGGGTCATTCCATCTTATGTAACACTTTCTGTGGTCTCATGGGACACTTTCCGAGCCACTGCCCCCTGAAACATCCACGTGACGTTGATTGAAAATGAGTGCAAAGGCATACCGGCGGCTTTCAGACTATGCTTTCGTTTATCGTTCGCCCATGAAAACATTTTTTTTAATCTCAACGCCTAATGCATGCAGGGATCTTTTTAGAGACAATAAGCCGGCTGGCGGCTCTTTTGCTTAAGTCAGTCAAGTTCAAATACAACTTTGGGGCCATCTTTACACCCTTTTGCATCCTTTGAAGATTACATCAGGACCTTGAGATTATTTGGATGCTTGAACATACATTTATTTACTGTAATTAGGAATAGAAGATTTTTACACTAGAATTGGTGTATCACAATGATTAACACGCCATGTGTGGCCGAGGCCGTTAAGCCGCATCATGAGCAGGAGGTCTGGAGTTCGAATCCCGCCAGGACCATCCTCCCTGATTGAGTTTTTTTTTTTTCAGGTTTTCCTCGGTCCTCATAACTGGCAAATGCCGGGGAGGTACCCTAACTTGGGACTGGAACGTTTCCATCCTTAAAAAAAAATCTTTTCCAATTTATCATTTTATTTCATGTATCATCAGTGTCCATCGCCTGTAATGCCCAGTAGTAAAACATGGGCATTAAACAACATTAAAAAAAAAGTAAAAAAGGCATTGTCTGTTCACTAGTTCAGAAGTCTGCTTCGTTATATGAAAAGGAATGTGGTATGCTCTCTGAATGGAGGAAAAGTAGAGTATGAAAGAAATTAACGAAGAATTTACATTGGCTATCTTTAAGAATAAATAAAATATATTGGTAAAAAATCTTAATTTAAATGCTGTGTTAAAAATTTATTGTTTATTACATTTCGAGTTAGCTCTTAATCACTATACAGTACCCCAAAAGTGCGCATATGCTCTCCAATTCTCTTAAATTAAACTTTTATTTCCAGGAGTGAATTAAATATCAGTAGTGAATTAATTTTTTTAATTATTATTTTAACTCACCACTACAAAGTTGTTGTTTAGGTTGCCAAGGACGACTAAATAAATACCAGTTTAGATGTTAGTGTGGGGAAAAAGGTTTATTTTTCTTTTATCTAACTAACTTTGTCAAAGGACACTCGCATTAATGCAGCAGTAAGGCATCGCTACCCGGCCTAAGGGTGGAACGAGTGCTTCCTACCCTTAAGACTTTTACTGAAACCGATACTTTATACGTTTAAGCCGGTCCCCGTTAATTGTTTAAAGATACGCTCCTTATATTTGTTGCTATTCGACCCTTGAAGCATTTAGATTTCAAGAATCTTAGTCTAATATTGTTTGTAAATATGAAATAATGCAAACTAAAGCATACAGAACACGGTGTTTTGATGTAATGCCGAGGAAAAAGAAAAAGAAAAAAACAGGACCCTAAGAAACAGAAGCAAAATTTTTAGATTCTGGGAAAAAAACTAGTAAATAATAACAAATGTTGTGGTTAATTCTCTCCTCAATTTTTTTTTCATCACATACATTTAAACATTCGCTCTCTTAAAACCGACTACTCTCATTTGTACTGGATTGCGTTGTTAGGGTCGGAGGACATTTTCATATGTAGCCTTGCTCTAGAGCTGGTTGTTTGTAGCTAGCCCCAGTAAGAATGCCTCCGGGAGGAAGGGATAAGATGAGGGAGACATCGGGCGGCAAGGACTCATGGGCGGTGTGGCAGGGACGCAGACAGAGTCCCTAACATTGTTTTTAGATTGAACACCCCAACGCTAAGAGAGAAATCTTTCCAAAGCGCAAGTTACTGTCACAACCCGCCTTGGTCTGGCACTTTCGAGCCTATTACAAACCAACGGAACTAAATGATATGAAATGGGAGAGCGAAAAATTCCTGGAAAGGAAAGAAACATTTCAGCACTGAGCTAAGTGAGCAGGGGAAACCAAGGTGGTCGGTACAAGGGATTTAGACAGAAAATCCCAGAATGGGAATCCCAAACATTACGCCTGAGCCACCCTGCTCGGTAACCTCATCAGGATTAGACTCTAAGGTTTATTATAAGAATAACTATGAATAGAACATCGCACACTAATATACCACGGCCACGGGTGGCCGAGGTAGCGGACTCGTGAGGGGGAGGTCTGGAGTTGGATTCCCAACAGGACCGTCCTCCCTGACTGAGATTTTTTCCAGGTTTTCCTCAGTCCTCATAAATGGCAAATGCCGGGGAGGTACCGTAAACTTAGGCCTCGAGCGCTTCCTTCCTTTTAAATAAATCCTTTCCCAATATATCATTTCATCTCATGTCTCATCAGTGTTCGACACCTGTGGTGCCTCAGTAGTAAAAACGAGCGATAAACTCAATTAAAAAAAAAAAAACTGTATACTGTCAACATGTATCATGACAGCCCGCAAGGGAACATTTTAGATAGTGGGATGAGTGGGTAGGGATGGCGCCGACACGTGCTCCATTTATTGCGCTGTTGCCCCACTTCCGACAATTGTAAAAATAATTACATAATGTGCGGTCATTTGCACCACCGAAGTGAATTTGGACAACAATCCGCAATCGGTGCTGTATTGATATTATCTGACACGCGCCGGAGATCTACAACCTGCCTGCTCATTTAAAACATTCCGCACAGTGCAAAGAGAAACATATGAAAATCTACCCATGTCAGAGATTCGACTTTAAACCTTAAAACTGTTATCCGTGGCAATTCATTACTCTATAGCTCAGTTGGTGAGCACGTTTGCCGGACGTCGCCTTCAAACAAGAAGGCTGCTTTAAGTTCTATTAATGTTACTGAGTTTTTCCTTACAAACCACAAGTTTGGGTATCCTTAGTGGTTTTCCTTCTCATTCTCAAGTGACACGAAAACATTAATTATTGTTAGTTAAGCATTGACATAGGACGATAAGAATGAATGAACTTATAGGGGCAACGGACTGGGTTTGAACCCATGGAATGCAAGCTGGCTGTCGTTTCCCAAGAGTTCGGTTGCGATATGTGGTAACCTGACCCCAAACCTTGTTCCCACAACAGTTGTGTTGGACACCCTCGCGGCACAAGCCATGCATCGCCTCGAGTTTCCAGTACTAGCCACACTTTGAGAAACAAAATCCCGACGTAGTTGTTATATGCCCGCACATTCTAACTCCGGGCCAACGAACCCCTTGCTTGTATAAAAGTGAGATGTTTCCTGAAATAGAACAAAATCATCGTTTTCATTTTTTTAAGTCATTGCTCACCTCTAGTATTAATAGTACTGTCAATAAAGGCTGGCAGTATGTCAGATGATTTAACTAAAATCATTCTAAGCCATGATCACTTCCAGTATTAGCAGCATTGTTAATAAAGGTGGCCGTGTATCTATTGAGTTATCTCACGTCGAATTCTGAGTGTCCGTTTCACGAAATAGGGTTTACTGCCTGTTTTCTCCTTCAGATAGTCTGTATACACAGAGTGATAGAAACTTTTAATGCATACCAAGATCATTTATTAGTGGGGGTTGGCAGTAACCGCTTTTGTACCTCTAGTATTAGACAAAAGTCGGCAGTATATCAGCTGATTTAACTAAATTTGATCTAAGTCATGACTACTTCTAGTATTAACAGCAATGCTAATAAAGGTGGCCGTGTATCTATTGATTTATCCACGTCGAATTCTGAGTGTCCATGTCACAAAATTGGTTTACTGCCTATATTTTCCTATATATAAATCTCTGTATAAATAAAGGGATAGAAACTTTTAATGCACACCAATAATATTTATTAGTGGCGGTTGGCACTACCCGCTCTTGTTAATTAAAGCCTACGATGATTTTCTGATTGCACAGGTTAAGGTTATAATAACTAATTCAATGCTGAATCGAGTTTCTCTGATTAATTATTGCCAAGTGACCATAGAAGTTCGAAGTGCTTTCTATTTTACTATTTGGACAATTTCAAAAACACTGGAAATTGTTTTGCCAAATAAAGATTAATACCAATACTAAAACTCTAACCCGGTGATTTTTGCTTGCTGCTATTATTATTATTATTATTATTATTACTATTATTATTATTCAGATTATATTAGGCTGTTCTTGGGCGGCAAAATGCTGCTAAGAAAATGAATACAGAAATTTTTACAAATCGATGTGGTATTTGTGCAGTCATGGATAATGGTTTATTTTATATAGTAATTTTGCAAAACACCACTCATAACTCTTTAGGATATTCTTCTCTCAAGTCCCCACTTCGATAATTGGGTAATAAGTAGCATTAATATCAGTATCACGGAAAACACAATATACAGTGTCCAGAGATCAGCCATTTGCGGTGATTATAAAAGTAAGCTATGCTCGTCAGGTCCTTAAAATTTTTCTGTATCCCGGTAAAAGTCAGAAAAGTTACACTTTCTCAGCTAAAAATAAATTGGGGATATGGGAGAAAAAATAAAGTAATAATAATAATAATAATAATAATGCGTAAAAACACTTGACTGTCATTCAGGCAAAACCGAAAACGATTCACCCACCTTAACTAATTAGTGTTCTTAATTACCTTTTATTTCAGTAACAAAACACTGGAATTTCATGTCTATTTGGAAAAGAAAATTAAATTTAAATTACAATTAATGTTTTAATTAATGACTCTATACTTTTTTAAACAGCTGTTCATTAAACTGCGGTTATAGAAGCGACATCTAAAGGATTCGCTGATAAGTAAAACCAACTGGGAGATGATTTAGCAGCAACCTCTTAATGTGTCTACATTCGTTGTTTTAAGTCATGGTCACCTCTTGTATTAATAGTACTGCTAATAAAGTGTATCAGCTAATTTATCCACATTTATTTAATTCCAGTATATGTTATAAACATTCATAACACCATAAATTGTATTTTATATTCAATTTGTAAAGTTATTCTACTTGATGAGGAATTCGCCTAGTTTACGCAGCTCCTGCATGGCTCGACTGTTCATACTTCACAAACCTCAGTAACAAAGAATGCAACAATCAACATGCCAACTAAAAATTCACAAACTCGTATGCATTTTATTTCAAGGTGCATATTGTTCTAAAAAAAAGTCCGTACAAAGAACGGGGGGGCCTTGTGTTCAACTAAATGTGTTTGAGATTAGGGCTACGAAACTAAAATGAAAGTAGTACTGACATCAACTTCTCCTTGTGTTAATGTGTACCCCATTATTTTCCCAGACCAGCTAGGTGATGAATTAACGTAGGAGAGCAAGAAGAAGAAGAAGAAGATGATGACGAACAGGTCTTGGGAAGTTTTGTGAGTGCAAAGTGAATGAAAAGAACAAACGGCGAAGTACATTTTCTCAGGGTTTCATATTCTTGTTCTGCTTCAGGAAACATTCCCACATGGGTAACGTGAGTCACTTGTCTTTAATTTGCTCTACAGTGGAGTCCTCTGTCGGCCAATGTGAAGTGTGATACGAGGCCTATTAAATTGGGCATGCTAATCTTAAACCATCTGCTGCGCCTTTGCTGTTTTACGTAAAATGCTTTCATATACGTATTAATTAGAGATTATATTAGTATAATTCTTTTGACATGCACGAACTGTGCTAGTTACGGCTGTTTGGGGAGAGGGGGAAAAAAAAGCTACACGCAAATGGTGGAAACACATCCTTTTTATAAATCTACTAGCCTACAACCTTCACAAATAGAGGTACATCAATAGTGTATGTATGTAGTAGCATTTTAGATACCTATGGAAAGAAAAATTGAAGCTTCGACGAGTATGTGCATTATGAATGCATGTTGAAAGCAAAACATTTTACAGTTCTATCAATACAAACATATAGATGTGCTTACGTACAAAATGCATGTATTTTAAAAAAAATAGTTTGGTAATAATTTTCATTATTATTATTATTATTATTATTATTATTATTATTATTATTATTATTATTATTATTATTATTACCAGTGACATCACCTCTGTTGTCGGAGAATTGCACGCAACCAAAAAGGGAGATATGCTCGACGCGTAGTATTTTTATTTTAATATTTATATTTTTACTGAAATCATAAAATGACACTATATTTAAAAATGATGATAGGAGGTAATGACTTGTGTTAAAAAATGTTGAAAATGATGTACCTCAGCATTGCCGACATCTGTATGACATTCTTATATTTCATCTTAAATTATCTCCCTGAAGAACATGTTTCTTGTCATTGACAGATCCTGTCTCTGGTAACATTTTAAAAAGTTGGTGAACAGTTTCCCTACCTGGAACAAGATTATCAGGATATTTTCTTGTGAGAATACTTGGTAGAGATTTTGGATTAAAAAAAAAAAAGCTGTTTGCTTTTATGAATAATATGAAGCACTATAGCTCTCATAATATGCCAACATGTAATTTATGTCTGTTTGGTACATTTAAATGGATTTAAATGAAAACTTAAATATGACCGCTTGTAGTTAAGCAACACACACTGATGCGTTTTTGTTTTTGTCGTAACTTGCATATTTAACTGGTGAAACTTCTGTGCATGCACAAGTTTCGACAAAATAAAATATTTGAAAATTTCGTAAAATAATGACATTACGAGCAATATTTTCCTAAAATTGCACTTTTGGTTCATACCACATATTACTTCGCCAGCAATATTAAATAACATTTTCACAAAATAATTTTAAAACCTGAGAAAGCTGAAATGAATAGTTTGTGAGGGGAGAAAAAACTTAGAGCAGCAAAATGCTTTTTAAAAGTAGCCTTTTTACGCTTTATTACATTATGAAATAATAATAATTACCTTTAACTATAATTAAAAAACAGTTGCTATTTAAGAAATAGTTATTTAATAAGTCAATGAATTTTCATTTAGATAACCGTGGCGGGTGGCCGAGGTCGTTAAGGCGCGGAAGGCCTGGGGTTCGAATTTGCCAGGACCGTCCTCCGGACTGAGGTTTTTTCCAAGTTTTCCTCAGTCCTCATAAATACCAAATGCCGGGGAGGTACCCTAATCTGAGGCCTGGAACGTTTACTTCCTTAAAAAATAAATCCTTTCCAAATATATCATTTAATCTCATGTATCGTCAGTGTCCACCGCCTGTGGTGCCTCAGTGGTAAAAACAGGCGTTAAACACCATTTAAAAAGAAAGAAAGGGCACTCGTAACTTTTTAACAAGTTAGCGAATCATTTCTCTACCTGAAACACAATTGTATTTTGCCAATTACCTTACTACTTCTCTACAAGTATAGGTTTTCATATAAAAACTAGTTCAACACTATATTTATGTGGTGGCTTTACGAATTTACAGGCGAATGCCAGATATCTTTCCTCGGTTCAAAAGCAGCAACGAGTCATCTGTTGTCAGGCAATTTTGGAGCTCTGCCGTGGCAACGAGAGAGGTTCTGTAACCATTGTTACAGGAGATGAAATTATGGTCCTCTACTATGGTCCTTGTCCAAAAGAGAATCAATGGAGTGGCGTAAACCTGGCAAAGCACCGCCTCTGAAGACCAAGGTCACTCAGTCAACCAAGAAGATCGTGGCCGCAATCTTTTGGGACTGTGAAGGAATACTCTTCATTGACTTCAAGGAGAGGAACACCACAGTAAATAGGGAGTACTATGCTGGCCTACTGCACAGACTACGTGCTTCCATCAAAGAGAAAAGGCGAGGAAAGCTGAGTGGTGGTGTGCGTCTTCTTCACAACGCATCTGTGCACACAGCTCTTGTTGCAAAGGAAGCTGTGAAGAAATGTGGCTTCAAGCTAAGCTATGAAGAAATGTGGCTTCAAGGAGATCGAACATCCACCCTACAACCCAGAACTAGCTTCCAGTGAGTATTTCCTCTTCTCAATACTCAAGAAGGACCCTCGAGGAAGGAAATTTAAGTGTGACGAAGAAGTGATGGGTGCTGTTTATGCCCATTTTGCAGATAAGACTTGAGACTATTTGGGGGGGGGGGGTTGAAATAATATTTCAAAGATGTGAGAAGTGTATTGCAATAAAGGATAACTACATTGAAAAATGAAATATATTTTTTCCCCTTATCAAATCTAGAAGCTGGTTAGGCCAGAAACTTATGGACCTATCCTCGTAAATGTGAAATTTTCTCAGGATTGGCTGCGCCAATTTTGTTGAAAATTTTCACACACATAAGGTATGTAAATGTGAACAGTGGTAATAAGAAGTATTTAAATATCACTATTAGTTGATAGAAATCAATACCAATAAGAAATTAAAAATGTTTTTTTCTTCCAAAATTGAAAAATAATTTCTTTTCAAGCAACTAGCATAAATATATATTATTCTACTTTCTTTCCAGGATAGCATGTTGTCTGCCGTTTAAGTAAAAAAAAAAAAAAAAAAAAAAAAAAAAAAAAAAATCAATTCCACCAATAGTTATATTAAAAATGTATTATTATGTCACTGTGTTTTAAGTTCTTAACAAGATTTTATTACGATTTAAAAATGCTCAAAAAACTTTTATGTGCATTATAGGATTAAAATTTACAGAGCATTTTTACTTAAGCTTTCTTAATATTTCTCAAAATTTTCATATTGATAGCTTTAAAACTTTCTGAAATACAGTGTAAAATGTATACTGCTGCATTATTTGCTAGATTTACATTTCCTGTAAAGATCAGGAGACATTGAGGGGTCATGCGATCGGTCCTTCTCTACCAATCCAAAAGCTGGGGAAAATCTCGTTCAGGGTACTGTGAATATTTCTGTACCAATGGAGCGGGACGTCATCTTGCTGAAAATGAATATCAGGCTGAGGTGTTGGATTTAAGGTAAGAACTGTTTCAATATATCTATATACATGACACCAATGATTTGATTTTTCCTGAAGAAGAAAGACGCAAACACTTCATTTTGTGACTGTACACGTCAAGCATTGAGTTTAAGGTTGTCCCGAACATGTTCAATTTGAAAGCTTGATTAGTGTGCCTTTCAGATGACACCTTTTCTTTTACTGTATCTTTAACCGTTGACGTTTTATAGTAATACGAAGTTAGGTCCATTCGAGGGAAACACCCAGGTTTATAATAAAATTATACGTGTTCATATGCGGCTACTGTGGAGGAAAATTCCTGCTTCTAAGTTTTATTGCCCTTGTTCTCGTATCGTAAAGTTTCTGGTTATGCTTTTAACATCAAACGCTGAAAAAGGATATGCTCATTTCATGCATTTTCTCTGAAACTGATCACAGATATGCCTTTTGACTTCTAAATCTTTGAGAGTTGTATTTACCGTGTCTATAAACCAGCTTGAAGGGCAGGCAGATGTAGCAGCATATGTTCTTGTAAAATCAAGTTTTTCTAACAGAAAGCTTCAACAGAAGTTCTAAAAAAACGAGCATATAATGATATTAGCTCATAATGTTATATTTTATTCCAAGAGTAAATATTCAAGAAACGAGCAACGCGAGTTGCGTAGTTTTTACGAATGTAATAATTGTATGACGTTAAAAACGAGTTTCCTTCGCTAGATTTAGCACACTAGAATTATAAAACGAAACTAATAAATTAATATTAACGTCGATTTTATGTGAATTTCTCAAGTCAATGTCTTTCTTTATTATATTTATGAGATCAGTGAAGGTAGAGATGGCTTAGTTCGTTTGTCTATTGTTATTCGATTCACAGATTGGTAAATAAATTTCATGAAACGGGAAGTATTCTTGATAAAAACTGCACCCAATCACGGGGAAGAAACGTTAGATAACATTGGACATGCTCCGGAACGTTCTAAAATAATTTCGACTATGTCAGCAAACGCAATTTTCCTATTCCTCTGTTCGAACGGCTACAAAGCTACTGAAGCTAAAACCATATAAAATTACTGTAGTGCAAGGAACTTAAACCGGGTGACCCTGCACCTAGGAGTAGATAATAGTGAATGGATTTTGAATAGCATGCATGGCCGAGAAATTGGTCGTAATTAATTTTCTTTCCAGACGAATCCACTTGTGGTGCGCCACTAATAATAATAATAATAATAATAATAATAATAATAATAATAATAATAATAATAATAATAATAATAATAATGAATAGTCATAGATAGGCTCAGAATGTTTTGCAACCCATTTTCCGTGAATTAACTGTATGTTCGCGACTTTCCAGGCACATACAGCCGATATGCATTCAATTCATGAAATATTCGACGATAGAGGTCATCTCTAGCAATATATGGCCCCCTCGGTCCCACGATTTAACGCCCTGCGGTTTTTATCTCTTGCATACTATACAAGACAAATCTACACACATTAGAAGAACTGAAAAATAAAAATTGTGAAGAAAGTTCTTCCATTTCTCAGACGGAACTACAAAGTGATGTTTAATTTCATAAACCGATGCCAGAACTGTATAGAAAATGAAGAGAGGCAGTTCCAGCATTGATAATGGTGAGTAAATGTTCCTTTTAAGTGTTTGTGTTAGTAATAACTTATAACATTCCATGTTCTACCTCAGATGCCAGTGTTAACTTTTATTGCTCCATTGCTAAACCTTGTACCTTCATTTAAAATACGGGAAGGAAGGCCGCCTGGTATATTATATTGTTAGGGTTAAAGGACATATATCGATACTGCAGCGTTGATCAAGAGCTAACCGTTTATTCCCTACTTCCTAAGTGAAGGGCATCTCGGAGATAAAAGGAGATGAGGTGAGCGAGACACTGAACACCCAGGATTCAGGGATGGTCCAAGGACCGGCACGGTACGGATCATGACTCTAGGGTTTGAATCCCATTAGGATTGTTCTCCCTGACAGATTTTTCCACGTTTTCCTCACTCCTCATAAATGACAAATGCCGGGAAGATACCCTAAATTTAGGTCTGAAACGCTTCCTTCCATTAAAATTAAGAATAATTTCCCAGTTTATCATTATATCTCACGAATCATCAGTGTCCATCGCCTGTGATGCCTCAACAGTTAAAACCAGCGTTAAATACCATTTAAAACTTTGAGAATGGCACCTCCCATGCTGTCAATATCTACCCAAATGCCACTCCATAGCACGAGATTCGAACTCGGGTCCACAGATGTAGCAAATCAGCGCATTAGGACTAGGCAATTTCTGATTCCAAAAAGACTGCAATTTCCAAAGCGGAGACGCACCAGCCCGTTGCCAGCACTGTAGAACCCCAGCGGGATAAAATGATATATGAATTGGGAGAGCGAAAAATTCATGGAAAGTAAAGATTCTCTCAGCATCCACCAAAGTGATCAGGGGAAACAACGAGAAAACTTAAAGTCAGGATACCTGCCGAATTGATTTGAAACCACAACCTCCCGAATGCGAGTCTGACCTGATTAATTCCGTTCGGTTCCCATGATGAGATGAGAAAATCGGGTGTAACGCTTGAACTATCTCGGCCTTTGAAGATGTTTACTGTACCTTCCAGGTAATGGACGATATGTCAATCCTAGTGGCCTAGTCCTAACCATACTTGCCTTTTAAACCCAAGATAGCGGGTCAACCCCGGTGGATCGATGGATGTTTTCTGGCGTAAAATCCTAAGTCTGGCTTCCTTCGGAAGGGAAGGAAAGTCGTGATCCCGTGTCTTACATTTACGGCATGTAAAAGAACCTCAAGCCTGAAAGAAGAGGCCTCTGAACAAAATTTGTCGGCCGTTTCACGCCCTGAATTCAATGGGACGCTCATGACCTGAAAATTCCAGAGTTAAAGAACTACCATAACCAAATCAATCAAAAGGTAATGGGTGAATGCTACGGCGCCACAAACACTATTTATCAAACATTTCGTAAACCAGAGGGAGTGACTCTGTAAAGATTACTGGCTCATTGAACAGCAAGTTGACCAGAAGCAGCAAAGATATTGATATTATCTTTCGGCAGCTATTAAGATGAACGAAAAAATATGGCTGAAATAAAATCGGGGGAAGAAATCGAAGCCTCCGACAAGGTCTATCCAATGCCACTCTACAGCACCAAGATATAAAATCGGGTTCATAGATGGAACAAAAATCAGTGCTCTAGGGCTAGGCAACTGTCTGACTCCAAAAAGTCTGGCCTTTATAGGTAGGAATTCCGTAACCTGAATTACAGATGCCAGAAACTTCTTTCATTGGCCACCAGTACCATCATTGACGCTGCGAAGTGTTTTCTTAAAACCAGTTTCACAAGCTGTCCTCTTCATTCACACAGCCAGGGGCACAGGACACGCGACTTTTGTTCGGTTTCTACCGTGTGTTGTACAAGTGTTATTACGCTTTGACAATATTTCACAACAATCATAAATTAAATTTTTTAAGTCCGAAAGCAAGAAACAAAGCCCCCAAATACGAAATTATAAACAATATTAAGGTTCATAATGGCAAGAGTTTTCTAAATACGCGCCATGTTTATAAGAAAAGCGTGAAACAAATACGAATACAACATATCAAAATGAAAAAAGAAAATTTTAAATATGACAATCTTATATTTCACTATCAAAGGTTTAACAATAATTTCCTTTAATGATATACAACATCAACAGGTTACCATGATAACTCAAGTGTAAAAACCATGTACACTACGGCTACTTCGTGACATATGCGTTCCTTTTCCCACATGTTTTGAAGTTTTACGATTTAATTCCTTGAAAGCAGCGGCTGCAAGCGTACAATGGAAACCTTGAGTTAAGTGCAGAGCCAGATTATGCCACCACGCCTGCCGGCAGCTCTTGACCTACTCCGTTGTCCCAGCTCGTACACGTCATCGACTTCGATAAGTATCGATACTTGTGGTTTTAGCTTACTTTACTCTTTCCAGACACAAAGCCTCGTTGAGCTAAATCACCGCTTGGTTCTCGAAAACGTTTCTCCTTTAGCGTCTGTAAGTATATTCTTCAAAGGCATTTTAAAGCTCTTCCTTCTTGTTTCGTAATATGAGTTTGTGAGTAAATTATTTTAGCTGGGTATTTATATAATGAAAATAACTTGTTTTTTTGATTCCGGTGGTTCTCCTCAAGCGATCCTCGTCCCTTGTGGCAGCTCTAGGAGGAGGAAGAAGAAGAAAAAGAAAAAAGGGGGAACCTATTCTCAAACATTACCTAATTGTGTTTATCAGTATATTTTTTTACTCAAACTTTATATAGATACTTAACATTATTTTCAAATTAAATTCTTGTGTGGAAGTAAAGCTGCACCATTTTTATAATGTCATCAGTCACCACTTGATGTACAATTTTATTAATTATGAAAAATTAAAAATTCACTTTTTAAACCAAATTCACTAATATTGCACATTTTTCTATCTGGGGAATATATTTAAGAATGAAAAAGAAATGAACATGTCTTCATATATTTGGGGTCGGTAAGGCCAATTTTTATTTTGCCTTTTTGGCTTCTGTTACCTATTTTAAGGTTTAAAACCTTTTTTACGATTATTTGTCCATTTTAAAAAGCACACTAAGAAATTCAAGGGTGAAAAAAGTTATTAAAATTAAATGGTATGTTGTCCTCACACAAAAATTTGCTGAATATCTTGTTATACATTTATTTATTTGCAAGCAGTCAAACACTTTCTCCTCAATCCATTCATTTAAGCTCTTTAAATAGTCGTACTTTCATTAGTTAAAGGAAGGACGGTTACCCATAGGGCATATGAATACCGTGAAATATAGATGAGGGATGTACTGTAGTTTTGATAATCCTGGAGAATATACTTGTATCAACCTGGGCGAGACAATTCTAGGAAATGTGTGGTGGAGGTAACTTCTCAGCTGCATAAATGTAACAACCAATTGCAAACGAGAAATATGAGAGAAAATGAACTCGACCAGGAAACCACTGCCCATCTTTTGCTCATTCGCCAGGGCATTCAAAACTACTTTACTTTGTGTTGGTCAACATTTCTATGGTGTCCTGAAAGGTGAATGTTCTGTTGTATCTGGTATGAGTTCTTCCGAAATAGTTTGTTTTAAATATGTTCCATTCACTTCAGTGAAAGTGGAACGTTCTTTTTCCATATTGAAAGTTGCTCTCTCTGACAAGCGGCTGACTATGGCAGTTGATGCCATAAAAAACACCATGGTGTTGCTTGTAACCAAGAGATATGGTTAAATAATTTAATTATATGACAAATAAATGATTTAATATCTTAAATACTTATTTTATATAATAATAAATTATATTACTCTCCGTTTTCACTTTTAATAAATGTCTATTTTAATTACATTACTGCCTGTTTTCAGTATTTCCAGTGCCTTTTTGCCTGTTTATTTTAACCAAAATAAATGGCTGAACTTCCTGGCTCTTTGTTCTTTAAATCAAAAAATTAATATTGACGAGACTGAAAGGATTAAAGATAACGGGTTCTAGTTTACTATATAATATATAAACATATTAATGGACACGACTTCCAAAGAGATCTCTTACGCAACACGCGGGAGTTCGCTGTAACGCCTCATTTCTTCCGCAAGAGAATGGTCATTTGGTATGTGAACAGATGTAACATCTTTGTGGAATGTGGCGCCTAAGGCACTATATATATGTGACCTTGGGCTTCTCATGTGTAGCAGAGGAATGCTTTGGGTTTTCCTGACCTCTAGGCACCTCCATTTTTCTCTGCTATGATCCACGTACGGAAACTGGATCGGAAATGTTTAAGTCTCCCAAAGAGAAAAAAAGAGTGGAGAAAAAAACAAGACAAAAAAACTTTGATTTAATTCGTTAACTGAATGCACAATGCACTGCTAATTCTGTAAAACTGACTTGTTTGTAAGTCTTAAAGAAAAAAAAAAAACTACTGAGATGTTTCATTCCACGTTCAAGCACCCAATTCAACACTCTTTCCGCACGAAGAGACAGAATAGCATTTCCTAAACAATGATCTGTGTCGTTCCTATTGTAAGGAAAGTAAGGGCGTGGTCAAAACACAAACTGCTATTGTTTACGCAAAGGGCTTGTGCAACTTTCACAGTGTCCCCATCCTCAACCTATGACCCCCACCAGCGCCAAGGTGTTATGGGCGTGGGCTCCCACTTCAGGCTCTACCGCTACTGACCACAATGCCTTACCAATGTATTTTTAATAGAATGTTATTAAACTCTGCAAACAAATAATCAATAATAGTACATGGCTCAGTATTTATACTTTAAAACATAGTACCACATTATCTTTAAACATGTGCCAATGCAAGATGTCCTTTCTTTAAACGAATTTGTCATTTTTCTGAATTGTTTCTAATTTTGAAACAAATACACTTTACACTGCCGATGCACATAAGTCCATTTAAAAAAAAAACAAAAAATAGAGAGAGTTTGCATAGCTGGGACCTCTTAAGTTATTTTTTTATAATTTGTAAATATTTACAGTCCTTTCCACTTTATTTATTTATATTCAGTTTAAATATTGAAATATAATAGTATTTATATAAATGTTTCTGTTGTGAAAGAATGGGGATATGCTGAACGCCATTTTCCACTCTCCAATAGCACGCGTTTATAGCCACGTGATCATAGTGTAAACATAACATGCAGATAGAGAGAGAGTGCTTGCTTCCGAGTACCTGTGAAATTTCAAGAAATCTAAAGAGAAACGAGAATGAGGAGGGGGGGAAAAACATTGAAGTTTGTAGAAATCTAGGACTGGAATATGCGACTAAGAGCAGTCACCCCTGAAAGTCGAGGGGAGATCATAAACTTAAAATTCACGGAAAGCAACAGAGTAGAGACATAGAAAAAAGTTCATCATAAAAACAACCAGCGATGATATGAATAACTTACCTGCAGTAATCTGTGAGGACTGTCCTCTAATAGTTGAAAAATTTAAGAGAAACTTTGATAAATATTACAGTTTATACATTTGCTTTTGCAGTTGTGATTTATTTAATTAGGTTTAAATATATTTAATTAGATTAAATTTTATTTAATTAGGATTAAATATGTTTAATTACATTAAAATGCATTTAATCAGGTTGAAATGTACTAAATTGGGTGAAGTTTATTAATTAGATTGAAATATATTTAATTATGCTGAAATAAATACATTTAATCAAGATGAAATTTATGTAATTAGATTGATATGTATTAAATTACACATTAAAATGTATTTAATTAGGTTAAATATTAATTACAATAACGTGCATTTAATTAGGATATAAAATTTAATTAGATAAAAATGTATTTAATTAAATTTAAACATATTTAATTCTATTAAATTCTATTAAATCAAGTTGAAATGTATTCACTTATGTTGACATATATTAATTAGATTGAAGTGTATTTAGTTAGGAAGATATGCATTTCATTATATTGGTAGGTATTTAAGTGGGTTGAAATGTATTTAATTAGGTTGAAATACACGAAATTATATTGATATATATTTAATTATATTGAAATGTATTTAAACAAGTTGACATGCATTTAGTTAGGTTGACATTACATTTAAATGAATTTTAATAGGTTGACATGTATTAATTAAGTTGGCACGTATATAATTAGGTTAAAGGCATTTAATTAAATTGAAACGTATTTACTTGTGTTAATATTAATTAGATTGACATGTTTAGTTGGGGAGCCATTTGATTAGGTTGACGTACTTAATTAGATTGAAATGTATTTAACTTGGTTTACAAAATATTTCATTAATTAGACATACATTTAATTAGTTGGCATGCATTTATTTAGGCTGAAGTGTTTTCAATTATGCAGAAGTGCATTAAAATAGGTTGACGTGTATTTAATTAGGTTGACATGTATTTAAATAAGTTGAAATATATTTAATTAGGTTTATTTTAAATAAGTATGCATACAAGTTGGTTGGCCTGCATTTAATTGGGCTAATGTATTTAATTAGGTTGACACATTTAATTAGGAGGATATGCATTTATCTGGGTTGAAATGTTTTAATTATGTGAATGTACTTAATTAGGTTAAATATATATAATCAAGTGGAGATGTATTTAATTATATTACAATGTATAATTGTAAATGTAAATTCTAAATTTTGTATTTTCACTATTTCTCCAATGTCACCGGGTGTAAGTCCAATTGCATATTGAATAATTACATAGTAAATACAATATACTGCCAGTAAATCAGAAAGATAACGGCTGTAATTATATGACGAAATAGAAACTTAACCTCAAATATTGTGATTATCACATGCTTAAGTCTGGTCAGAGAGATGGTCTTTAAGCTTTGTTTTATAAGAAGGGAACTAAAATCTTCTAAATTCCTATCTTTTTAGGAATCATCACTCGAAAAGAGTGTGATAGAACATACGAAGAGAAAAGAGAAGGGAGTAGACGAGAAGGGCATATCATGCACATAATTCTCAACATTAAACAGTACGGAACCAGCAAGTGTTGGGGGAAAGTCTTGCCTATTTTTATAAAGCAACCGTTTTCTTAGGGAGTAAACGCACTGTCACTGAAAGACTGCTTCCAGAAGCCTTCAGTCAAGATCAAAGATGGGATATGTCATGCATTTCCGAAAGAGAAACTCGGGTCCCCATGTTGTTTCGGTGGTGAAGTCATTGCAGTATATTTGGAGTGTGGAATGAAATATCTTCAAAGTTTTACATTATCCGTGTTTATATGAGATCTAAAATTTTTTCCATTTACCGTTTGTATGGCATTCAAAATGCTAAGCTTCCGTTTGTGTACATTTCCCGCACTCTTCAATACATTGCGGTTGAGCTAGGTTTGGATTTGCCTGGTTTGGAAGAAAACTACGGTTAAGTAACATTCCGTCACCCAACAAGTGTCGTACGTTGTGCGGCTTCCATATAATGTTACAAACACTGGGGGTATTTAAACTGCGTTTATATCGACCTTGGAAGCGAGGGGCTTCATTACTGCATCTAACATATGTCGCTTTTCTATGCTTTTTGTGGTTTTTCATTAGAAAACGTTCTTTGAAATTTCACGTGCTGTTTAGAGGTCCACGTACGTTAATATCTTCCCCTTAACAATTTCCTGTATTTATTATTTTCTCTGGGCTCCTCAGAAAGCTGTATGTTAATTTTCGTAATATTAGGGTCGAGGCTTACGACTTAAATTCGGATACAATCTACCAAGCAAGATATCAACGTAGCTAAGCTGAGACCTAGCCAATAGTTGCTAGAGACATAAGTTGGACACATTATCGCGTGAGGGTCTGAGATTGCCGATAAATTCGCGAACTTAGTGAGTGAATTTAGCTGTAAAACTCAGACCCTTGATATTAGAGCTATTTCGCAAATAAAATAAGAATTTAAAAACAATTCCGTTAACTTGCTTACAAAATTGTAAAATTGTAGATTTGTATTACGAATACATAACCTTTTCAAATCATCTTGCAACAAACGAATTTCGATTGTTAGCAATGCCAATAGGGAAGAGCCAAATACGGGTTTAGGACTATTTCATGAACAGAATAGGAATAAAAGTAATATATATTTGAAATTACGGCACTTGTATAACATGTTGTACTTATTATGAATAGCTACTTATTCAGAAACAGTAAGACTTAAATAGACGAAAGTCGACTATTACAATCGCCATCGTTGATTTACTAATACCAACTGCGAAAAGCAAAACTGAGATACTATTTTAGCATTCTGAACAACGTGTTTATTAAAAGGTAGCAGTTGCTTAATTGTTAAGAATTTACAAAATGACTTCAGACTGACTGAATACGAAAAAACAATTGAGTAATGCTGAAGAATTATAATGGGGGTATACAGTTTGCTACACTAACTAGAAGACAAATGCAGTTCCCGCGGTAAAGGGATTTGGTAAAACTTTACAATAATTTACAGTGAAATCGGATTGTGATTGGATAAAAATAAATTTTTATTTAATTTTATTGATCGGTTATATGAAAACATAAGTGAAATAGTCTTTCTAATTACAGTACAAAATTGTGTTGTGAGTTTGTTGTTGATTTGTTTTATTTACGGAAGCTTTTTAACATCTCAGATTATCAGCGTCCCATTCAATTCAGGACGTGAAACGGCCGATAAATTTTGCTTAGAGGCTTCTTCTTTTAGGCTTGAGGTTCTTTTACATGCCGTAAATCTCGACACGGGACCCACGGCTTTACCTTGCCATACTTAGGATTTGTACGCCCGAAAAAATCCATTGACCCTTATCGGGAATGAACCCGCGATCTGGGGTCTACGAGATAAGTGACCGGGACTGATTGTGTTTAAAAGTGAGCCACCGTATTATTTTATAAGAAATAATAGTTCTTCAGTTATATAAAAGGCATTAGTAAGCGCATTCCTATGAATGTTTTCAATGACAACTGATATCAGCTGTTTCATTTCCTCGTGACCTGACCACCTCTTTGATCTAGTGGTTAGCATTGCTGACTACTGGCCGGGAGGCCTGGATTCGATTCCCGATACTGCTTAGGGATTTTCCTAAGTTAAGGAGGCCTGGAAAGTGGCCTACTCAGCCTCATGAGTACAATTGGGAAACTTCTGATGAGAGGTTGCGTTCTTTGATCTAGAGAGTCGCACGATAGACGACCGGCGGAGTGCCTCCCCTTACACACAAACACTAAATTAAATATCTTAAATAGAAATAAATAAATAAAGAATGAATTATCAAGTAAAAACAGTAAATTTACTGCAAGGCATTGTTGTCACATCAACTATTACGTTTTCTCGAGTGATATAATTTTAATAAAAATTTAATTTAAACAGATCTGGCAGGAACAACAGCAAACTAAATTTATGTACAAATCAAAACTGAAATTTACCTGAACCGCCGAGTTGAGGAAACAGTTGTTCTGTCCAGGACCGTTGAGTAGCCCCTTGGTGCTAGTGAAGGCCACGGAGTCTCTGGACGGCGCCATCTTGCTGTTTCTCACACCACTCTGCTAAGCCATGTCGTCTCCTGAATGACAACAAACAAAACCACGTGAGCACTCGTTCTCTTTGTATGCATATGTGCCTCTTTGTCCAGAAGCCGCGAAGGATCCAAGAGGTCTGCAGGATTTACTACCTTTGGTTTGTTACCACATCACGTTCATTGTTGTCGCGATCCTCGGATTGGGAGGAAGGGAAGGGGGAAAAAATGGCACGTGTGGTTATTTTTGTTGCTGACGTCACAGCAATTCGCGTTGTTAAATACCTTAAAGCAACAGCGTGCTTATTACGTGCTGCATTAATGTTACAACGCGGCTCGTGGCAGCATAAAACAGGGGTGCACAACTTTACTACTGCTACGGCTGAATATACAATTTAATAAAAATATCCAAAAAAACACACCCATTTGAACAAAAAAAAAAAACCCATTAACCTGGTTTTCGTAAACTTGTCAATGGCCATTTGACAAACGTCTGTAATCTGCAGGATAAAATCTTTCTCTACGGAAAGCAATAAAGAAACTAATTCATGAATACACATGAAGCCTCAATACCCTGTCATTCAGCAAAAATTTAAATCAACGAAAATACTGATTATGGCTTTGGGAGTGTATTCACGAGAGAATTGTTACTTTAGATATAATATTGTTTGACATTCAAATCACTGAGAGAGAGAAAACTATCACAATTCTATTAATTTGTTTTTAATATTGAATACTTTTCCAAACGTTTTGCAACCCTCTTATGTATTCGAATATAATTTTGAGTCTATAATTTCCTTTGTTGTATGATCATGAGCATGAATGCAAGTTAACCACATTTCATAATGATCTCGTTTTAACCTGTAGGGTAACACACCTGCATTGGTAACACAACGACACACCTTTCAACACTCAACAGTTCTCTCAGAAGCGGGTGTTCCCTCCTCTGACTTGTATCACAGTTTGCAGCCTTGCGGGCTTGTTGCGGATAAAAATCCTTAGGTTTTCTTGTGGTACGACCTGCCATTGCTCATGCAAGGCCTGCAGAAGTTGATTGAGGCTCTCAGGAACACGCTGACGAACATTTTTCCTCATCGAGTCTCAAACATGCTCAATGGGTTTGAGATCAGGCTTTGTATTGGCCAAACTAGTGTCTGGATCTCCACCTTAAGTGCCGCGTCACAATGTGGGCCATATGTGGACGGGCAATGACATGATGCGGAAATCATTGCCAACATAAGCAGTATATGGGATAACATGCTCCTGAAGAATTTCCTCAATGTACCGATTTGGATTCAGGGCCCCGTTCTACACAAAAACCAACTCTGTCTCGGGTTCCACACTGATACCAGCCCACACCTTGACAAAACCTCCCCTGAAAGCATCGTCGATGACATGGTGCAGAAGCATGCCTTTCTTCAGTCCTCCTCCATACTGTTTCTATGTCATCAGCCGATCTTAGCTGAACCTTAGGCTGAACCTGTACTTGAATAGGACAGCTCTTCATTGCTCCCCTGTGCACTCCAGAAGTTGACCACCAAAGGCAAGGCTTGCTTGCCGATGTTGCTGGGTAAGCAAGGGACCTCTGACTGGTCTTCTAGGGGTGAGTTGTGCTTCTTCAGATCTCCTTCTCACTGTTCTCACGCTGACATTGACTTCTGTGCCCTTTGCAAGCGATTTTGAGCTTCTACTGCTGTTGTGTGACGACCCCGCAGAACCTGCAGTCGCGGAAAGTGATCATCTCTGGCAGATATCATCCTTCTGCGACCTGATCCTGGTTTTCTGCACTGGATACCAAGTTCCCTGAACCTTCGGTGAACATAACACGGAGCTAAATCTGGACTATAGGGAGTATGATGGACATATTTCACAATTGTTTTTGTGAGATATTCAACAACATTTGCGGTATGCGACCTTGCATTATCGTGCTGCAGCGCCCAGCTTGTTGCACAGAAACATGATCTTTTGCGTGTGAGATGACCTTGCAGAGCTTTCAGGATATATCTGAAGTGCAGGTACGAGGTGCTGGCAAACAAATTTCCAAATATCGAAAAATGAGATGTACATAACTTTTCTAGCAGAAGCAACCACTTTTGCTTTTATTGGTGTTGATGCTGATGGAGATCACGTAAAGATTTGCTGTTTGCTCTCAGGATCGAAATGATGTAGCCAAGTTTCATCACCTTTGAAAGAAACTTCGCCATGTTCCTCTAACATCAACTTCAACTACATGCATGTCCTTTTGTTCAGGAAGCAGCAGTCTTGGAACCCACCGTGCACAAACACATCTCACATGCAACTTTTCAGTTAACAATGTGTGGGTAGCACCCAGTGAAATTTTCAGAATTTCTCAAAGTATTCTTAATAGTTTTCGATAATCCTTTCTCACAATGACAACAGCGATGTTACAGTTCTCTTCCATTAGAACACAAACTGGATTTCCCGATCCACCATCTTTTGAAATTGGTTGCCTCCGCTCTTTAAACATTTTAAACTATCGTTGAGCTGTGCTATCGGATCGGAAAGTGACAACAATGAAATCAAAATTACGTGTACATTTTGTGTTAAGCTAACAAAATATTGTAAAGTTAAATAATAGCGTGAGAAATTTTGCTTACAAAAGTGTTTCGGGGGTGGAGTAATTGACAGGTTTAAGGTATGAATTGTTGGAGCATCCACCACACCCCCCAGATTTGCTCCTTCTGACTTTAATCTGTCTCCAAAGCTCAGAATCTTTCTCGCTCATGAGCATTTTTCGGATCAAGAGGAGATTGCAGTTGTACAGCTACATTTTTTAAACCTACCGGGAAATCAGTTTAAGAACGTGATAATGGCATTGAAATGATGTACTGGCCTTAAGGGAGAGTTTCTTGAAAAATCCGCCCTTACATTCTACCAGATTATATTTTTTCATAAAAATTACGGTCAACATTTTTTAATTTATTGCATACGATAGTCATTTGTTCATATAGTAACAAGTAAAAGCTCTACTAAATATGCACTTTGAATGATGGTGACTATTTTACTCATGTGACGTCATCTTAAAATTGACCAATGAAACGAAACAAAATTTTGAATTTTGACCAATCACAGCCGGATTACGGAATGAAATTATGGGAAAAAATTATAAAATTCGTTTTATTACGCGACGTGCATTTGTCTTGTGGTCAGTGTAGCCAGCTCTATACCTCCACTATATACTTTCTGAACAGGCATCACTGACCACTTTTGCTAGAGGCAACGGGGAACTATTGATTGCAACAAAAGTATGGACAATCGACAATCATAACGCAACAGAGGGTTCTTCAATGCAGCGTTTTGGTGATGCGTCAAATGTGCAAATTGATCTTATCATCAGGAATTCCAAACCACAGAATTAGAGAGAGAGACTCTGTGAGTGTGTGTGTGTGGTTTTTTTCTCTCTCCATAGTTGGTATTAGAAAATCGAACGGTAGCGATTGTAATAAACGAATATTGTCTCTTTCAGTCTCGCGGTTTCTGAATAGAATAGATATTCAAAAGTATTACATTTTAAACAAGTGTTAATATTCTGTGGGCGAATTTCAAGTTATATATATATAACTTTTATTCTTATTCTTTTATTGAGATAATCCTAAACCCGTATTTAGATTGCTGGAAAAGATTAAGTACAAATATACAATCATTACAATATTGTAAACAAGTTTACGGGAATTATAATTAAATTCTTATTTTATTCGTGAAATAGTCCTAATAAATATCACTCGAGGGTCTGAGCTTTCCACATAAATTCACGAACCTCGTAAATTTATCGGTAATCTCCGACCCTCTCGTGATATAAAGATTTATCTATTGGCTTGAAAACAACATTAATTGACATTAAAACAAAGATCTGCACTACGCATTTGCAACACCAGAAGGAAGACTCATAAACAAATGAATGGGGCAATGTAGGGAGGGAAATTCTTTCAGACCTCATTAGCTGCTAGAATGAAAATGGAAAAAAAGGTGGGAGAGGATACTACCATCTTGCATAAGCCAGACAAACCATATGTGGCGGGAACAACTCATGCTGTGCTCTATTCCGGGCAATGCAAATGTTGATGACCAATGGCTCTCAGTTCTACCACAAATTACGTCACGAAGAACGCTTACTGTTACCTGGCCACCATCATGGAGAAGAGTGGGAGAAAGGCCCTGGCACACTAGCGTTTATTTAAATGAGAAAACGGTAGGAAGATGTGGGAAGTGATGGCGGAAATTGACCACACACGTTTCGCATGACGTGGCTCCTTTGCTAAAACTATCTCTGCGCTCCAAACGCCTTCATTTATTTCACTATCTCCATAGAGAAACAAAGAAACAGCGTCCTGCTGAGCAGTTCTGCAATAATCAATGAACCGATGAAAAAAAGAGTTTTAAAACTCACTTCCCCCACCCCCAAATGTCGGTTATTGTTCAATGTTTAATATGTAAGAAGATAAAAGACTTCTGAGTTTGAATGCTCGGGTAAAAAAATAACTCTGTTTTACTGACTATCCCTTTATATTTTTTAATGTAATACCGTGCTATCAGTTTTGTTTTCCCCCAGAGTGTTTTTCCAATGGACCAGTGCGCCTATCGTTATCTCGAGGATTAGCGGGAGGTTAATACAATAAAACAAATTAACCATACAATACACAAACCAATATAAGAGGCTCATTACAAACCAAATTATCAAATGAGGTGTTGAAACTGCTCGCATTTTCTCCACACATTTTTGGCATCTCTTTAGGAAGTCATTCATCATTCGTTGTAGTTCATTTTGAGAAATCCGGACAATTTCCTGAAGAGTATCATCTTTGAGTTCTTGTATGGTGTGCAGTTTTATCTTGTTCATGGAACTTTTTCGTTTATCCCAGAGATAATAATCACAGGCTGTTAAATCGGGGGACCGAGGGAGACACAAATCCTTACTAACAAACTTTGTCTTGTAGAAATACATTGTGAATTACTCTCATGGAATTATTCGCACTGTTGAAAAAAATAAATGCATGATCACGCTCCCTGTCGGTTAATTCTCTGAAAAAGGGGTTTAGTATGGTATTCATATAAGTAACACAATCAACTATATGCTAAATAAAAATATGATTCTTTCACCACTGAGTTAACATATATGAATCGTACATAAAGACAAACTGTGCCATTGTAAACACACGAGGCATTGTTGATTTGCTTTATTTATGGACGCTCTTTAACATCTCAGATCATCGTCCCATTCAATTTTCAGGAGGTGAAACGGTCGATAAATTTTGCTCAGATGCCTCTTCTTTCAGACTCGAGGTTCTTTTACATGCCGTAAATCTACGACATGGGACCCACAGCTTTACTTCTCTTCCAAAGGAAGCCGTAAAAAAAGCCATCTATTATGGCCGGGATTGGACCCGCGATCTTGGGTCTACGAGGCAAGAATGGTTAACACTGCGCCACCAGGACCGACAATACACGAGGCATAATACACTTTATGTATATTGTCGAATTAAGAAACTAACAACAGAAAACACACTCGGGAACAGCTGCACTCCCACTGCGAGTCAGCAAGGTCAACAAGTAAGCAAGCACGGCGTGGCAAACGTGTGAGGGCTCGCTCATAGGAAAAATAACGCGCTGCGGGCGAAAGCATCACTGATCCCACTGTGTAACAACATCAAGAGGCATATGTTTTAAAAACGCTCATTTTTTTGCTCTTTGATATATTTTGACTTTGTAAATCAGTGATGAACAATTTTATTTTAAAATTAAGTTTAATCTTTAAGGATGAAAACATAAAAAGGGCATTTGAGGAGTGTTATGGAAATCCCTGGGGTCCTAGGAGCGTTGTTTGAGTAACATTTGTGTACGAAAAACAGCGCCCATCAGAAACAGCTGTTTCTCTCCCTAGCCTGGCTGTCTCACCTTCAACCGCAATATTACAGACACGCGTCTTATTATCACGGGTCAATCTCTCCTCGGAAAGTGTCTGGTGTCTGGCTTTATCCAACCATTTCTCGTAACCACCCTCCCTATTAGCGAGGGTTGAGTGATATACCTGCAGCCTTTCAACGGCACCTCATGTGTCACTTGCCAGAACTCCTAGTTCTATTTTTGGATACATTTCTCAGATCACTGTAGAAATGGCACGAATCATAAGAGACGTAATAGGCTTAATGGAAGATATTCACGAACGAAGATTGTTAGCAATCTAAAGGTTCTAGCCATAAGTATTGTTTAATAAAGACTGGTATACTTTCTCAAGTGAACATAAGACCGCAAGTCTTATTTTCTTGCTGCCTTCACAAAAACGACACTAACGCACAAGATAGCCCTTGTCTTTTGAGGTCTCATTCATAAAAATATAATATTGAATAATTATCTATAATTTGTCCAATTGTTATACATAATTATTTACACAGCCTTTATCAAAAAACTTTCTTTTGTTACTGCCATGGGTGGTCGAGGTCGTTAAGGCGCGGATTCGTGAGTGGGAAGTCTGGGGTTCGATTCTCACCAGGTTAGTCCTCCCTGACCTGAGTTTTTTCCAGATTTTCCGCAATCCCCATAAATGACAAATGCTGGGGAGGTATCCTAAACTTAGGCCTGGAACGTTATCATTGCATTTCATGTATCATAGGTGTCCATCGCCTGCGATGCCTCAACAGTAAAAACGAACGTAAATACTAATCAAAATTTTCTTTAGTTGTTGATATAAAATATTACAAATATAAAACAGATAGAATATGTATTTCAATGTACACGGATAAAGGATTTTATTATAACTACATGAACCATGAACAATTAAGATTTATGAGAAATTTTGTTTTGATTTATTCGTGACTTTTGAGGTAAATGCCTTTTTGATTAAATGTATATTATTTTATATTATCCTTTTGTTGTTATTTATAACTTTAAAAATAAACTGGCACTTTCTATGTTGAAAGGCAACTCTCTAAGGATGCTGACATTTTAACTCAGCAACAACAATTCGTACCAGCAAAGTGTAGCAGAATAAAGAATGTCCTATTGTCCTCAGTTTTTTTAAATTAGTGTTTAACACCTATTTTTACATGGACATGGACACCGATGATACCTGAGATGAAATAATAAATTGGAAAGGATTTTTTTTAAGAAAGGAAGGAAACGTTCCAGGCCTAAGTTTAGGGTACCTCTTCGGCATTTGCCATTTATGAGGACTGGGGAAAACTTGGAAAACGCTTCAGTCAGGGAGGACGGTCACGATGGGATTCGAACCCCGACCTCCTGCTCTCGAGTTATGATGCTGAAATTCTTTCTTTCCCTTTTTTTTTGGGGGGGGGTTCATAAACTTATCAAGCAAGCGTCACATATCATTTCAATGTTCCAATTTGGGGGGGAGGAAATAGCGCTTTGCTGTAATGCTAAGTATCGAGGTCAGCACTAATGGTTGAATTGGGAAAAGTTGGCAGGAAAGGCATTGTAATTAGACGTATATTGAAATATTGGTGTATGTTAGCAATCATAGAATAAGGGGATGTAGTTAAAGATCGCCTACGGACACAGGAAAATGTAAAAGGGGAAAGAATTGTTCATCTCAAATAAAGAATATAGTTCAAGAGATTGGAATGAGCGATTTGGTTGAACAGCAGATAATCAATAGACAAGGATTAAAAGTGAAACAAAGGATAGGTGATATTGAAAAGCAAAAAATATGCAGTAATCTAAGAGTACCTTGAAATTTTACATGAAATTTAAGAAACAAAATATGTAGATGTTCGTAACAAAAGGGGAAGGGCTAAGTGGATTTAAAGTGAAAAAGAAAGAATGTCCACTATGTGGAGACGCATATTGCGTAATTGAATGTGGAGAGAAGAAGTATAGATTAAGAAATGGGACAATTTACAGATATTACTTTTAATATTAAAATTTGTTGGAATTGGTAACAAGGGGATTTTGAGAAAAATTTGGCAATTATATAGGGAAGGTAAGAGGTAAATGGTGGAAGAAAGTGGAAAAAAAGTGATTAAAGTTAAAGAAAATATATCTGTGGAGATAATGTAGGAGCCAAAGAAATGGTGGAAAGAGTATCAAAAAGGTATATTTAAATGAAAGTAGGATATATTACATACACAACCAGGGTGTTAATTGTATACTTTTTTATTGATTTATTTATGGAGGCTCGTTAACATCTCAGGTCATCAGCGTCCCATTCAATTCAGGGCGTGAAACGGCCGGTAAATTTTGCTCAGAGGCCTCTTCTTTCAGGCTTGAGGTTCTTTTTCGTACCATAAATGTACGACATGGAACCCACAGCTTTACTTCCCTCCCGAAGGAAACCGTACTTAGGATTTTTACGCCCGAAAAAATCCATTGGTCCTGGCCGGGTTCGTTAATTGTAAACCATTCCAAAATAACAAGCAGTCTAAGAAGAGTTGTGCCAATTGCAAAAGTTAATGTAAAGGAAATATGTAGAAATAAAACATTCATTCATACATTGTTTTTAATATACTTATTTTTGTTATTATTTCATCAAGTTAGGTACCTCCGGACAGTCCAGATAACATTTTGACACTGCACTGGATTCCAAAATGTTCAGGAATTGAAATTTCATGTACGAGGGCTGACCTTTACTAATCCGCATTATTTTGAATTTCTTTCTGAAAGTAATCCCCTTTGGATGCAATTCACCTGTCCCAACTTTTTGCTAGTCTTCAAAAGACACGTTGATTTTGACAGTTCCTTCTGAATTGACTCCGTATCCTTCACCACTGCTTCTGATTATGAACAATGTTTCAGGAATTATTTTTTCAATTTTAGGAAAAGGAAAAGTCTTGTGGCGCTAAATCTGGACTATATGGAGGGCAAGGGACACACTTCACATTGCTTTTTGTGAGACTTTCAACTAACACATTTGCAGAGTTTTCAGGACAGCTCAGTAGTATTGCCCTGTTACAGTTACGAGGATAGGTCCATAAGTTTCTGCCCTAACCAACTTTTTGATTAATTAGGAAAAAAAATATATTTCATTTTTCAATGTAGCCACCCTTTATTGCAATGCAACTTCTCACATCTTTGAATTAACATTTCAACCCCCCTCCCAAATAATCAGTTGTCTTGTCTACTAAATGAGCATAAACAACATCCATCACTATTTCGTCACACTTAAAATTCCTTCCTCGAAGGTCCTTCTTGAGTTTTGAGAAGAGGAAACAGTCGCTGGGAGCTAGATCTGGGCTGCAGGATGGACGGTCGATTTCCTTGAAGTCACCTTCTTCACAGCTTCCTTTGCAACAAGAGCTGTGTGCACAGGCGCGTTGTCGTGAAGAAGGCGCACACCACCACTCAGCTTTCCTCGCCTTTGCTCTTTGATGGAAGCTCGTAGTCTGTGCAGTAGACCAGCTTAGTACTGTCCATTTACTGTGGTGTTCCTCTCCTTGAAGTCAACGAAGAGTATTCCCTCACAGTCCCAAAAGATTGTGGTCATGGTCTTCTTTGTTGAGTGATGATCTTGGTCTTTCGAGGCGGTGTTTCGCCAAGTTTACGCCACTCCATTGATTCTCTATTGGACAAGAGATCATAGTAGAGGAACATAGTTTCATCTGCTGTAACAATGGTTTGCACGACTTCTATCTCGTTGCCACGGCAGAGCTCCAAAAATGCCTGACAACAGATAACGCGTTGCTGCTTTTGGACTGAGGTAAGAAGTCTAGGCACCCATCTTGCACTAACCTTATTCATGTTTAAATGTTCATGAATAATTCGAAGGACTGTTGTTTTAGAAAGGCCCAACCTTGCTGCTATTTCTGTAACTTTGAGCCGCCGGTCTTCTATAATTTCTCCTTCCACAATTTCTCCTGCACGCTCTTCGTCTTCAATATTTTCTCAACCCATTCGAAAAATTTGCCCATTCTTTACGGCAGAATATGAGGGGGGGATGCTTCCCCATATACACCGTCCAATTGTTGTTTAATTTCATTTGGAGTAGTTCCATCTTTTGTGAAGAACATAATAACAGCTCGATACTCCATTTTGAACGTGTCACATACTTCTACACATAGCTTTCTTTATTAAAATATATCTGAACAACTGAACACGGCGGAGCAGAGGTTACAGCTGCAATTATTTATTTAACATATAAGGTATGGCACCAGATAAGGGTTTTATAAGGATTATCGGCGAGGCCGGAAACTTATAGATCTACCCTCGTATATGTGCAGGCACGACATTTGGTTAAGTATTCCTAGAATATGAAAAAAATGAGATAACCATAACTCTCCAGCTGAAGCAACCACTTTTGTTGGTGATGATGTTGGGGGTTTTCACACGGAGTTTTGCTGTTTGCTCTCAGGATTGAAACGATGTAGCGAAAATAGGAATGAAAGAGAAGCAGGAAGATAATATAAATGAGGAAGGAAGGTAGGTAAAAGGTAACAGCAGTAATTGTTACAAAACCTGAAAAAAGAAACAACAAGAAAAAGCCGAACAGGCCAATATCCGTCTTGGATGTTTACCGCTCTACAATTTCTGACTTTATGACTATAAATCTTGGCACAAAATTTTGCGGTGCCTATCCTTGCGATCCGCTTTTTAACCCTGTTTGACTGGTTCCTGTTCATTAACATTTCTTCTTCTTCTTGGAACGACTGAATTCCCTCTTGGGCTGGATGGCTGCTTGTTTACCAATGACGGCGGCAAGGCTGGAGATGCAAAGAGCGTACGTATTCCTGGATGACATGCGCTCAGTACTAAAGGGCGGGTGTTAAAGAAAGTAGTGAAGGTAGTTAAAAAATGCTTCAGTAACTTGCTTCTAAACGCCACACAAGCGAGTTTTTTCCATGCTGAAGTTAACGCTTTTCGCGAAATTCAATTATGCACATTTCGCGCGGACTAAATTTCTGCGGTAACCTCTTGCTTTCCGCCACTTCTGTTTTTACGGAGCAAGTGTTGAGCAGAGATGTTGCCACCTTATCAAATATCTTCCCAATTTACAACATCCTATGTCAGCATTTGCAGCGCTTCTCTCATTGGAGGTAGATTTCAACATTTTGAATCTTTATACACGTCGCAACTACGGTTATCGTTTGAATATTTTGGTGAAAAATATAAAACCTTATACCCATGTCACCTTTATTTATAAATATCGACTTTCCAATTATTTCATCCCATCGGAAAAATAAGTTTCGTCAAATGCAAAACATTCATTGACGTCATTTAAGAATGAAAGTGTTTTCAGTGAAGATTCATATTTCCTAGTGACTGTCGACGACCACTGCACACTTTAGTGAAAAGTTGAATATTCCGTGTCAAAATATTGAGGCAACCACCGTTCACAAATGAAGGTTGCAATTATTTTGTCTTGTTTGATTTGGTTTTAGGACGCTTTTTAATATCTCAGGTCATCAGTGTCCCATTCAAATCAGGGCGTGAAATGGCCGACAAATTTTGCTCAGAGGCCTCTTTTTTCAAGCTTGAGATTCTTTATCGTGCCGTAAATTTATAACATGGGACCCACGGCTTTAATTCCCTTCCGAAGGAAGTCATACCTATTAATATTACGCCTGAAAAAAATCTATCGACTCTGGCCGAGATTGACCCCCGATCTTGGGTTTAGGAGGAAAGTGTGGTTACTACTACACCACCAGGACCGACATTACTAGTGCCCATTAATCATCGCTTATAAAGTATCAGGTAATACACGGACTGCCCAGCAAAAGCGATTCTATATAAAATCGGACAGAAAATTAAAACAATTTACCTATTTTTTTTTTTAATTTTACTATATAATATATAATTCTACAATATACAAAAAGGATTTTGTTTGAAATATGACATACCTAAGTGTGTCAAAAATTCGAACAACTCTCGAACCTCTTAATATAGAAATATAAACAACGACTAATTTTAAAGCCCATGTCTTGCCAAATATTATGATTTGTAAAACATAGTCACTAACTTAAAAGGTGAGAAGAAATTCCGATTAATGTATGAAACGATTTCCCCACAAATGAAAGGAAAAATAAAAATATAGTGTAATTACAAATTTGACAACAAACTTGTGTTAAAAGGTAAAACGAGTGTAGGAAAAAACATTGCATATCTACAAGTAGAGTCCCTATATCATCTGGTGATACAGTTATCACCAGAGTCCGGAAGTTCAGGCATTTATTTTGGCTAAAACAGGCAAGCAAAAGGGGACTTAAAATACTCTGGCAATAGGCAGTAACATAATTAAAAATAGGCATCTATTAGAAGTGAAAACAGAGAAGAGCAATGCCGCTCATTATTAATGAAAACAGATATTTAATAATCTCTTTATCATATAATTAAAGTACTTAACTTACTTTTCCCGGTTACAAGCAACAACAAGATGTTTTTTCAAAATATCAACTGTCATAGTCAGCCGCTTGTCAGAGAGAACATTTTTCATCATGGAAAAAGAACGTTCTACTTCCTCTGAAGTGATTGAAGCATATTTTAAACAAGCTATTTCGGAAGAACTCATACCAGTAACAGCAGAACATTCACCTTTCAGCACATCATGGAAATAGTGATCAGGACAAAGTAAAGTAGTTTTGAATAGTCCTGGTGAATAAGCAAAAGAAGCGCTATGGTTTCTGGTCGAGTTCATTCTCTGTTTATACGTTTATAGGGGAATCAGATTAGTATCTCTCTTGCTTCCGTACAGAACACTATGTAGGGGCGGTTTGTTGCGCAGCTGTACCGCCCTCATCTTTCTTGCTTGCAATTGTTTGTTACATTTATTCAGCTGAGAAGTTACCCCCGCCACAAATTTATTAGGATTGTCTTGCGCAGAGCGATACAATGTCATTCGCCAGAACTATTCAAGATCTTACTTCCCTCATTCTATTTCCTGGAATTCATATGTTCCAGATAACCGTGTGTTGCTTTCAGCAATGAGGGTTCTGCTATTTGAAGAACTTAAGTGAATGGGTTGAAGAGAAAAAAATTGACTGCTTGAAAAGAAATAAACGTATAACAAGATAGTTAATGGATTTTTGAGAATTGAACGTGTCATTTACTTTTTATAACTTCTTCTACTTCGATATATAGAAAATCTTTAAGTGTTTTTTAAAATGCGTAAATAATCACAGAAAAAATACATAACGACCCAAAACAGACAAACAATGTTTAAACTCCTCGTTTTATGTTTATTTATTTATTTTTTTCTTACATTCTATGTTCATGTTTACATTATTTGACTTCCAGTATCTTGGAGTTTTAAAATCAATACAGTTTTTTGAGTCGCGTATATTTACGAACACGAACACGACTTGTGGAGTCCTTCAGACAGTATTGTTTTCCTATAGACTCTTATATTTTTCGATGAGTAACTCATTTACAATGTTGCTTTCAAAGAAATACACGCTAGTCTCACATGCAGTTACTATGGAAGTTGTTAAAGCGCTAAAATAAGCATCACGCTATATCTTGCAGGAGAACAATCGATAAGTTACGGCACAGCCAGTCTCCGTAAGGGGGCTAGACGTTAATAGCTTCCCCCTGGCCTTGAGACACTGCCCACCTGGTTCCACTCACGGCCCAAACTGCACAAAGAAACCCTTCTTGCTACCTGCAACGCTGTTTGCAGTTTTCCTCCACGATTTTTAAGTTGAGAAAGAAGGCAGCGTTGTCCAATGATTGTGTTTAATCAAAATACAACTAAGGGGCGGTTGTATAACAGTAAACTTGAGTTAGGGCATAAAATTAACTATCAGTTATACTCAACTTGGAAATTTTGGTTGTATAAACACTAATCTAAGCTTATTTCGTCTTAACTTCAATTAAAACCTAACTCGCGAAATTTCTCAAGTTTAAAGTACAAGCTAGAGTTAAGTGTTTGTTACATAAAACACTTCTCAGAGTACAGAAGCATAACAACTTTATTTATAATTAAATGGTTAGTTATGTTTATTTTAATTTCGTGTAGGTAACGTTTCTTCAATGTTTCACTTCTCCGCGCAATAACAACAGATAAGCGCTTCATTCAAATGTTATGTTTGGCTAATCTTACAAGCGATATATTCTATAGATTTCTGATTATTCCTACATTTCATCCGAAGATGAATGTCACGTGCCCTTCGTGAATTTCATGGGAGAAAATATTCGTTCCTAGAATTGAATGACAAAAAATTCAAAATGCGATTTCACTTAGCAAAACATGTTGTCGAAGAATTGGAACAGATTTTGCGTTCCCGATTACAATCACAAACTAAGCGAAATCGTGCTATGTATTCGATGTTATTCTGCTATTAACTTAAGGTTCTGTATGATAGGGAGATTTCAAATATTTATTGGAGGTATATACAAAGTGAAGAAAGGAACAGTCAGCAGAAACATCCATAAAGTTACTAGAGCAATTGCAGCTCTGAGACCTCTGTTCATTAAAATGCCAACTAAAGAGGGTGATGTAAAGAAATTGATGCTAAGCTTCTATAACGTTCGCAACTTCCCTGTAGTTTTAAGTGCTACTATAAACTGTACACACATACTTATTATATCCTTTGGGGGTTATAATGCATAAGTCTTTAGAATCGCATTATTATACTCTTTAACAATTGCTCTTCTGGTACGTTCTTTATACTTTTTTGAGGTTAAATGTTATTATTTTTTTTTTTTTTGTTAAATTATTCCTTGATACTTTAGCACCAGATCAATAATAATATCTTTTTCACGTTTGCTGAAATTCGCAGCTCGCATTCGCTTTGATTTTTCCTTATCCATGTTTGAAGCATATGAACGAATAAAACATGTTTAGGAGGCGGGAAAACTGAACAATTATTGTTTTTCTTAGTTAAACAGTTGAACATCAACTCGCTCTAAACGCGAATTTCTCTATTATTTCGCGATGTTGCCGTACGTTTGACGGTTATTGCAAATTCGAGGTTATGTAGTTTCAGGTTATTTTTTATGCAAAGAAAATGACTAACCTCCAATTACTTTTTAAACGACTGTTAAAAGTAATCTCCAATTAGCAAGTTTTATACAACTGGCCCTTAATCAACTAGTAATGCAAACTTTCTCTGTTGCTGGACAGTTTCTGCACACATAGAATACAAGTGTTTATAAACAATCGCAGGAGACCATGCTTTTGAACATACTCGTGTAATTTATTTTATAAATATCAGCTTAGCATGCAGTTTGGGCATTTACAACTGAAAAAAAAAAAAACACGGAAATGCATACAATGTGGGTTCATCTGCTGAACTAGATGCTTCATAAGGGGACTTCCGTAACCTTTTACAGGAAATGCGGGTCGATGATCCCGGTAATATGAATGTATTAGTTGGTGCAGCGTTAAGAGCCTAATTATTCCATTCTTGAAAAGGAAAGTAATTTTTGGTTAATATGTTCTACATGTAATATATCAGTAAGATGTTTTATAAAGAAAAATATGCATATTGTACCTTATACTGAAGTTTTCACATGGATATTAAGCAATTGCAAACGTTTTAAACTGAACAACTGAGGTACAGAGCTCTCTTTGTAGTTCTTACAAACAATCACTAGATGGCGCTATTGAGATTTATTATTATTATTATTATTATTATTATTATTATTATTATTATTATTATCATCTAAACAAATGATATTTGCTATTGTAAAAAACATTTGCTGCTTGGTTAATTGATCGAGTAGTTTATTTACAGCGGGGGTTTAAATAAAGCAATTTTGAGAAAAAGAAATGTTAATTTCACATGAATTTCGACAGCATACAGTTGGAAGGCTATCCTGGACAACTCAAATCACAAGTTCGCAGGTTGCAATCCCGTCTAAACATAAGACAAGTAAAATACACTTAGTATTATAAAAGTACTGCACTTTCACGTTACCGCCACGGGTGGCCGAGGTCGTTAAGGCATGGACTCGTGAGCGGGAGGTCTGCGGTTCGAATCCCGCCAGGACCGTCCTCCCTGACTGGGGTTTTTTCCAGGTTTTCCTCAGTCTTCATAACTGGCAAATGCCGGGGAGGTACCTAAACTTAGGCCTGGAACACTTCCTTCCTTAAAAAAAAATCCTTTCCCAATATATCATTTCATGTCATGTATCATCAGTGTCCACCGCCTGTGGTGCCTCAGTAGTTAAAACGGGCGTTAAACACTAATCAAAAAAAAAAAAAAAAAACTTTCACGTTCGTAGCATTAAAGTGGAAGTAAATTAGAGTGTAGAAAATAAAGAAGTAAAGCGCCACAGGTTTTGTTACTTAATTTTCCAAGGGATGGCGACATTCATTTTTCAAAACAAATTTTTCATCGTGGACTTCAATTATGTGATGTTTTTAATAGTGCTTAACGCCCGCTTTATACTACTGAGGTATCACAGGCGGTGGACACTGATGATATATGAGATGGAATAATAAATTGGGAAAGGATATTTCTTAAGGAAGGAAACATCCCAAACCTAAGTTTAGGGTGCCTTCCGGGCATTTGCAATTTTTGAGGACTGAGGAAAACCTGGAAAAAATCTCAATCAGGGAAGACGGTCCTGGCGGGAACTGAACCCCAGAAATTTCGCTCACGAGTCCGCGATTTAACGATCTCGGTCTCCGTGGCGGTATTTTTTTAATTATGTGATGCTTTAAAATAACACTACACAAACAGTAAAGCTTGCAGTTCATAAGTTATTGGATTGGTACGAAAACCGACTGCTCGGCCATAGTGAAAAGGAAACACTTGCGGTTTCCTATTTTTATGTTAAATTTGTATTATAAGCGAGCGTTAAGATTTTTTACATTGTTATTATGCACTGATAAGTTAAATAGGTACCTTAGTAGACAGCATCTATTACTTTATGTATGAACTTCTAAACTTTTTCGCATACCCTTCAACGCAATAACAAACGTTGCAAATAATTCCTAGAACTTTATCATCTTGCCTGTACACTTACATGTCAACATAACTATAACCAACTCAGCGAAAAGCAATACATTCGCACACAAGCTTGCTATCTCTGTCACTGTCACTGCTCAGAGTGACTCAGGGCTCTGCTCACAAAAATATGGTCTAATGCATTACAAATGTATTATTAGTAAAAGTCCTTGTAAAGTATGGACTGTTTCACGAAAGAATGTGCAACAACTGTAAAGTATAATAAAATTTTTGAAGTAACATCGCATATAAGAGCAAGATGGAGAAACAGCTTGTCACATATTGTCATACCTTGAATTAGGTTATGTTCGCTCGTTAATAATAAACTGGCATTTTTAATATACAGAGCGAATTATTGTTACTCCTGCTAAATGGTTCTTGCATTTTGTGTCAGAAATAATAATAATTTATATAATTTAGGTATTTGTTAATATTCAAGCATAATAATTCACTTTGAGACGACGAATAGCATCAATTGCAAATCGTCGGGAGATGGCAGAAGAATCGAGCTTCCCCATTACGCTCGCCATTTATTTTATTAGTCTATTTAATAATTTATATTTATATAAATGTGTTATATTATTGGATAATATTTACATTATGAGCAAAAAATTGGTAATTGGTGTCAAAATAAAACGCTGGACTGAAATGTGCATTTGAAACGGAAAAGTCAATATAAATTACACGCCGTGCTTTAATTGTACTTAACCTAACTTTTTCATTATACTTAAATACAGAATTGTTCATTGTTTATACATATTCCTACTCTCGTTATCATCACTTTCGCCAATACTTCGTATATTTAGGTCAACTGATTGAAAAAAGTATTACAAAGATATTAAAACTTGAACTAGTATTTGTAGTTATCAATATTACTACACTTGTGGAGAAATCTATACAAGCTACAAGTACCAGACTAATATTAATATTACTATTATAACGTACAATGCGCTGATTTAGGTGCCAGGATAGCAGTCAAAGGCCAATGAAACCATAAAATCCACTAATGCAGCGGTTAACTTTAACCTAGCCTAGACGTTGCAGGTTTAAGACTGTTGACCATCCACAAGAATCAATCGTTTAATCCTAAGTTAACTGCTTTGTAATAACTAGAGCTAGTATGCATTAAAACATTTATCTGATCATTCAAAATCATGAAAAGCAGTTATAATTTTGAAATTCTGTAATCAAGAATATTAAGAGTTTGACTTTTTATTATTATTTATTTTTGTGAATATTTGGATGTTTTGTACATAATATATTACGTTGCATAAAATATTAAATTTGCATATAATTTAAAATAAAACATTTTTACAGTTCATAAACAATCAACGACATAGCAATATATTCGGCGTAAATACCACTGCCCTTATAATAAATTTATCTCAAGAAAGATATTATACTCACAAGCCGCAAGTACTTTATAGTCAACAATAGCATCGGTGTTTTTATTTTCCCCAGCTTGTTAAATTAGGCATCCCTATGTCTGAACTCAAACATTTCAGTTCAATTGCATTTAGAATGGATATTTTGAAATGTTTTTCTATAGTTTGGTTGTCACTTTCGGCTATCAAAGAAAAAAGTAAGCTCTATGTTAAAATGAATTTTGGAAAACTTTCCGACTTCATTAAGAGTGTAGAAATAAAGGAATGTCTTTATGTAAACCAATGAGGTAGCAGAAGCTGTAATAGCATACATTTCCCAAGCACATGGGCCCACTGGTGAAGCTGATAAGATAAAAGCAGTATGGTTTACAAAAAACCCTTGACTTAAATTAAGAAAATTATCACGTCAAGAAAACCTGGATTGCTTACACTTGCACCTGAGGAATTCATTTACTTTTGCATTAGCATTTTGCTCAATAACATCATGTAGTGTAGAGCGATTATTTTTAGCCTTGAAAATATCCTTGCAGATAACAGGCTATTGCAATTCTTGAGAAATTGTTAGTCCTTGTCGTAAACAGGAAAAAATTATCACGTTTCTTTTTCTTTTTCTAAAAACCGATTGCAAATAGAAAACGAATTAACAAGAATGAATCATGTATTAATAAATAAATTATAGATTTGATAAAAAAAAATGGCCACTCCATATTGACATTTCAGACTTGTGTATGCATATAAATTCTAGCACTAATAATAACGAACGTATTGTGGGATTAGACTGCGTAAACCGCAAGAGTATTACGGAAATAGTAACTAAGGAAAACGTTAGCAACTTAAAAACTGCATTTTTCTTTTCTATATCGGTCATACATATTAAATATGCAGAGTGACCCGTTTGGGTATGGATAAAATGAAAAGAATGTAAAACATTTACTACTAAACTTTATATGACCCCCCATTGCGCACTCTACACAACTCATAGCGGTCATGCAATTCGGCCAAGTTCGTTGTAACATCAGAGGGGTGATTTTTTGGAAAGCTTGAGTAATTTTTAATTTCCTTAAAAAAAATAACAAACCTCCCATGAGCAGTTAGAGAGTGCAATCTTTCTGAAATACAATGCTCATATTGTTGTATTCATCAAGTTGTGGCAACAGAAACAAATGAGATTCATAGCGCTTGCTGCTGTAGTGACCATTTTGAGCATCAACGATTTTCATTGTTGATTTTCATTCTTACCAAGTAAAAAAAGTCTCCTATCCATAGTATTAGCTTTTATAATAATATTTTATTTTATTTATTTTTTTTTTTTTTTGCCATTACTTTTTCAGTACCATTCTTCATTTCCATAAATGTAATATTCTTTTCATGTACCTTTAGCCCTTATTTCCACCGCCACGGGTGGCCGAGGTCGTTAAGGCGCGGAATCGTGAGTGGGAGGTTTAGGGTTCGATTCCCGCCAGAACCGTCCTTCCTGACTGAGGTTTTTTCCCCGTTTTTCTCAGTCCTCATAAAGTTTAAATGCCGGGGAGGTACCCTAGAACGTTTCCTTCCTTAAAAAAATTCTTTCCCAATTTATCATTTCATCTCAGTAGTAAAAACGGGCGTTAAAACACTATTAAAAAAAACTTATTTCCCTCCACTTCTACATGGAAACCTCACATATTCTGTTCCACCTCAACAATATGGTGGTCTTTTTTACTTTATTTATTCATTTTGTTTTAGAGCGAACGAGTCATGAAACACAAACAGAAGCATGAGAAAATTTACACCTTTAAACTAACTAAATTCTATTGGTTGGAAGTAATAAATAATGAACCCCTATTTATATAAAACAGAATTGCATTGTAATATAGAGAGTGTAGTTATTGAAACTAGGCAACTATCTACAAGTTACAGTTAAAACAAATAAGCATTCATTTTTTTATAATTGTTGCAAAAAATTAGTAAGATAGGAAAAAGAATAACTATAAAAAGAATACTATGATGGAAGGGTGAAATTTATAATCATAAAGCATTTATAATTCATCATTTTCCCAATTCTCAAAGTTACTTCAGATTACGATTCTCCTATAGTTCTAAAAACTAAAGAACATCCAAGTTTATACAATCAATTGTCATTGGAAGTACGTCGCAAACTGCCGCCGACTGGCGCTGCAGTCGATACGTGATATGCTTCATCTTTTTGTTGTAGCACGAGCCAACGACTTTATATCGGTGAGCGATTTTAATTGAGAACGTGAGCAGACGCTGAACATACTTGTTACGTAAACAGCTCTTTTAATTACAAGTTTTTATTTAAAAGCCTACTTTAAAGACGGCAATCCGCTCTTCTAGATATGAGAAAAGCGTTGTTTCGATCTTGCAATGCAAAAATAGAGCCACGTGCACAAATGTTCATTAAGTCATCTGTCTCCTTTCTTTGTGTTTGTGTTTAATTTTACTTTTCTCGTAGAATGCAAAAGAATGCTTAAAAGTGTTTTTAATATGTGGGATATTTGTTTGATGAATAATTTGCCCGCCTGAAATATGCGCTTATCTCTTGCATAAAATGAGCAACACAAGCATCGACCACTTGCGCGGTGTCTTCTGCGGCTACAGTGCAGCCATTGCGAGTTACCGATAATGTAACAGAATATAAATTATTTAATTAATAATTTATGAAATAAAATCACTAAATATATAATTACTTACCCCTTTTAGAGAAAGACGCTAAAACTGCTTAACATCGTTCACATGTTTTGGGAGGTCTCTTGACGAAACGATTGTCAATTCGTATGAATATTAGATGAATATGTACAATAAATAAATTATGCAGCAGTCAGGCACTTCGCAATTATGTGTGGCTTAAACAGTATTTATTCTCCTAGATGTAGCGGTTATGCCTAGTGCTGAATGCATTATTAATTCCCCCCCCAAAAAAAAAGAAAAAAAAAAGAAAGAAAGAAAAAGAAAAAGAAGAAGAAAAGAAACAATCTGAAATTTCTCCAACACAAAATCCTTTCCACTGAGGATTCGAGTTCGCAGTTTATGGGTTTGAAAGGAGAAATTTAGTTTTGTTAAGTTATTCAGTGCTAATAAATATTTCCCTCTAATGCTACATCGCATTATTGGTGCCCATTGCTAAGGCAGTTAATTGCAGTTATTGTTTTTATAGGTTACTAGAAGTTTAGCAGTTTTCTTGTATTCTAGCTGTTGTAACTTTTTATTTAGTAAGTATATTTTTATTCATAATAGATATCACACGTAAATACAGAAGTAAGGACATAACTCTCCATAATATGGCTCAGGGACAAATGACAGCTGAATGTAATGTAAGTTTGGGTGCTGTTAATAATATAATTAGAAGGAAAAATGAGATTGGATCAGTTTCACCACAAAACAAAGGACGATGTGGCCGAAAACGAAAAAGTCCAGAAAAAATTATGTCTATCGAATGAGAACCAGCAAAATTAATCCTGAAAAGAATAGTATTTATTTACAAAAGGATTTGGAGGCTGCAGGGTTAAAAATCGATGGTTCAATAGTGCACAGGTGGCTTCTAGAAACTGGAAGGCAAGCTCAAAGACAAAACAGTTTGACATGTCCTATGATTAAGAGATTGGCATGTCTAGAAAATATCAGAACAGGACACAAGACGATTGGAGAAAGGTCATATTTTCTGATGAAACCTCGCCGAAGCACTTAAAACAAACGGTAAATATTCCACAAAAGAAGATGTTTGGGGCTGTTTTGCATTCAGGGGCACTAAAATATTTATTCCTATAGATAATGATGAACAGCGACAAACATATCCCAATTTTAGAGAAAAGAGCCGCCCTAGAAACGAAGAAATCAGCAGAGGAGCTGAACATTGAAAAGGCGATTTCCCAACAAGATGATGCCCCATATCATGCATCGAAGAATGCCAAAGATTGGATGGCGATAAATGGTTTTCAGTGTTTGGACTGGCCTGTAAATTCGCCAGATCTCAACCTTATAGACTATTTGGGCGATTGTTAAGAAACAGACGAGGGAAATGGACTCCACCACCAAAGAAAAGATGATTTGTGCTATGAAAAAAGTGTGGTTTCAAGATATAAGTGAAATACGTAATAAACTCATAGACTCCGCCCAAGCGACTGAAAAATGGTAATTAAGGCCAAAGGTGGGCCCATTAAATACTAAAAACATGTTTAGTATAAAGTAATACTGAATTTTGTGAAATAATTTAATAAAATAGAATAATATCTTTGTTCACTTTAATTTGCACAAGGTTGTACATCGTATGTGGGCATTCTATTGGCTTTTTCTTCTTCCTCTATCATCCTTTATTTATCTGCATCTTTATTTTGAAAATGAAAAATTATTAACAAAGAATATAATAAAATCTTTAATATCAATAAAAACCTCATGCCCATCATTTTCTGTAATTTCTTACAAATATTATCCAACATAGACATTCGATAAATGTGTGGAGTTCACCGGTTGACTTATGCTGCCTTTGAACATGCACGATAGTTTAGCAAGACAACACCAGAAATTAAAATGAAAGTAATGATGATAACATTTTTGTATTTCTGGGCTGTTTGTAACCATGTCAGTCTGAGATCTCGTTCCACCGATACATTTTCCTGTTCAAGAAGAAGGAAAAACGACATGTGCTTCCGATTCTAAGAACCCATGCATGTCCCAGGAAATGCCTTCAAAGCCAAGGCTACTCCCTCTAAAGGCTCGTCCATAAACAGCGAGCCCAGCATCTGGTTTCGGTTAAATTTACGCCAAGAGCGGATGGTTTCGTTTACACATATGAAACACCCAGAACTCAAATCTCCGCAATTTACGAACATTACACGAAATGCTCTTCAGCTTCCGGGAAAATGTTCGCTGCAGCATCGGCTGTTGGCTAGATGCGAAAATCGCATTTTACCAATAGTTTTCACAGGCCAATCCACGTGAAATCATCAAGCAGGATAGCCGAGGTCGTTAAGGCACGGATTCTTGAATGTGGGGTCTGCGGTTCAATCCCCGCCTGAACTTACATGCCTGACAAGTTTTTTTTCTTTCTCATAAATAGCAGATAATGAGGAGGTACCCTAAACCAAGACCTGGAACCAAGGCCTCCCTTAATAAAAATAAAATAAAAGTAAAAGCAGGCATTATATGCTATTTAGTTTGTTTATTTTTTTATTTATTTCATATTTTCTTTTCTCATCAACAGCAAATACTGGGAAGGTATCCTAAACATAGACCTGGAAATAAGCGCTCCCTTAGTAAAATAAAAGTAAAAGCAGGCGTCATGTACTATTTAGTTTGTATACTTTTTATTTATTTATTGTCTTGATGCGATACATTTATCGTATATTTGTAAAAATCAGCAATTTTAATAACAGAATTTCGAAAATAAACGTTTTAAACTGTTTATATTATACGCATTTAAAGAATGTGCGCTACAAAGTGCTTCTAAAGTAACGCATAATTTAAATTTAAATTAGTTTTGAAGAAAACTGCACAACATGTTAGCTTATACATTTAAACGTGTATTAAAATGAGTGAGATACACTCTGGACGTATAGTAGGCACAAGGCTTGATGTCCCTTTTGCCTGGAACTGAGATTGCAGTCATCCAGCTGCTTATTTATGTTACACGTGTCAAATGAACTGTATCAGAGCTCGTTCAAGAAAACTACGTTGTCACGTCTCTGCAATCTCTTTCATTGCTGCTTAGTTCTAACACAATTCGGGGTGCGAAGGTGAGAGTAAATTCTTCATTCATTTTTTTCCTTATTTATTAATATATTTTAATAATATGAGAAAAGGAAAGAAAACTCATAGTTTCTGCTAATTTGATGTACGAAAATAAGTGACAATGCAGTAGTGGTAGGTATCTCGTGACAGTATGTTACCATTTAGACTAAAGAAATAATACTAGACAGCGGAACTCTATGGAATAGGGCGAGGTAATTAAAGTTTATTCCACATTTTACATTTTAAGTTAACTGCAAAAAGATTTTATTCAAGTCGAAATGTCAAAATAGGCAATAATTCAAAAAAGAAAAATCCGTTTTCTTATTAAAAAAAAGCACTTAAAGATGACGTGAAAAAAGTTAAATTATTTTAAAACGTTATCGCCGTAATTTCAAAACAATAATCATAAAATATGTCTATACTCATTAAAAGATTTTTTGCGCACATTTAAGAATGAAGTGAAAATAAATATAATATTAAATAAAAAAAATTGACATTTACTTTGCACCGTACTACTCCATCCATTGCCCTTAATTATCCAGTTCACACATCTTCAACACTCCGTATTTATTCAATCTGGGGATAAAATGACTAAACCACAACACAAATCACCCCATAGTTACGCAATGTTGTCCGCCATCAAATGCACGAATGAAAAATATCTATGGGCTTTGCATTCGTCATATATTCTGCCAAAACTGGATAAAATACGATATAACAAAAGCACTTAGGTCACTGCGGGATGGCTGAGTTGATTAGGGCATTGGTCTGTTATCAACAGCTTCATAAATTCCATTAATCGTCTCCAAGACATTGGTCTTGGTATGGGGTGTTAAATCGTCATAAAAAAATTAAAGGATGTAAGAGGCTTTACGATGGAATGCGATCACCGCATCTACAGGAAAATCTTCATCCTCTTATTTGCATACGTTAATGAAACTGCGGCGGCGCGCGTTGTGAGCCTCTTCCATCGTGTTTCTAGGTACATGGAAAATGAATTGAGATTATCTCTTGGTTTTTATTTACTTGTAAAATTAAACTTTGCTGCTATTTTCAAACACTCCCTTTCCAACCTCGACTATCTTTTTTTCTTTTTTTTTTTTTTTTTTCCTTCCTCACCTGGATATATGTAACATGAATGCCCTGAATTTAAACATGTTTTTAGTTTTACCCTCTCGAGGTAGGTTTTAAACAAAATTACATCAAATGTAACGATGCGCTTATATTTTTATGAAATGTTATGTTTCTTCAACTATTGCACCAACATTCGCAGGGAAGTAATCAATATGGCTGTAGAGAAATGCACTTAAAACACTCATTCTACCCCTAGATTTCTAAAATGTAACATTTTCTTCACAATTTCTTTATAGTTCTCAGATTTCTTCTTGACAAAAAAGTTTTCTGTCACTTTTTTGTATGCCACCATGCTGACTTCTCTAACTCGGACATCGACTGAGGAAAGGTCCCATCCTGCATAAGCTCACGAATCTGGAGTCCATGAAAATATCTGCTGTTCTCTTAGGTTCAGTTTTCTGTGGGAACTTTGTAAGAAGAAAGTTGAAATAATCACTGTCCTTATTCAGAGCAATAACAAATTGCTTCACCAGGACATTCGAGGCAGAAACCAATGGTTCATACATCACATTTTTTTCTCTCTCCAGGAATTAAGTTATTCCTTTCTGGCCAATTTTTTCTAACCCAATGCTCTAATTTAGCCCCTACTGTCCCATTCACAATTCAGAATATTTATTTTATGCATTTGCTCAATGAACAAATAGTAATAATAATAATAATAATAATAATAATAATAATAATAATAATAATAATAATAATAATAATAATAATAATAATAAAACATCTATAATACCGATTTCTGGGAGGGGGAGAGGTTGGTTTGAGAGATTCTATGTGGTAGGGAACAGTTTTCATTCAGCAAAAATTGTGAAAACCGATGGACACAACGGTTCTCTGAGGGCCAAGGCCGACTGGCAAAGGAAAAAAATATCAATAAGCATAGACTGCCAGTTTTACGAACACTTTCGCCTTGACCAGATAACACAGACAGAGAGTATGCAGCCAGTAGATAACGTTCCTCTGATATGACTCAGAGCTGGCTTAAGGGAGATAAGGGTTTTCACGTTTACCTTGCAAACGACAAACCTTCTGCAGCCCTCATAACCTAGATAAGGATGGGCGTACAATTATCCCAACACTTGTTCCACTTGTTATTTCGTTCGTGTTTATTTCTTGAATAGCTATTTTTTATTTTATGCTAGTTTTTTTGCATTTATTTATTTCTACATTAGAATTAGCATTTCTTACTATTCCTTCTATAACTTTTTCATGTTTTGCTACGTTTATTCTTTATTTTTTATGCTATTTTCTTGGAGTTTCTAATGTCTTCTTTGTATTCCCCTCCTTTGCCACAATTTTTTTCTTCCTCTTTTCTCCTCCTTTGGCACTATTTCTGGCTCCCATGTTTTCCTTTTATATTCTAGACTTCCTCCTCTATGTTTAATATTTAATTCTTGACAAATTCTTCTCCTTTAATACTTGTTTTTTGTCATACATCTTCTCTAGCTCCCCAATATTCCTTTTTTTTTTTTTTCCTTTCCCATTCTCCTCCGTTCTTTGCCGTCTGACTATTACAATACTCTTTCTTTATCTGCCACGCTTGTGCACTATTCTTTTATCTTCACTTGATATTTCCCATCTCTCACTTGTCTCTATTTCTTTTCCTCTGCCTTTGCTACTTATTTCTTACTATATTCACACTTTATAACGCACAGCCTTATTTTTTCTCCTTTTGCTTTCACGAATTTTCTAAGAGCTATTATAATGTTGGCAATACGCATTAGTTATGCTACTTCTGATGCTGGCTGGAAAGGGCTTGGCTACCTTCCCAAGGTGAGGATTATATCACGTGACCTGCGTATGCATTGCGTCAACATGTCATATTGATGCGTTGTGACCTTCACTAACCAACTGTATGGGCTATGAAAAAAACAATTTTTGGGCTCTAGAGGCTTCACGCTGCAACTGGAGAGATATCTTTTGTTCTTTCTTGTATCATAAGAGATTGTTCCATTTATATTTATGGAGCAAATTTAATGTAAGCTCTGGATGGTCGTATCGACTGCAGGCAAGTGTACAATTACATGATTATTATCGATTAGGAAACACCTACAAAGACACGAAAGAATAAAAGACTTGAGATCTGTTTACTATTAGTTACAAAACTTTTTTGTGTGAAGTGTAACTTTCTCAGCCCGTGCTTAACATGGGCATGTGCAAGCCAGGTGTGACCGTGCCCCCGCGGCGGGAGGAGGTTTACGCCAGAAGAGCGACCGAACACCTGCTGCTGCAACCAGTGATTGGATGTCCCAGAACCAGCTTCTTCTGGCATCTGGTTTCCTTGCAAAGAGGTAATAGCATGATGCGCGGACCTCCCGTATATCGAAAACTGAGAGAAATTTGATATCAGATTCATCGACACCCACTCTTCTGGGATTTCTCCACATCTCCACCTTACAAATAAGAAAACCGCAACTTTCTTTTTGTATATTTATTATTAAATGCCTTCTTCAACAATACTTATGATGAATGATAATATTTTAATATGTAAAACATAGAAACAACTTTAGAACGTGTATTTCTTTACCCAGCATAGTCACCTAACAACTGAAATTACCCACGTCAAACACGAACAAATTTCGTGAAACCTTCACGGAAGAATTTGCAGCGGAATTAAATGTACGTAGAATGGAGGGAAAGATTTTGGAAAGGATTATTGCGTGGGGATCCATCCCCAGACCAGAGGAATATACACAGAGGTCTGTGCAGTCCAGTGGTTTTTTACATTTAGGACGGTGCCGAGAGTCTAAACCGACCCGCCTTTCGGCCGTAGACGATCTCGTCGCCCAAGCGCGCTAAGCGAATTTAACTACCAGATTTTCACTGGTGGATAGGTCACGTCTAGCATAGACCTACTCAATTTAAGATGTGAGTCACCCCAGCATTTGTGTAGCCACACGACAAACAGCGATTCAGGAATTAACCCACCTCCAAGGTACACGTCTAAGCTAATCAATGATTTGCTTATGAATTCTCAGGGGTAAATGGTTTTCTTCCTCTCCGATGATTGTTTCCGCTGACTACAGTTTGCATCGCCTGCTGAGACTCTTTTGCTGGATATTTTTATGGTCTTCTTGATACCACAGGGGAAGGAGTGATGAAATGAACCAGGTGGTTGACAAGATATGTAGTGTTATGATATGTAGCACGATTTATTATCAAAGTTTCTTCCACTCAATGAGACACCATTACTCCTTGGAGAATTACTTGTTACATGGGCCACTTTTGCACCAACTATGACGATTATATAATAAGGCTCTGAAGCGCTTTGATAACTCTAAAATTTGCTACTGCTAACTCAATAAAACAGGTCGATCTATTCACTAACTTGATACAACTACAAAGCTTAATTTGATAAGAACTGATCCACTTTCCACTAAATACTCTTCCAGTGGCTGAATTGACAATGGATTTCCACTGACTATGGGCCGCAAAATTACCAGTCTAAATAAACATGGCAGTCTGCCGGTCTCCCGAAGCTATCCTTATTCCTTTAAAATATGATTTAGGAAAAACTAGAATATTTTCTTCCAATCTTTGCGTTTCTATTGGGTAATCTGTTCCCCCCCCCCCGGTCTTTATCTGTTATTATACTATTAGTCATATGGATACGTGACTTTTTGCATGTAGATATCAAATGAAGCCGATAGCTTCTTCCCTTGGAGAGGCTATTGACCTATTTTTTCATCCCCGTGTATTTATTTATTGCCTTTGTCCTTACCTAACATGACAAAACTACAGCTTTCTAACTGCACACAAAATAAATATCTTTTTCACGTACTCTTCTTTAGAAATTTATCCAGGAAATGCCCGTTTTACTTGGGTCATCTATGCAAATATCGTTTATGACGGGCAATAAGTTTCTCTTATCCTGTTTTCAGGTCAAGAACAGAAAATAGATGTATAGAAGATAGAAATGATATTACACTCATGCCTATAATAAAGAAATTACATAAGATTAATTAATATAACTAATTTAATTGGAGGCGGCAGCTCATTAATTCCGCCTCAAAGCTCATCCTATGTTTGCACAACGTCCTTTTAGTCTCTTTCTGAATAACACAACTCGCAAATAAATTATGTCATCAGTTTTCTAGCTGAAATCTGTGATTTAAATTTCTTCTTCTGGGCGGGTCTTCTACCGATATTCTAAGTATTGACTTTTCATCTCCTGGTAGGGTTGCTAGCTTTTAAAGTGGAAAAGTCCGGACAAACATAACTATATATATTTGAGCGGAAAGTAATTTCTTACTAAGAAGTAAATTTACCCCTTCAATTTTTCAGATGCTGCTGCGGTCTTTTGAAGGGTACTTCATTATACATATAACTGGCACCGAAACATTAAATCTTATTTTCTAAAAATAGAAAGTACAATAAACAATCATCATTTTTCTATCAAATATCAGGAATTTCATCTTTCAGGTCTTCCATCTTGACAAAAATCACTGGAATATGCGCGTTATTACCCGAGATTAATGTACTAAAAGCAACTAAATAACTCGTTTATTCATATGAAATCAAAATCAACTAACACAGAATATAAAAATGTCTGTTTGAACGTTAGACACCAGCAATAAAATCTGGCCAGTTCATACAAAATCTGTTGTAAGAAAAGCCCCATTCTCAAAAGTCTGTGCTTGTTGACAAATTTTGCTCAGAGACCTCTTTTTTCAGGCTTGAGGTTCTTATTCGTGTCATAAATCTACGACACGGGACCCGCGGTTTTACATACTTAGGATTTTTAGCCCAAAAAAAATCCATCCATCCTAGCCGGGATTGAACCCGCGATCTTGGATTTAGGAAGAAAGTATGGTTATCACTACACCACCAGGACCGACCATAAAGATGTATGATAAGCATAAGGTATTTAATGATTTGAAGCGTTAAAACATAAATTGCTAATTGTACAACTTTAAAAGGCATTAGATTTAAAGCAAATGTACCAGAACGCGATGCCCTCCACTTGTTTACATCAGAGAGCATTCTAAGGCTGGACGAAGTATAGAATGCCCAACAGCACAGAGAACGCAGGTGCTAACTTACCCTTCAGGTAGCCAGGTGCTCGTGAGGGGAGAAGTGGGCTCAACACCCCCTACTCCATAGAAAGTAAACACGCAACTGAAAAAACTGAACAGAAATATACCCTACAGATAGAACCGGGTTTTTTTATTAGCAATAAACATGAAGTTAACGTACAGTTACACCAATAAGTATATACATATATTATCATAAATTGTGACTCATTCTAACAGCAATTTGTCACAATTTTTTTGGAAATTGACTGCTTCTGAAAAGCAATTTCATTTGTGCGGTAAAAACGAAAAATTGAAGTATACTGTGCATATATTATATTCTAAGAATGTGGTTCCAGTGCAGAAATATCTAAAAATATGTGTAACGCTTAATAAACTAGAAGCTATGCTGTTAAAGGTGATATAGACGTTTTTAAAATATCAGATTATATTTTTGAAGCAACGAAATTGCTTTCAAAGGAAGGGGTGAATAATATTGATAGACTCAAAGAATGTTCAATAAACTGTCAGTTTGTGAATGCTAGTGAACAGGCGATTTGCTTGTTGTGTGCTGTGCTATATAGGAGCTGAACGTAATTAAGTAGCTGCACATAAAACAAGAGACGATTAATCTGAAGAATTTTCCGCTAAATGTATAAATTCATTGTGGTTACCAGTTTCTAATGCAGATAGTATTTTTTTTTTTTTTTTAAACAAAACGCAATCTTGTTATTTTAAGTATGAATATGAAGGAGCAGATTGTTGCAAAGTGTTTGATTAGTGTGATGTTAGGGAGGCCGCACACAGACAGGCATCAAGTCAGCGTCAAGTCAGATAAATTTGATCCCTTCTTGTCTCTTTAGTGATTCAAGACATGCGCCGCACACCGGACCAACATGTGTCTGCATATATCTTGAAATTTTATTGTGATAAGTAATAATTCATCTAAAAATGTTAGATCAAGCAGTTTAAACATTACTTATAAACAACCTTAAGATTTCGTCAATCTTCTAATCCAGTGGAAGACATGGCCTCTTTGTGAGTGAAGACATGTTTTAATGTACAGGTGGCTGATTGCGAAACAGGAGAAAAAAGAAAATGGATTCATAATTTCAGTTTGTCCTGTTAAAGTTCATGTTACGATGACGCAAACCTAATAGTACTATTTACATTATGTACATATGTATAATGTAATGAATAAGGAACAGTATCAAGCCACATCCGCCAGAATTCTCTGAATGATTTGTAAAAGTAATAACTTTAGATCAAATACTAAAAAGAAAACAGATTTCAACTAGACGATATCTTAAAAACACCAGATTTCCCACTAGCAACTAAAACATTAATTTTTCAACTAGACAGTTTTTCAAAAAGGCCACATTTAGCTGGAAAATGACTAAATTGGCAACATAATGATGTTATGGTTGCAGGAATCGGGCGAGACTTGAGGCACAAAATACAGTATGCGGAATCTCGTGAAACGTGTCTGCAACACGTTCATGACGTCATCGACACGAGGCAAACCGGTGTGCGGCGAAGAACGAGTATGACTGGAAAACGCAACAGCAATACCAGCAAATGTCTGAAATTGATCAAGAGTGAATTGTGGCACTCCGAATGTCAGAACAGAAACCACGACAGACATAGCGGAAACGCTTATATCAATGGAAAGTGTATCTCTCCAAGTTTGCATTCATAATAAGCGTCATAGCGTAGTTCTAGATTTAGACGCTGGAGGGCAGTCACAGCGGAAACATGGTGTTCACTGGTGCACACAAAGCTTTCTGCGTGTTACTGTTCGCTAAATATGATTCCATTTGGGACGGTACAACGACGATTTCGCACGAAACATCAACAAGAAAACATACAAAACAATTCATGCATGATCAAAAAGTTGAAGCGACTGGCTCAAGCAGTATAACGGACAACGAACAGGCCGGCCAACAGTGTCGGTTGAGACCGTTGAGCGTGTGCGAGTTTTTCAGGAGCTTTAAAAAGTGGACATTTCGCGCGAGTCAGGAATTGCAGATTCCGCAGCCAACTGTCTTGATTTATTTTTACATAGGCTTAAAGTGAAACCTTGCCGGATACAACTTTTGCAGGCGCCGAGTCCCAAGGAATTCTCTGTTGATTTTCAACATCGACTAGAAGGATAGGGTTTTGCTCAGAGACTGATTTTTAGTGATGAGGCCACGTTTCATGTGTCCGGCAAAGTGAATCGTTACAATGTACGCATTTGGGGCACGGAAAACCCAGGTGTTGTACCACCCATTTTTCTTTGCGGAAAAAACTGGACATGCTTCAACCGTGGCTAATGTCACAATTATATGCAGATAGTCAGATTTTATTTATCAGCAAGAAGGGGCTGCACCTCATTTTCATCATGACGCCCGCGAGTAACTCAATGCTGAAATTCCTCTTCGTTGGATTGGACTTTCTGCTCGAGATGATTCCCCTCTTCTTCTGTGGCCTCCACAGTCACCTAACCTAACCCCATGCGATTTTTTTCTTATGCCACACATTTTATAACAGCTACGAGAGAGAATCGCGCATGCAGTTGCTGGTATAGATCGTCAGATATTGGGACAAGTCTGGCAAGAGTAGGACTGATGTCTGCCGCGTCACCAAAGGAGGACATAAGGAATCTTGTAAGATATGTATAGAACTTGGAGAGATACTCTATCCACTGATAAAAGCGTTTCCGCTATGTCTATCATCGTTACTGTTTTATCGCCCCGGAAAACAAGGAAGGGCTTCCTGTATACGATCAGTGGATCGAGGTACAGACTAAAGGATCCCAACGGCGCCACCAAATAACCGAATGAGAAAACAAACAGGCATTTCTGCAGAATTGTTATAAACATGCACAGTATATTGCAATATTAATTATCATTAGTGTATTTATATCGTTCGTTAACGCTGCATTAATTCCAACTAATATTTACACGTTTTTAACTTAAATACTTAACACCATCGAACAACGCTAAACTGATGTTATTTCTTCAACGTTTCTGAAAATACTTGCAACAAATGTGATTAAGTACCCGGAATTATGAATCGGTGGCCCATGAAAGATTTTTCCAGGCGCAACAATGTAAACTGACACACACACTAAAACAACAATAATGAATTTTCAAATTATAATAGTGACAAAATGTGAAGGTTATGATGACAAACCAAGTCGCGGGTTCAATTCCGGCCAGGATCGATGGTTTTTTTTTCGGGCGTAAAAATCCTATGTATGGCTTCCTTCGGAAGGGAAGTAAAGCCGTGGGACCCGTGTTGTACATTTACGGCACGAAAAGGAACCTCAAGCCTGAAAGAAGAGGCCTCTGAGTAAAATTTATCGGTCGTTTCACGACCTGAATTGAATGGAACGCTGATGACCTGTGATGTTAAAGAGCGTCCGTAAACAAAAGCAACAACGATGACAAAGAAATTATTGCCAGAGTTAAATTAACGAGTCAACTTTTTATTGTGAAAATCCGGGCATTTGGAATCCATTTAAAAAGGAGGAATAGGAGGGCGGATGGAGGAAAAACTGTATAAACAGTGATGCAGAGATTATAAAAGAAGCAATACTTCATACAAATAATCGTTCATGTTCATAAAAACCACCTACTTGTTTCAATCTCTGACAACACACAATAGAATAGAACTAGATGGAAAAACAAAATATAGCAATTATCATTTTACCACCTTCTTGGTCTAGTTGCTGACTGCTGGCCGGGACGCCCGGGTTCGATTTCTAGTACCTACTTAGGAATTTTTTTAAGTTAGGGAGATCTGGAACTGGGTCCCACCAGCCTTGTTAGGACAATAGGAAAGCTGCCTAATGGAGAGGTGGCGTTTTTTGATCAAGAAACTGCCTGCCTTCATTCTACACGCATTTTTGGCATCTCTTTAGGAAATAATTCACCACTCGCTCTAGTTCATTTTGAGAAATTCGGACAACTTCCTAACGTTTTATACACGGCATTTATTAGTTTACCCCAAAGATAATCGGGACAGAGGGAGCCAAAAATCCCCACTAATGTGCAATTGTAAACATTCTGGCTATGGTTAGTTATACAATAAATGAAATCTTTTGCACTACCATGACAACGAGTTTGTTTCTGATTCTGGTGGCTAAATTACATATTTTCAATTCAAAACATTGAAAAAACCACATTCATACAGGATGATGCTCCTCCTCATACCTTTAATTCGATAAAATTATTTTTAGATAACATTTTTAGTGATCTGTTATCAATAGGCACTTTCTTGTGACTAAGATCGCCAGAATTTAACATAGCATATTATAAAAATGAAGAAATTAAACAAATTAAGTATTTCTCCAATTAATGGCAAAATTAATCAATATAGGGAAAAGTGGGGAAATTATATGCAAAGGATGGATAAAACCCGCTCCCTAAAATGACATATGATTATCAACTTTATGGGAAAAGCTATATTGGAAGGCCGAAGAGAAAATGGAGAGAGACGTGAGGCCGAACAGAGGAAATCTCCTAATCCATGAAGACATGATGATTATTTGTTGTGGGAATGTCTGAAGGAAAATGCATCCTGAGAAAATGTACGGAACATAAATTTCGTAGATTTGTGGAATCTACTTCGTCGTACACACTGTAGCGAGAGGTATGGTGTTCCCACCAGAACCGCTCTGTCTGACTGAGGTATTTTTCCAGATTTTCCTCATTTCTCATAAATGGCAAATACCGGAGAGATACTCTAAACTTACACCTGGGACGTTTCCTTCATTTAAATATAAAATTTCATCTCATGCATCATCAGTATTCCTGTGATGCTTCAGTAGTTAAAATGGTCGATTTTTTTTTTTTTGAGTAGTGTTTAACGCCCGTTTTTACTACTCGAGGCACCACAGGTGGTGGACACTGATGATACATGAGAAGATATATTGGGAAAGGATTTTTTTTTAAGGAAGGAAGCGTTCCAGGCCTAACTTTAGGTACCTCCCTTGCATTTGCCAGTTATGAAGACTGAGGAAAACCTGGGAAAAAACCCCCAGTCAGGGAGGACGGTCCTGGCGGGATTCGAACCGCAGACCTCCCGCTCACGAGTCCATGCCTTAACGACCTCGGCCACCCGTGGCGGTAAAAAAAAAAAGGTCGTTAAACACAGTATTAAAAATCGTACACACTGTGGCAGATATGCAAGAACATGAACTCAGAGCTGCTGTATACAACATTGTTGTTGATTATGTTTATTTATGGACGCTCTTTAACATGTCATGTCATTCAATTAAGGGCGTGAAACGGCCGGTCAATTTTCCTCAGAGGCCTTTTCTTTCAGGCTTGGGGTTCTTTTACGTGCTGTAAATCTACGACACAGGATCCAGATTTTCACCCCCTTCGGAAGGAAGTCAAACTTAGAATTTTCACACCCGAAAAATATCATCGACCCTGGCCGGCCAGGATTGAACCCGCGATGTTGGGCCTACAAGAAGAGTGTGGTTACCACTAGACCAACAGGACAGGCGTATACAACAATGAAGAAAGGCTATTATACATAGAAAATCTAAGAGGAAAAGTGTTGCAATGGATGGTGATATAAAAAAAAAACATATTACCTATGTAATAAGCTACTGATAGATTTGTTAAAAGTGTGTATAAAATGACGAAAATGAGAGCATTTAAAATTAATGTTTGCTTTGATGTTTTATGAAAGAATGCATTATTTATAAATTTTTGTTTTTTTAATATTTATATAACTATTCCTTAATAAAAGTTTAACGTTGGCACATTAGCTTTTGCTCATTCCGATTTTTACCATGTATTGTTACTCGCATAAATAAAGTGAAAGTTAATCTTTAGGAGATGAATCTGTGATGGCAAACGTAGTCGGAGGTGCAAACCATTCCTCAGCCAGGTAATAAATAACCGATAGGAAAGCTCTGTATTTTGCAAACGACGTTTTTGAAACTCCTGTCCCACTTGTAGCTTTTTCTATCCTACCAGATGACAGCCGGGTTATCTTCAGCATGAATCCTGGAAGAGAAAATCTGTGGCCGGCTACCTGCCCCACGCGATGGGCCACGCGTCTGGCTGGCAGGCAGGTGGTCTGCCCTGGGGCGATGCAGGTGTTTGAAGGGTTTCCTCCACACTTGTGCTGCTGTTAGTGGAAACGTTTTCCACGTGAATAATAAGCGTCTCTAGATTATGATGTCTACCTCGGATCTATCTCATTAGCGGTGCGTCCAATTCTCTGCAGCTTGATGCACCTTTGCAATCATTACCGTCCCCAGAACCCTAGACAGAAATGAAGCAATACACACACGGGATCTATAGTGATGTCAACGGGTGTAAACAAATCCACGTGGTAGCGAATGAACTGACTGCCGCTCATCGAATGCATGAACTTCGATTCGATCACACACATCTTCTAAAAGTTGTCAAAGCTTCACTAAAGACACCATACAGAAATGTTTTAAGGGGAGTATAAAAGGCCAATCCATGTAAATTTACCAACTTCAGTACCCATTTTCTTAAGGACTATTAAAAGTAATGAAATGAAACTTTTACAACATACAGATGCACATAAATGATATTTGCTTATCTCTTTTCACTACTATACGATGACTGAAGCAAATTATAAATCACTTTCGTTTGCTTTTTATTATTATTATTATTATTATTATTATTATTATTATTATTATTATTATTACGTGGTCACATATTTTCCTAACTCTACCATAAATCCACATCATCACAATAATATCATAAATAAGTGATAAAAGTTTCAAAGTGATAGCTTATACAGCTCCTAAAAATGGGAAAAGTGCAATAAATAAATAATAATGCAGTTTTTCGTTAATTGCAACCAAAAATAATGTTTTTAAGAGAAAAACTAACCTTTTGAGGGAAACCCTTAGTTAACATCCTCCAACATTGTAAAACAACAACAAAATGATGTCATTGAAACAAACGCTGCCAATTTATGAAATACAACTTTCGTATCAAGGAAGATAAACCACAGCCTTCTAGAGCAAATAGCTCCTGAGATTAGAATTTTATCTGAATCAATGCTTGCAATATACATTAAAAATACTTATAACCAAGGAATATTAATAAAAATCTTACCGAAATAAACAGAAAATGCCAAATATAAATGGTACAAAAAACAAAAATATGATTTAACATTCTCCCTCCCTTTAATACTCCCCTTCAGCATTGATTACGTAAAGCTAATCCTGAAATTTCATAATGAATCAAATTGCGTATATTACATTGGGATTGAACAAGGATAAATAACACGTAAAAACATATGTTAAATAATCAGAAAATCTAAACTTTAATTTACACTGTGTACTATTATCGATTTTGTGGTTTTCAAGAGTGCACCAACTTATGACATTATGAAAAGGATACATTTTATGTGAATTAACTTCACAAATAAGACTTAATAAAAACTGGTAAACGTTTTTACTATAATTTTAACTCTTAAGATCACTTACATGCTATGATGTTCATAAATTATTAGCAACAATGTAACCATTATGACATAAAATATACAATTTCTCTCTAAAACCCTTCAAACAATAGACACGAAGATTCTTGTAGATAGTTTCAATGCTTATTAAGTCAATATTTCAATGAGAAAAATAACAGTGGATAACATATCCGCTAAAACTAATAATTATGAAAGACATTAATAAAATTGCGTTTTTGCTGTTTTTATAAAGTAATAACGAGAATTCGTGCGTTTTTAAGTAGGCAGGAAAAGGGTGCTAAAATCTCAAAATTGGAGAAAACGAACACTAATATATTTTATGTACTCGTATCTAAGTTAAGTAAAACGCACATAAAAGAGTTGCTCCTGGTGGTGTAGTGATAACCACACTTGCCTTCTAAACCAAAGATTTCGGGTTCCAACCCGGCCATGATTTTTTCCAGGTGTAAAAATGCTAATCCTTCGGAAGGGAAAGAAAATCGTGGGTGCCGTGTCGTATGCATATTTACGGCACGAAAATGAACCTCAAGCCTAAAAGAAGAGGCATTTAAGCAAAATTTATCGGCCGTTTCGCGCCCTGAATTGAATGGGACGATGATGACCTGAGCTGTTAAAGAGCGTCCGTAAATAAATCAAATCAACAACAAAAGCATATAAAGGAAACGAAATGAAATCATTCCTGGACACTTCAATTGTACGTAGGGGCAAAGACAATAACAACACAAGAAAATAGAAGTTTAATAATATAAATATGGTTTTAAATTCAAAAGTTATAATTATTGTATTTCTGTTGCCATGAAACATTATATCAGGGATAATCTTAAGGTATTGGATAGTTTCAGAGCACGACACCCAAAAATTAGCCTTGACTTACAGTTCTGTTCTGATCAGATTGACAAACAGATGGTCACAGGCTGGTTTGTAATCTAACGGAACAAAACATAAACATTGCTAGTGTTATTGTGAGGGAGGATTGTCGAATAACATTAAGAACACTTTTAGAAATTCTGAAAATGTCACTGGGTGTCACCCACACGTTGGTGACCGAAAAGTTGCATATGAGAGGTGTTTGCGCACGGTGGGTTCCAAGACTGCTGATTACCAAACAAAGGAACGTTCCATTGCAGTTGAAGATGATGTTACAGGAGCAGTTTTTTTTTTTTTTTTTTTTTTTTTTTCCCCATAGGTAATCCCTGCTAATGAAACCTGGCTATATCATTTCGATCCTGAGAACAAACAGCAAAGCTCTGTATGGAAATGTTCATCATCAACATCATTAAAAGCAAAAGAGGTTGCTTCTACTGCGAAATTCGTGGTCATCTCATTTTTCGATATTCAAGGAATGGTGCATGTCGTCTGCACATACAACCTAACACGGCATTACTACAGAGATGTCCTGAAAACTCTACAAGGCCATATTTCCATGCAATAAGCTACACCACAAAAGTGCTCGGCCGCACATTGCAAAATTGTTGCCGAATATCTGACAAAAATAAGTGTGAAGTGTGTCTTTCACCCTTCAGATTTTTTGCCATGTGACTGTTTCCTTTCCCCAAATGGAAGAAACATCATGGGGAGCATTTGCGACTACTACCCGGCTTTAAGACCCAAGGACTCCTGACTCTTTTGCACCATCAATTCATTTCATTAATCCCTACAGACTATGTTTACACACCCATAGGTTTAAGGATCTTCCCCTGGTGCACCATTACCATCACCTACACTGAGACATCGTAGCGGCACCCTCGGCGTTTCGGTCTCAGAAGTCTGCTATAATACCGCCAAGGGATAATACCTTCAATTTTATGAAAACAATGAGCAGGCACTGCATTTAAAAATGTTTAAATGACATAAATAACTGCGCCTGAGTTTGAAAATGACATTTATACGTAACATATGCATATAGTTAATAATAATAATAATAATAATAATAATAATAATAATAATAATAATAATAATAATAATAATAATAAAAATAATAATAATACTTATATACAGTTACAAAGGCGACAATAAAATTAGAAACTAATCATTGAACTTAGCACAAATCTACATCATATTTTTTTAAAAAAATGCGGCTAAAGTTTATGGATGTAACTGTTAGAATTATAATAATAACATATTTGTAATAAATATGTACTGAAAACCTATCACATACAACAAATTAATAATGTTATAAACTAATCCTAAAGTGTTTTAAATTCGTTTAACCTTAATAACCTTAACGTTGAGAAAAACGACAATTACAGTCGTTGGCTTACAGTACAACGCTTCATTCCGCTCCAGTTTTGCCTGTTAAAGGAATCACCAAGTGTGTCGACAGACGGTGACTCATTTCCGTGATTCAAAGACGAACAGAGTGATTCCTAACGAGACCGTTAAAAGGTATTCTGCAGGTGCACCGCTAAAAACGTCTTGTCAAGCGGCAGGCGGGTAAAAAAAAAAAAAAGAGAGAGAGAAAAAAAAAACAAGATCACATTTACATATGACTAAGTTTTCAAAGTCAACGGAAAAGGAGAAATAATAGGAACATGCGCGTTTCATTAATAAACTCTATTTTATACTGTTTTAAACTTGATCAGTAATTTCACAGACGCGGTCACTTAAATTAGGAAGCAACGGTAATGCAAAAATTACATGCTGGTAATAAAACTAGACAGGGTGGTATACTTGACAAATGAATGTTCAATTTGATTCTCTCTTGTTTTAGGACAATTGCTTTCTTATAATATAAGCATCAAAACAGCAACGTTCTACAGAATCGCCAACAAACAACCAAAACTTATAATACCTGAGATGGAAAGAGAAATAATGATATTATCGCGTTTTACACCCTTATTCATTTCCAAAGAGACCGTTTTGTTGATTGAAAACTATTAAAAATAAAATAAAATTAATTTGTATCCAATTTACTAAACTAAAATACTGTTTGCACTCAAAAAATACGATTCTGTGGAACTTATCTGTTTACGCACCGAAAGGAAGATACAGTCGTTCTTTAATTTCGTAATTGTGAGGAACAAATTGGGTTCTAATTGACTCAGTTTTTATCGCTGGCTCTGCAAACTTTGGTATCTTCTTCATTCTCATTAGGAAAGCGTTAACTGTTAAATTCAATGGTGTTTTGTGTTCTAAAGGATAAGATTCATTCTTGAATGTTTAACAATGTAAAGAGTGACGTGAGAGAAATTAGTTTTTGATGAAAGTAGTAAATCATTGTGCCGCAACTTTAATTTGTAAACAAGCATTGAAAATGGAGAAACGTGAACTTAGTATTTTAATAAAACATTAGTTTTTGAAAGAGGAACCCCGCAGTAAATAAGAAGCTGGAAAAAACATTACGGCGAAAGTAAACCGGTATATGATGGTTTGGCGAGTTTAGATGTGGCCGATACGGACCGTCCTAGATGTTCCTTTGAGTACCGAAATTGCTGAAAAAATCCACACGGTGTTGAGTAATCAGAATGCGAGAGATTGCTGAAGGTGTGGCATTTCTGAATATCGGGTGTATATTTGCACAATTCTTTACAAATGAAAATGCTATCGGCGAGGTGCTTACCGCTTTTGCTAACCAATGACCGGAAAGGATCCCTTCCGCGCAGAATTTGGTGCCGTTTAAACGGAATCCAAGTGAATTTCGGTGACGGTTTGTGACAGTTGACGAAACTTGGATCCACCACTACACGCTGTAAACATAGGAGCAATAGAAACAGTAGCTCTCAACCGGAGAAAGCGCTCCCAAGAAGACAAGAACATTCACTCAGCAGGAAAGTTGATGAATGGCAAGAATTATGAATTGGCATTTTGGAAAAGGGCAAAACTATAACCGATGAATATTATGCCTATGCTACTGGAGCAATTGAATGATGCGATCAAGAAGAATTGTTCCCATTTGACGAAGAAAAAGGTCCTGTTCCAGCACAATAATGTACAGGTCTGCCACGTTAAAATTATTCAGTCCCTCCTCATCCCCGTTTTCCGGATTTAGCTCCCTCGGATTAATTGCTGTTTCTCTTATGAAGAAATATCACATTTACGCGAATCTAATGCGCAATCAAATGTAATGAGCAACCCATATTTGAACTTAAAATCGTAATAAAAAAAACTTTGTAATATTATTGTGCGTCGTCTTAAGAGATAATCCCGTTCTAGTCATAAAACGATAAGAACAGAATTTATAAGTGAACTATTGTTAAATCTTGGAGAACGTAGGACAAAACCCACCACTTGTGCTGTTACCAGGACAATTGACGTAGGTCAAAAAAGAAAAAGTTATTTCTTATGGTGTCACTAGGCACAGGTTGCCCCGTTCTTCCTCCCTTCATGTACGGATTCCAAAACTTTTTCTTCAATGTCAGGATGTCTACCTTTGCGAGGACTTGTGAATTTCTTCCTAGTAGCTTTAGTTGCAAATAATGCCAATTTCTGTTGCCGCCACAAGAGAACGTTGCTCTCAGCTACATTGAGCCCTCTTCATGCCTTTCAGTTACTATTTTTTTTCACCGTAAAGAATTACTTTACGCTTGAAAGTAGCATTATAAAATGTTCTCTGTTTGCCCTCCATTTAGTGACTATCTACTATTCAAACGCTTTATGCAATAATAGGCGAACATCCAACAATAAATGTAACAGAGTCGATAATTGCAGCAATGCATTATGACGTAATAAACGATAAATTTGAATGAAGTTACCGGCGAACTACGGAACGTGTATGCACTGGAATCTAATACGTTATCTAATCTAATGCGCACAATTTTTAACATTACAGTTGGGCAACAAAGGTGCGTATTAGATTCGCTTAAATAAGGTAACTAGCAAGAAAGAATTTCGCATCAAAAGAGATATTGCTGAAACAAAATGTGTATTCTATAAAGTTGGACAAATTGTATTTTATAGACGGGATAAACAAATTGAAAAAAATGGAATAAGTCTATAATTTTGAAAGGAGATTGAGTGAGAAATAAAACGATTTATTTCCTAAAAAAAGTTACTCTTTTTTATCTTTGCCCAAACTAATTGAACAGCACGAGGTAGACCGCCACGGGTGGCCGAGGTCGTTAAGGCGCGGAATCGTGAATGGGAGGTCTGGGGTTCCAATCCCTACAGGACCGTCCTTCTGGCTGAGGTTATTTCCAGGTTTTCCTCAGTCCTCATAAATGGCAAGTGCCGGGGAGCTAACATAGGCCTGGAACATTTCCTTCCTTAAAAAAAAAAAAAAAAGAAAAAAAAAAGAAAAACAATCCTCTCCCAATTTATCATTTCATCTCATGTATCACCAATGTCCATCGCCTGTGGTGCCTCAGTAGTAAAAACGGGCGTTAAAAACTTATATAAAAAAAAAACCGCGAGGTAACAACGTTAAAAGTTCGTGCTTCTCCAACGTCTTGAGGAGGCGAACAATTTCGCGACAGAAGACGCATCTGTCATTAAGAAAAAGATTGCCCAAACAAACAAAAACTCCAGTCTGATGAGCCAACTCAGCGGCTGATATTTTGTGCGAATTTACTGGCAATGTTGGAAAAGGATGAAGGTTTATGCGAACAGATCTTTTTAGTAATGAAGCAACATATAATTTCCCAGGAAATATCCGGACATGGGGATTCCAGAATCCTGCGCTGTCATCGAGATGGAACGCTACACCCAAAAAGTGAACGTGTTTTGCACAGTTTCCAAAATATGCGTGTTCGGCTCCGTCTTCTTCACTAGGGAACCTTAATTGCAAGACACGTGTACCCGAACATGCTGCAAAACTGTTTAATATCACAACTTCACGATTATTTTACAAACTCATACAATAATATATGCACAGCCTGCATAATGAACTATATATTTGGCTATATAAGTTCGAAATTGTGCAACAGTAATTGTTAATGTAATCTTAATATTATCGTTACATAATGCCTTTTTATTACTTTTTTTATTATTAAAACTCCATTGATGCTAGGTCCTACAGACTACACCGCCACTTGAGAATAAAGTCCGGGACATTATCATCTTGAACTAGGATAGGGGACAATCCTAGCCAACCGGAAGTGTAATAAGTATGCTGTCATTTGTTAGAAATAATCCACTGCAAGTAAGTACTTTAACGGAAGTATACATATAAAAAACAAAACATAAGTCATCAAACACTCTATGTACACTCTTAAGAGCAATACAAACTTCAAAACATTTTAAATTATGGCTGAAAGGAATAAAATATAATTCTAAGTTAATGTTCCATTAAAATATTATATATTTTATATATAAAGCAAATTTTCAAATTCCCTATATTTTGCCAACTTTTAAAAGTCGTAATTTCTTTTTATGTAAGGATTTGTACAATACATTTAAGTGAATAAATACTGCACTATCACCGCCTTTTTCTTATCTAATGAGTCTACCTTATCGTTAGATAAAAATTGCATTCAAATCGAATTTTGCTTTTCTTCCGTAGAGAAGCACGGTTTGCGCTATCGAACGAACTCATTCCTGTCAGTAGGACCTTATGAATTCAAAACCTGCAAACAAAATACTCGCAGTTTTCCAATGATTTGCAAAAAAAGCTCTTTAAACTACATGCATTATTAACTCGCATTAGAGCGCTGGCCATCTGTTCGTAATTTGCATCTGTTTTACACCATTTATTCGTAAAATTGAGGTAATGATCTCTACATAATCTACTGAGGTCTAGAACCTGTAATGCTTGAATATTTCCAGGATATCCAGTTGTCACTTCAGTGAACACATTCTTTCTCCCTCCCCCACCCCCCATATTTTGAAAGGAAGGGTCTTATTTAAATTGCTACTTTTACATGTATACAGCTTTTCTTTCCTTCTAAAAATACTACTGAATAACAGCATATCTAACTTTGTGTTTCCTGATTGTCCATAATGTTCATCCTTTTCAGTTAAGTTCACTCCTCTAAACTAATAAGGAATGATTCCAAAGTGTTAATAACAACAACAACAAACTTAGAACAAGCCCAAATCTTAACGAGCCTTATAAACCATTCGAATTGTTACAAAATCTCAAGTGTTAATCTTAAAATGTTATAAACCAGGTAAATTTGAATGTATGCACAAGTTACTTGGAAATTAAGAAAGGAGGACAAATTAATTTTGCCCTTTTAGATAAATGCAACTGGTTTAGCGGTCCCTCCCCTAGGAATTCTACAGAATTGTTACTAACATGTCTTCATTGACTTTAACATAATTCATAAAGCTATGAAATGCTTAGTTTATCATTTCCAAGAAAATGTTACTCACCTTTCCTGTAACTTCTAGAGTTTTCACCGTTGAAACACGTCTACCAGAAAGTGTCATTTTAAAACCACCTCGTTCACGATGCGTGACACACTTTTCAGTAGTAACCTGAAGTGATAGTTTTAAATGGCAATGCACAAATTTTTCGAAATGTCTGAAACAAAGCTGTCACGGTTGTTTAACTAGTATTTTGTGTCACACCCCAGTTAAATCACTATACAATGTTTTGTTTACACACACGCCACGCTTACGACAGTTGCTAACACTTCACCAAGCGGGACTTCGCGTAGTACGCTCCCTGGTGTACACTGCTGGGAGGGGAAGCTGTGCGAAAGAGAAGGGAAAAAGTTGACAAACAGGTATAGCCCGAGAGGTCACTGCGATTCTACCAACATGACGGGTCTAATTGCTTTTCATTTGTTGTAGTTGGCAGCACTATATATTCAGGCTCATGCGCAGAAATTACTGTAGAGGGTTATCTATGGTTCGGTGGCAGCATTGTAATTGCATTTTTATTTGAGCTGAGAAATGGACAGAGATAAAAATGTAAACCTGAGAAAATTAATAAAACCTAATTTACATAAACGGACCCCTTCCACTCCAGTGTTCAGTGACGTTCTGCATTATGAGATGCCACAGTTTGCTTATAAAGGAAAATGGAAAATAAAAATATAAATCTGAAGATTGTGTGTGTCACGCCTACAAGTAAAATTATTAAATTAATTCCCGGTAGCAATGAGTGGGTGTGAAAGAGTTATTTTTCGGTTCTTTTGTCTCTAAGGAATCTTAATTGTATACTCCGAATATGTAGCCAGGTGTAGGCCCCCAAAATTAGAGCTTTCAAACTTATAAATTAACAATCAAGACTTAAGGTCACGACTACTCTATGATTAAAATGTGTATATGATTGATATATACATAAACTATATATTTATTTATTTATTTTGAGAATATATTACTAATTCTGAGAATTTATCAGTCTGTGTGCGTGTGTGGAGATGAAAATTCTACCTAATATGCTACTGCTTAATGAATAAAACTACTTGCTGGTTGGGAATTACGTTTAAATCATATTTAATCAGAGACATTAGCTGATAAATATCACTGACTTCAGGGGCTTTGAAATGTTTTTACTCTCTATCGAGATAAAATACTATGTATATAGTTGTTGATTTGTTTTATTTACGGACGCTCTTTAACAGCCTAGGTCATCAGCGTCTCATTCAATTTAGGGCGTGAAACGACCGACAAATTTTGCTCAGAGGCCTCTTTTTTAAGGCTTGAGGTTCTTTTTCGTGCCGTAAATGTACGACACGGCACCCACGGCTTTACTTCCCTTCCGAAGGAAGCCATACTTAGGATTTTTACGTCCCGAAAAAAATCCATCGATCCTGGCCCGGTTTGAACCCGCGATCTTGGGTGTAGAAAGCAAATATGGTTACCACTACACCACCAGGACCGACTCTATATATATATATATATACACACACAGAGAGAGAGCTGAATGATAACGAAGTCTTACACTTAGTATAGCTAAAGAAAATGTATTTAATATGAAAAATACAATAACACTAAACAATGCAACTAAAATAACAATAGCGAAAGAAGCAGAAAAAGGATAAAACATTTAGATAGGCACAGATTATCTCTCACTATATTTCGAACTTCTGGAGTTCTTCTTGCCTTAGAAGAATTCTTCATCCTTTTTCTACTTCTTTAGCTATTGATATATATTAATTTATTTGTACTTCAAAATTTCAAAGCCCCTGAAGTCATTGATATTTATCGGTTAATGTCTCTGATTAAATGTGGCTTAAGCTTAATTTCCAACCAGCAAGTACTGTGTTATTCATTAAGTGGATAAATATTAGGTACAATTTTTAACTCCATATGAGTCTATAGATGGACATTTTATTTAGGAGGTTGCTGAATTTTACTTTGCGTAAATTTTTTAGAACCCTTTGCCAAATAAAAAATATGTGATGCACTGAACAAGCATCCATAACATAAAAGAGCTCTTCCATACAGATAAAAGAAACCCAAAACTTATAAATATATATGAGACATTTTGAATAACAATGACATATGCGTCAACAATAATATTTTGTAATATTTCTTTCAATACATTCCTTGACCCTTCCTTGTCCATAAACCACCCAAAATCTGATACAATAAGGCATGAAATTGTAGATGTTTTAATAAAAAGAGACAGTTCATCTTTATACATATGCACTGAAAATTGACTTTTGTGTAATAATACCATTTATTAAACTTGATTATAAGGACATTTGTTGACATGTTACAATATGTGGCTAGATTTTTGACACTGGAACTTCACTAACCTTTTTATTTTCTGAACATATTTTGAACACAGCTGCAATTTCATGCTGTTCCCTTGTAGCTCTCTCTTCTCCCTCTCATGGTTTGATGACTTTTGTAATGATGTCATCTTTCTAAAAATTCAATGCCGGTTGTTCAATTTTGATTATAACATTTTTTTGCTCATGGTTAGTTTTAAATGTTTACTTCCTGCCTTTAATTTATCTAATGGTATTTATTTCATGGTTTTTCAGAAAAATGTGCAGTACTTGCACTATTTTGGTCACAAAATGATGAAATAGATACAGAAACAAAAGTATTAAAAAACAGCAAGTAACCATGTAGAACTAACCATTTAGAAAAAATAATTTGTACACACCAGGCAAGAATTCTGAGATCCCACTGCAAGATGATCTCATCAGAAAATTCAACAAACCTATCATGAAAGGGAAACGAGATAGCAATGAGAAAACAGTTGGAGAAAATAGTTGAGAATTAATACAACTACTTTGAAACATGTCCAGAAAATAAAAAGGTCATGAAATTCCAATGTTAAAAATCCAAATATATATAATTTAAAATAATTTTACCATTAAAAGTCTTTTTAAGTAATGAACAGATTAGTGGATAGTTTAATGTAGAGAACTCAAAAAGAAATAGTGAATGTACAAATAAGTCAGTATAGATGACACTAAACTTCACTAATTGATTAGTTCATCAAACATGTTTTAAGAGCATTTGCTCTCATCATCAGCTGGGGACTGACATACCAACTTATTTGTATATTTAACAAACCTCACTGTTCCTAACTTCTTTTAAGTTTACAATAGTAAATGTGTGAGAATCCAAAATTAACCCAGAAAATCATCTGTAGCAGCATTGAAATTAACAGTGAAGACAGATTGTTTGCAAAACTTCTATATATTAGTTGCATAGATGCAAACTTCAACATTTCCATTTTTCAATAAAAATTAATCAACACCAAAACTGCTAAACGTTGAAATCTGTTTGCTAGTTACCAATCTCAAATATTCTTGAACAATTACTGTATAACTGATTAATCAACTACATTGATAAATTTGACTTAATACCAAAGCGGCAGAAGGCTTTGTCAAAAATAGACCCACTGTAAGTACCTATCAAATTTTATTGAAACAATAATTGTTAATATTGACTATGGCAATTACATTGCAAGTATTAACTTACACCTCTATAAAGCTTTTGACTGCATAGATTCAGATAATCTAATGAATAAATTATATATGTTAGGCATTAGGGGCTCAGGATACAAATTAATAAAATCATTTTCCAATGGATAGAAAGCAATTTGTTGTTATAAAATCATATGATGAGGAATTCAGATACAAGGTACAAAATCTAACATATGGTATACTCCATGGTTTTATACGGGGGCCATTATTATTCATTTGTACATTCACGATATAACTGAAACAATACCTGGAAATGCTAGCATTATCCAGTTTGCTGATGGCGCTACAATTACAGTCAATAATAGTGACTTATCCACATTGAATTAAAATATCAGTATCATAGTAAATTCAGTGGTAGAATACTTTGCAGATCTGAATCCATATGTCAATCCAGCCAAGTGTGAAATAATAAAATTTGCATTCAAAAACACTTGACTCTTTAGTGCAGGCCACCATCATTCACAATGCAGCAGGAAATGTAAATTCCACAAAACTTTTGCCTATGGCAGTCATGCAGAAAAATTAGGGCTGATAATATGTAAAAACTAATTTGTACTTAGATATTTAAGAAATTTGTACCTGATAATACAGCTAGAATAATTGATATCGTTGTATGATACAGTTGAACTACACACTCTTAATGCTTCACTTATTGTCATAATGTATGGAACCGGTTTCGAGAACATTTAGTTCCCATCTTCTTGTTGTTATTGATTTATTTATGAACGCTCTTTAACATCTCAGGTCATCAGCATCCCATTCAACTCATGGCGTGAAACGGCCGACTAATTTTGCTCAGATGCCTCTCTTTCAGGCTTGAGGTTCTTTATCGTGCTGTAAATGTACGACACGGGACCCACAGCTTTACTTCCCTTCCGAAGGAAGCCATACTTAGGATTTTTACGCCCCGAAAAAATCCATCGGTCCTGGCCGGGTTCGAACCCGCGATGTTGGGTTTAGGAGGAAATATGGTAACCACTACACCACCAGGACCGACGTTCTCATCTTCATCCAGGCTAAAGTTCAACTGTTGGATCATTCATTGAGCTGTGGAAATGTGTATTCTGCTCTGGTGGTGGTGTGATAAACTTGTAGATTATGTTTTCATCTCCAGTCTGTCAAATACAAAGACAGTCCGGACTGTCTTTGTATTTGTAGATGTAGATTTTCTCCAGGTTGCTAGTTCTGTAGGTCCTTGTACTGATTTTTAATAATTTTGCTTTATTTGGACTGTCTTTGTATTTGTAGATGTAGATTTTCTCCAGGTTGCTAGTTCCGTAGGTCCTTGTACTGATTTTTAATAATTTTGCTTTATTCGTTATGTTGTGATTTTGTGTCCAAAAATAATATGCTACTGCTGATTTCTTTATCTGCTTGTACTTTATGTTCCTTTAACTGTGTGCTTATGTTTCTCTCTGTTTTTCCAATGCAGATTTTTTCACATTCTGCACAATTTATTTTGTAAATACCTGATTTTTCCTCTTGTGGAGTACTGTCATTAACATTGTCCATCAGTAAGTTTTTAAAATTAAGTCTATTAATCAGTGCAATCTGATAATAAAATCTTTAAGAATATTCTGAAATTTTTTATAACCCTTGGATGATATGTGAACTTTTTAAAAATTAGCTCATCTTTTCTTGCTGAAAAGTGTTGTGGTTTCTTTGATACGTTTTTGTCTCTTGAATTTCTACACCTTTTTGTGTACTAGTTCTTTTTTAAAACCTTTTTTAGCCGCTGTTTCTTGTATTTGTTTGTATTCATTAAAATATTAATCAATACATGGCACACGGTAAGTGAAGTATTAACTGAATGATATAATGATATCAATTATATGATTAGCTTCACTGTGCAAATTTCAATTTACATTTTAATAGCTAGAATAGTTTATTTATTTTTCTGTTAATCAGGTACACATCCCTTAAGCCATAGAACTATGGGGCAGTACTTCCAAAACAAACTTTAATAAAATCTTTACCTTGCAAAAAAGAGCTGTTAGGTATCCTTTGTTTAATAATTGATAACCATCTGAAATGGAAAGATCACATTGATCTTATCATACCTAAACTTATGCAATACTTAACAATGGAGTCAATTAAGACATTAAAACTAGTTTATTTAGCTTATTTAAACTCAATAATGAAATATGGTGTAACATTTTGGGGAAAGTCAGTTAAAAGTTAGCATGTCTTCCTATTACAGAAAAAAGTCATATGAATAATCGCTAGTACCATAGCAGACTTTCGTGCAGAAACCTCTTTAGGCAATTTGAAATTTTAACTTTCCCAAGTGAATATATATCCTCATGAACTTTTATATGAGAAATAAAGAAAAACTTGAACAAAACCATATATGTGACAAGAATACTAGATAAAAAGCAAATCTATATAGACTGGTTTTAACACTTTCCTGCCCCTTCAAAAAGAAGTTTATTACAAATGCATTTCAGTACAAAATACTCTTCCCTCTAGCCTATAAGCCTTAGTAAAATGATAAATCTTTTAAATCTGCTCTTAGAAAATACTCATGTAAAAGGTCCATATTCTGTAAAGGAATACATAAGTGACAACATATATTAAATGTAAATTGGAACTTGCACAGTGAAGCTAATCATATTAATTGATATCATTTTATGATTCAGTTGAACTACACTCTCTTAAAGCTTAAAAAAAATAAAATTATATTAAATTAAAAAAATTGCAATTATTTTATATCAATGCATGTATAAACATGTATCTAGTAAAATTTGTATGATTGAGTGATTTGTCTGTTTCTGCTTCTCTGGTTTTTGTTGTTTTGGCTGAGTAGTTCTAGATGTTGCTTTTTAATTTTTATTTTAACTATTTATGCAGATGCACATCATATTTTTTGTAAATGTAGATTGTGTGCTACTGTGGTAATTGTAAATGACAAATTGTATGTTTTTAAGTCTCTGTAACTGTTTCATGAACTCGATGAATGCTCCAGAATCTAAGCTAAACTAAAACATTGGAAGCCTTAGAAATAAATTAGGTGAATTTTATATCAGAGCTTAAGTGCACAAACTTCTGTAATTACTACATTCTAATTATTGCAGAAATAAATTGAGTGTGCTGGAGTATGTATTTTTGTAAATAGCAACCTAATATTTCATGCCATCATTGTTGCATCATTCTGCAAGGATTAAGACTTTGAATATTGCTCAGCAAAGATAGTAATTAATTGAATACTTTTGTTATTCTAACACTATATAGACTCCATCAGGAGTCTATATAGTGACTTAGACAAAGTAATGTCACTCTTTAAAACCATTGTGAACCTGTCTATGGTGATTTCAATGTTAGTGCCCTTAAAGGGGACTGGACAAAATCTAGATTGATTATCTTTAGTTCACAATGAGATCACCCATGACACAGCAACTGCTATAAATAATATATTTCTAGACAAGGCAAAAAAATCTAATTTTGCAGTGTTTCCTATTATTAATGGTATATCTAATTATGATGGACATATGATCCAGATAAAATTTAATAATGCTTATGTAACTCAACTAAGATCAAATGTATATCACACGTCAGAGTAATGAATGACAAACAAATTAAGAACTTTAAATGAAAACTGGTAAAATGATTACTTCTGTGAGCACAAAAATTATAAATTGAATTTATATTTTCAATAACATATCAAAATTATGTGAGGCAAATTTCCCTCTAAAAAGAATCACTAGGTCTCAGAATACAAATGATAAATCTTGGTTAACATTAGGAATTAGAATATCCTGTGCAACTAAAAGAAAACGTGTCTACAGCTCTTCCTTAAAATTCTTATAAAACATACGTAAAATACTTACTAGGGTAATCTGTGGAGAGCTTGAAGGAATACTTTGTTGTTTATTAGAGTGTGAAGGATTAAAGTGATGGTGGAAGGATGTATAAGAAGCAAAATGAGATAAATTACAGAAAGAAAATATAGTATGCAGAATGTTAACTGATGTGGGGATAAAGTGAAATAAAATTATAGGGGAATATCTAGGAAAAGTAAGAGAGAAATGGATTAGAATAGTTAAGAAGGATGAGAGAAATGGGGTATGATTGATAAAATAGTGCTAACAAGGGGAAATACAAGAAGTAGAAGGTTTCATTATATAGATAACCTGAGGGTTGTGTATAATGAGGCCTCGTATACTGGATGTTAGAGTTATAATTATTAGTATAATGTAGTATGTATAAAGTATTTTAAGTAATTTAGTTAACATTATTTTTGATAGTGTTAAATCTTTTTTTTTTTTTTAAATATTTTGTGTGTTTGTTTAGGTGTAATTCAGCAACTTAGAAATATGGGAATTATTAGTGTAGAAATTCCAATTAATTGGTTAAAATAATGGTTTGTGTATAAATTATTTATAATATTGCTTTATTTTAGTTGGATCAGAACCTGGTATCCTGGGTATTGTAGTAGTAACTGCTGATGAACTGGGGACTAGGGGGCTGAGCTAATCAAATTGGAATATTTGGATTGAAGTATTAAGAATAAAAAACATTGCAATATATTCATAATGTTATAAAGATGCTACTAATTACATATTTGCTTATTAAATTTTGATTGGCATTAGTGCCTTCTGGAATTACCAAAGGCACTGATTGTATTTATTAAATTTAAATTTAATTGGTTATTTTGGTGTTCATTTTATTATAAATATTTTGTATGTTGATGTATGAGAAATAAATTCATTCATAGCATGGTTAATCAGAGTTGGAAAAGAAGGTATTTTTCTCAAATCATAAGTAAATCAAATAATAAAGCTAAAATTTTAGGAACATAATAAAAATTAATACAAGTAGATCTGTTGTATAAATGATAGAACATTTTTACCATCAAGATGTTGAGATCAACAAAAAATATGTAGCTAATGCTGAAGAGCAAATGAAAACAAATAAACATAACTTTTGCCATTTGAACACAGTGGCCTTAGATTTCCTACAAAAAGCATACTCAAACATATGTTGTAATTCACTATTAACTTCTACTTCTCCAGCAGAATATGTAAAAATAATTAGATCATTTAAAGCTAAAAATTCTCATGGATGGGATAGAATAAGCACTAAATTGCTAAAATGTGTTCTTTAAGTTTACCTCTCAACTATTAATGAAATACTTCCATCAGGAACATTCCCATAAACTTCAAAGCTAGCATTAATTAAACTGCTGCATAAAAAAGGTGACAAACATTTACCAATAGACTAAAGACATATTTTTATATTATCTTTCTTCTCTAAGGTTCTGGAAAAAGTAGTGTATGATTACCCCCTTTCAGTTTCCTGCACATTAACAATATTTTAGCCTCACTTTAATATAGCTTTAGAAGAGAGGTGCATCAACCAATCTCATAATGACTTACCACCAATATGAATTATTATTTCTACACATTACAATTACATTTTTACAATATTTCCTTGATACTTGAATGCTTGTTGATTCAGGATCCTATACAACAAACACCCGGTGGCATATGGATCTTACATTACTGTAACTATACATATTATCAAGTGAACTTTACAAATACTTCCTTAAAAGTGATCATCTTCCCTTCTTGTTACTTTATTACTTTCTTCCTTTGCCTTGATCACTTTCCTCCATCCCTTTTCTCTTACTTTCCCTCCATAATTTCCAAACTGATTCAAAAATCTTTTATACTAATCCCAAGATCCTTAATGCAAAGTTTCTGCCTGCAATTTATTCCACTTCTTTTTTCATATTCCCTCTCTCCATCTTTTGGTTTCTGTAAATTCTAATATACACTGCAAGTTCTCCTCTAACTTACCACAAGTAGGCACAATTCTTTTTACCCCATGTAACATCATTGTTCCTGCTCTCGCTCATGCTATACTTTCCCTACCTATTTTGTCACATACCTTAAAATATTTTTCCCTGCCACAATCTTTCTTAAAACTCCTATAATATATCAGAATACTCTCATCTCTTAGGCTACCAAATATTTCCTGTTTCTTGTATCATCAATCCTTGCTTTTACTTTATTCCATCTGGTGGCTGTAAACTAGCTCTCCCAAATCTCTTAAAATTTTCTTTAATCTACCTACCCAACCTCCTACTCATTTACCCTTTCCTTGTGCCTCCAAGCAGTTTTTAGGAATAATTCCTTTCTCCAATGATTGTATCCTCTGCAAATATTTCTTAATGAGTTTTATTACTATACTTTTTGACCCACACTTCCTAGTTCCATAAGGGTTACTCCATTGGGTGCTGCTCTAGGTAATCCCAATAGCATTTTACAGATGGATCTCTGAATCTGATCTATACATTCCCACCCTTTTTCTGTCCCCCATATTTCTACCCCATGCATCATTTTCGCTTCAACTGTAGTCAAATATACTTCCTCTAACCAATTTACACTCATATTGTGCATTTTCTTCAAGCATAATCTTATACTATTGGTAGCTAATTTTCCCTTCCCTAGTGCATTTTTCTTTTGTTCTGTTCATTTTATATTACTGTTTAGCCTGACCTCCAAATAATCAAATTTCCTTACTACTTCAATTTCATTTCCTTCTAGCCACCATTTCTCTCATCGGAGTTCCCTTTCTTACATACCAAAATTTGTTATTTACTTTTATTTATTTTTAAGCCCAAATTATTTCTCTGTTGCTTCTATTGCTTTTTTTAAACCTCCACTTGTAATTGCAACTGCTACTCAATTATCTGCAAAAAGCAAACCTGGAATGTATTTTATTATTTATTGATGGACAATGCTTATTTTCCCTTCCTATTTCTTCAACTATCTCATTTATAAACAGATTGAATAATACCAAACTTAATTTACAACCCTGTCTTTTAAGCTAATTCTATTTGGTACCCAGTCTATTACTTTGTTGTTTTCGAGTCTAGTGCGAAAATTATTACCTGAATACAGCCCCTGTATTAGTCCTATAACCTTCCCACTCACTCCGTTTTTTGTCAACTTAATATCACCAATACATTCATAAGGAATTATGCTTTTATGGCCTTTAAACTACCTCAATAGCTTGGTTTGAACTATATTTATCTAAAAGATTTCAAAAGACTATGGTTAACTAGGGTGTGTCTGAAGTGGATATAATTAAGCTGGAGATCTACAGGAATCAGTGTTAAGTCTGCTTCTTTTTCTAATATACATCAATGATTTGCATGGCAGTCTCAGTACGGAGCTAGGGTAGTACTCTTTGCAGATGATATGAGTGTGTCCATTTTTCAAGTAAATCACCACAGCTGCTGTCATTAAAGGCAGATAACACATTCAAGGAACTGAACGTTTGGTATGCAAGACTTCAGTAATGTTAATTCATTATATAATGAACTTAACATTACTGAAATCTTGCACACCAAATTTTTAGGATTAGAAATTGATCACGAGATAAATTGGAATAGACATGACACCATTATTCCCAAGCTCAATTCAACCCATTACACCTTAAGAAGCCTGAGAAACTTTCTGGGAAAAATAAATAAATAAACAAATAATTTAGAATCATATGTGGCATTGGATTCTTGCCATCTTGTAGACCCTTATTAAAGAATCTTAAAATCCTTACTCTCACAGGTGAATACATTTATTCACTTGTGTGCTATTTAGCCAACAATTTTAACAGTTTTAAACAAAGTTTTGAAATTCATAATTATAACACCAGAGGTAGAAATGATTTTCATTGATCAGCCAACTCAATGACACTTTGTTCAGAAAAGGAGCCATTTTTCTGCTATTCAAATATATAGTAGACTTCTTATTCTCTGTTTAACGAAAGCTGAAAGGGATGTCAATAGATGCAAGTGCTTGTTATTAAATGGCTATTCTGATAATCAGACACTGTGGTCGTTGTGGGACTAACAGAAAGGTGTTTGCATCAATGTACATATTTTATTCCCTCCACCTCTGCTCATTCCCTTTGTAGTGTCTTATCTCTGCCGTTCCACTGCAGCATAAGCCCAGAAGGATATGTCTATTGACAGCTCATATCAGCTTTCGGTAGACAAAAGAGTTTAGTTCTTTAAAAACCTTTGGCAATCATGCTAAGTACAAAAAAAGATTTTATGAAAAACTTATAATACTTATTATCAGAGCTGGAAGTTTAGGCATTTTTTTCATTAAAATAGGCACAGAAGAGGACACTTAAAATACTGAAAATAGAGTAATATGATTAAAATAGGCAATTATTAAAAGAGAACAAGAGAGTAGTATCATTCATTATTAATTTTTTTTTTTTTGAGTAGTGTTTAACGCCCGTTTTCACTACTGAGGCACCACAGGCGGTGGACACTGATGATACATGAGATGAAATGATATATTGGGAAAGGATATTTTTTTTTTTTTAAGGAAGGAAGCGTTCCAGGCCTAAGTTTAGGTACCTCCCCGGCATTTGCCAGTTATGAAGACTGAGGAAAATCTGGAAAAAACCCCAGTCAGGGAGGATGGTCCTGGCGGGATTCGAACCGCAGACCTCCCGCTCACGAGCCCGTGCCTTAACGACCTCGGCCACCCGTGGCGGTTTTTTTCATTCATTATTAATGAAAATAGTTATTTAAGATACTTAATAATTTCTTTAACCCATAATAAAAGTACCTAAGCTTACTTTTCTTAGTTACAAGCAACGACAAGATGTATTTTTAAGGTATCAACTGTCTTAGTCAGCCGCTTGTCAGAGAGAACATTTTTCAACATGAAAAAAGAATGTTCTACTTCCACCGAAGTGACTAGAACATATTTAAAACAAGCTATTTTGGAAGGACTCATACCAGTTCAACAGAACATTCACCTTTCAGGACACCATGGAAATGTTTATAAAGACAAAATATAGTATAGTACTTCCCTCATCCTGTTATTCATATGCCCGAGGTAACCATGTGTTTCTTTACTAATGAAGTTCTGCTATTTAAAGAGCTTTAGTGAATGTGTTAAGGAAAAAGTTTTGACTGTTTAAAAAAAAGTAAATATATAACAAGATTCTGAATAGATATTTTTGTGAGGTGAACATGCCATTTAATTATTACAACTTTTTCACTTTGATATGTTGAAATTCTCTATGTGCTTTTTATAATGTGTAAATAATCACAAAAAAAAAAATCTATAACGATCCAAAACAGTCACCAAAAATGCTTAAACCTTAATATAAAAAAATAAATAAAAAAAATAATTAGCAGTTTAATAGGCTTAGCTATAAATCATGTTGTACTTTTGTATTTGTTATATTATAGTTTTTTTGTTTTGTATTCATGTATCTGAGTGCATATCATGAATACAGTTTGTTGCTTTTATAACACTTTTCATGTATTTTGGTTCATTATATTTAATTACAGCATAATCAATATACTTAATTTTTCTAAACTTAGGTATTCATTTTTTTACACTAAACTCCATTTACTTACATAAAAGTAAGATGCATTTCGGGAGAATCTCTCCCGTCTTCAGTTGCTCACTGAACCACCATTACTCATTTTGAGTAACTGAAGATGGGAGAGATTCTCCCGAAACACGTCTTACTTTTATGTAAGTAAATGGAGTTTAGTGTAAAAAAATAAATATCTAAGTTTAGGATATATTATCACTGCATTGTCAACAGCTTCATAAGTACAATATTTATATACTTAATTTTATTTATGTATATATGAATTTATATATTCATTATGTATAGTAATCAAAATATTGTTTGACATGCTCCATATCCTCAAGCCTGCTCAATATGGGATATACAGAGCAATAACTAACTATGAAATCACAAAAAATAAAAACACACCCATGATTATTGTTTTAAGTGGTTAAAAAGTGTGCCTCTCACAATAATTACACTTTCTCAACTGTCCCCAAATAGCACTTTTGTCCATATTGATATAATTGTAAAAAGAGTTTGACTACACTAGGCTTTAAGAAAAATCACAAGAATAAATAAACCTAAATATAAACTTTTATATTATATATGCTTTCCAATTTTTCTGGCAGTTTTTTTTTTTTGGCACAAATTTTAACTGTTATAAAACTAGTACTTCTGTAACTCTTAATGATACATATGAACATTATTCTGGCTTACCTATAAAGTTGTATATGATGATTTTCTTGGCATATTTTGCCTTTGGAATGCCCCTTTGCATGGTCCAACATACTTGGACTCCACTTGCATTGATTCTGCTTTACCATTGTAGAAATCTTCTGATAAAAATGCTTGCCTGATTGTTGCTGAAGAACCCAAGATTTTCTGTGAAGAAATCCAAGTTGGAGACCAAGACATGAAATTTTAAAAAAACACGCTACATCCCTTTTGTTTGTATAAGTTCACAAGGCCATTCACAACAGATATTTTTTAACAACTGCTAGACTGCTTTTTACAGTGGATTTAACAGTTCTTCAAAATATCCATCCATTATTAGTGATCTTATTTGTGGTCTATTTACTAATGTAGTAAGATTTCCTACCCCTACTTTTCTATTCACACATTTAGTGTATCCAAGCTGCAAACCAAACAATAAAGCTATCACCTTCAAATCTCCGGAGATATTCCAGTTATATATTTTATACTGAGTGTTTTCTAAAAGTAATTTCATATTTTCATACGTCTCTTTCCTATCAGTGGCATGCACTGCAGGTATTAATAAAAATTCAGCAGAATTATGCAGAAGTACAGCCTTTGAACTAATGCATAATTGCCACTCATCTGGCGATGGTATCAACAGCTTCCATAACTTGCCAAACATTACAAAAACTACATCTTTTTCTTCAGAGAAGTTGTCTTTGCAGAGAAGATTCCATTTTTTGAGCCTGGAAGTTATAAATTCAGATTGTTGTTTAGACATGTTTAAATTCCAAAAAAGACCATTAATATATTTGAGATAATAAGTTAGGTTCTGATAAACAGATTGTTTAAAATGCAGGATCACTTCTACTGTGTGAGTTATGTCAAAATTGGGGCCATCACTTAAGATCATAAAATACTGGGACTGATTGTACATGATTACTATGTAATACAGGCCTTGTTGCAACAGTATATTTTGTTTTTGAAGTAGTTTCTGTAGTGTTAGTTGACAATTCTTCAATTCCCACCAAACCATAGGAATTGCACATGGTATATTTTTCCATCAACTGAGAAGCCTAACACATGACATGAAGCAAATATTTGGGGACTAGTTTTATCATAACCATCAAATTTGCACTAAAAATAAAGTTCATAACACTTTTTTACACTTGACACAAAATTTTGTCTCTGAGACTTGAAGGTTAGTTCACCACATTTACAAAGCACAAATTATTTAGATGATTTATAACACTTTCTTGATATACTGCACTTATAAAACAACTAATAATACATAAAAATATACACAATACACCAACAAAACATAAGGCCTTAAGAGAGACAAATACTTGTGCTAACATGCACACTACAAGTGTATATTGCCTCTCTGCTTACATGCAACATCTGAACATGTCTGAACATGAATAAGCCTGCATAGTTTTGGTATTCTGATTTCTAGCATAACAGGACACTTATTATATGAATATATAACATATACAACAGTACATATAAAGTCATTTCATCTCATAACAAGGGATAAAAACACTAAATATGAAAAATAATTAGAGAGTCTGCAATAATATATATATATATATATATATATGTATTTCAAATGTGACTTTATCTAAGTGTTTTATCCTTATCTACTTTTATTATTACTCTGTGTGTGTTGGGGGGGGGGGATAAATCTTCATTACCTATGAATTTAGAATTAAAAAACTGCTATAGACTCACTGTTTAGTCTCTTGAGAGAAAAAAATCATATTGGCCAGTGTTATTAATTCCAAAGAATTAATAGGTTTGTTAAGACAATTTGAAACAGTTACAAAATTTGACAAAAATGCTAAAGAATATAACTGGGAAAAGTGTTACTCTTAGCTTCTGGACCATGTTGTGCAAGTTAACTAATATTATTGGATCAAAATTACTTTTACTAATAATTTCTGTTCATTAACACTCAATCTTTTACTAATAATATTAGTGACATTCTACCATAAAATTTTACAAATATTTAACATGCCATTTGAATTTTGTATTCAAAAGCTCCCTGAATCATGTGTTCAGAAAGTGTAAAATATAACCTAGTTAGTAAAGAACATAACTATTGTCAATTTGAAATAAATGATTTGCAAAAATGGGAAAATGCAACAAAAACCAAAAGCTGAAGTTGTGTTTTCTGGCTAGAATAATAATAAATATTATTATTTGGGAGTTTTTTTGTAAACATTAATGAAAGCCAAGAAAATAAACTAATGAAAAGGAATATATTAAGAGAAAGAACCCCTCCATTTCTTAATCCAATATTTTAACTCATTAATGAAATTTTAACTACATTCAATGAAACACTGCATATAAGAAGAATATTTTATGATTTAGCAAAGACATTCGATTGTGTCGATCACGGAATTCTGATAGATAGATTAGCTTTTTATGGAATAAGAAACCAATTTTTAAAATGGTTTATATCCAACCTTGACAAAAGGAAACAAAAAGTAGTAATAAATTGTTCCTTTAAAAATAAAAACAATGCATCAGAGTGGGGAATGATTAAACATGGAATGTCTCAAGGATCTGTTCTGGACCCTTTTCTTTTTCTGATATGTATAAGGGATTTCTCCTTATTTATCCAAGATGTAGGTAATCTGTTCTATTTGCAAATGACACAAGCATATTGAATAAATGGAAATAGCCTTAATGATTGTGCCATTAAATTAAATCTAGTTCTGAGCTGCTTGTGTATATAGTTAGCAAACAAATTTTCTCTAAATCTAGATAAAAAAAAAGTTAGGAATAATCTCCTCTGAAGTCGAAATAATATTTATAATACTCTTTATGGTTTCACTTACGTGAGATTTACTTCGGACATGTTTCATGGAACAATTGTCCATATCATCAATTTTTAAACAATTGTTGGATCATTCATATAACTTTAAGTGGGTAGGTATCTGGGTTGACTCTGAATAAAGTGCTGTCTGCTTCTGGGATGTCAAAATTCATAAAAACAAAATTCAAGTTTATCACAAGACCACCAGAGTCAACCCAGATACCTACCTACCCAACTTCTACAAATGATCCAACACTCATTTAACAGCTGATGATGTGGACAATGCTCCAAGAAACACGTCCTGAGTAAATCCCATGTAAGTGAAAACATAAAACCTTTCTAAATATTTTGACTCGGAGGAGGTTATTGGTGTGTGTTTCACTGTGCTCAATTTCAAATTGAATTAATATTGAAATATTCTGAAATTCATCACTCATAGATTTCTAAATTCCTTTAATAACTGATAACCATCTGAATTGAAAAGATCACATCAATCTTATCATACCTAAATTTAGCAATGCATTCTATGCAATAAGCGCATTATTAATGTTGGATTCAAATCTGCACTTAGAAAATGCCTATAAAAGGCTTATTATTCTGTAAAGGAATATATGAGTGACAATATATTATACTGATTTAAAAACACTGTAATAATTTTATCAATATATACAGTAAAATTTGTGTGAATGAGTGATTTGTCTGTTTCTGCTTCTCTGGTTTTTGTTGTTTTGGTCGAATTGTTCTAGGTGTTGCTTTTGCATTTTTATTGTAACCATTTACGCAGATGTACACCATACTTTTTATGTATGATGTGGTGCTAATGTGGCTATGTAAATGATGATGACAAAGTCTCTGCAACTGCTTTGCAACCCATGGAATGCTTCAGAAACTAAACTTAAAACTTCCAACTCAATTTCTTGTAACATCTTTTCTGCCTTACTAGGAAGCATTCTAAACTTTTTACAAAACTTTGAATCATAATGCAATTCAAAGGTCACATACTGTTTGCATAATTTTTGTCTTCTTAGTCAGAAGAGTCATAAAAAGATTGTCAATCATCCTTGGATCTTATGCGCACATTAACCTTATTAACAATTTCAAATATTAGATGTAGTGAGACTTGTAAAAAAAGTACTAATAATCACAGTAATTGTTTTGAAACATTAATATATGAAACTTCCTAGTATCATTAGAATTTTACTGAAAATTTGTAAGTTTTACTCAGAGTATTGGTGGGTTGGTTCTTATTGCAGGTGGTTTGAGATTTCATCTATCTGGCATCCCAATAAAATTTGGTCAAGTATTTGCATTGCTTTTGGTTCGGTTGAGTCTTCAACATACAAGGAGGTGATCTTCATTCATCACTGAACCTGGCTGCTACAAATGGTACACTTGACTGAATCTTGCAGTTCTACTTTTTGCAACAATCATGTCCCATATCCATTTGGAATTCTGCTGCTACCTCCTTTTTTGACTTATTCTTTTTTCTGGGCCATTTTCTTATGAATATCTTTCAATTTATCTTGGTTTTATTTTGAATATATGTCTTAAGTGCATTTTTAGCTATTATTCTTCTGGCAGTTCAGCTCCCTTTATGGTAGGCTGTCTGCCGTTTCATTACCTTCATGCCCACATGCAATTTAAAAAACTTTCTTGCATAATTTACTCCATTCCTTTTAGCATTATTTGAAATTATGATCTATATTGCAGCTTGAGAGTAAACTAAAATATTTGCTTTTTGGAAATTCTAAATTCTGCACAGTAGTTGTTGAAGACCAATTTGGATGGCTTTTATCTCTCCGCTGAGATAAAAGTCTTATTTCTTCCTGTTGATTTGTAGTGGGAAAAGATTGTACAGTGTACTCCTGATCTAGGTGATGTAACCATCTGAGAGTTGTCTGTATAAAGTCTAAGCCATTCCTCTTTGAGGTATTTTTGCTCTTAAGGTTTCCACAGTAATTTGTTTTAGTATTTAAGGGGATATGTCTTGCTTTTTTGTATTATTTGTGACTTGGTCATATTTTATTTCTCGGTATTCCTATGGGTTGATGGGTTTTGCTAATTGGTTCTATCTGGTTAGGAATATTCAGAAACTTTAGGTATCTCTTGCAGGTTTACATTGGTAAGTTTGAATTTTCAAGATTTAATTTATATCAATTTAATTTTTCCACCTTTTCAGGTATGTGCTTGAGATTTTGCATACGTAGTTGTTATTTGACATATTATTTCTGTAGTTATTGGTAGGTTATTTGTGTATTGTTCTATGGTAACAACAGGAGTTAATTTTATTTCCTTGCATATTAATCTTGATGTATTGTTTTGTGTTCATTTAGGTAAATTTAGATTTCTATCTGTGGTAGTAATCAAGGCTTGTGACATTTCCTGGTTGTATCTGCTTATCATTTTATTAGTCCCAACACTTGCTTTTTGGGGGGGGATAATTTGTAGAACATTATGCTATAGGTCCCTGGGCAACAATTCAATGAGCCAAAAAGAATTATCCTGGCTTGTTATAATGCAATCATTAACATTGCAGCTGAATCATTCTAGAGGCTCTGGGTAGCCCTTTCAAAAATGTATATCGTCAACCTTGAAATTCTAGCCTTAGTAAGAGAAAAGGATTATGATTTGGATTTATTGCTGAGGAGTAATTTTCATTTTGAATGGACAGAGCAGGGATTTGAATTTTATATGTAAATTTTCAACAGTTTACCACAAGTGACACATCAGTTGAAAGAATATATCTTTGTCTGAATTTGAAATATGTGTACTTATACTTGTCAAATTTATTTTGTGTAAAGTATATTGCTTATGAAATAATATATGTAAATTCAGAATTTAATTTCTGCAGATACATTTAAAAAGCAGATATTTCTAAATTTTCTTATTACATTGAAATATTACAATTTATATAAAATAATAATTTTTTTAGACAACACATAATCAAATTAATTCTTTTAATACATGACACTCAAATTAGAAACTGCATTTTGTAACACTCCAATGTTACCAGCTTTGGTTTAATACAGAATATGATGATTATTAATAATTTAAGTGGATACAGATTACATATTTTATACTGTGTTACATACACTTTTAATCTTTTTTTTGCTTAGTAGTTTTGAAATCAGGCCATTGTGCAATTAGTGATGATATGTAATTTTGTTCCTAAAATTTATTTGCATAAGTAACCATTTTAGCAATCCTGGAACCATGTCCAGCTGATCCCATTATTGTGCATCCAAGGTGCATACTATAGTTTCTTTAAGCGCAAGAAAATACCAATTTTAAGCAGCATTTTAATACAATATACAAAGAAAATGTAATAATAAAAATATTAATCTGTAATCTTACTCTACCTAAACACATTTAAAAGAACCACTAATTATGTCTGTGATGCTAGAAACATTATCCGAAATTTAGGCAATGTTTCTTCCATGATCCTCATAGTGAGAAATTAGTAGATTACTTCTTTGATATATGGAACATTTCAGCATGACTGTAACAAGTTTAATTTATAATTACTAATTAATTATAAATATTAAGGGCTATCTAAAAGTATGTGATACAAGTGTTAAAAGTGATATGATTCTATTTAGAGATTTGTTCAACTCAGCCTCTGGCCTCATTTCACAAACATCTTACTCACAAAATAATTAGCTATTTTTAACACTCATAAACAACTGTTGTATATTATTGATTTCTCTTCCTGTAAAGTTAAGAAAGGTGAAAATACTAGTTTCTCCAAATTGTCTTCTATGTTAGTTAAGAAAGAAAACCATTTTCATCATAGAAATTTCTCTTCATTGATTTGGACAACATTAATAAAGATTAATGGAGTGCAAGACAACAAATTACTTAAATATTCATGCACTTTGATGTCCTAAGATAGAGGTTACTGAGAGTATTCTCATGGGATAATTTTTAAGTGTAGTCTGAGTCAGCAAGAATGCCTGGAAAGTTACAAAGATCTTTTTTTACTTTCATATACAACAGTCTGTAAATTATTTGCAGAAGGAAGAGCAACCTTGAAAGATGAGGAGCACATGGAGCGTCAGAAACAGTAGTCGCAGTTGAAAACATCACTTGTGTAGAAGCCTTAGTAAAGAACAATGTACCAATGACTTATACAGAGATAGCAGAACCTCTAAACATTCATTCACTGCAGGTGTCAGAAATTCTGCACAGATATCTTCGTATGAGGAAGCTTAGTCTTCATTTGAATACCCATAACTTCATAGAAGCACAAAAGGTAGCAAGTATGGAACAGTGCCAAGAAATGGTTCTTAGTTCTGTCAGTGGCAACTCCTGGCATGTCCAAGATATTTTAATAAGTGGTGAAAGCTGAATTTAACAATATGATCCAGAATCAAAATAGCAGTCAGCAAAATGGGTCTTCCCAAATGATGACCCCCAGAGAAGGTTGAGCAATGCTGAAGCACAGTTCAGAAGATGGTTGCCAGTTTCTTCTCAACAAGTGACCATATTGCAACAATTCCACTCCAGGAATGAAAAACATTCACTGCCAACTGACATACCATGTTTGCTCCCCAGGGTCTTCAAAACACTAACAGAAAGAAGACCAAAGTCTGGGTTGTGAGGATTGTTGCTTCACCATGACAATGCCTCTGCACACATCATTTTGAAAACAATGGAATTTCTGCAATTGGAAGTGACACTGCTAAACCATCCACCAGAATTGGCTCTGACTTTTTTCAGTTTCCAAATGTCAAGGAAAAAGGGAGAGTGGAAGAAGGTGTATCCTACTAAGAGAAGGTTGGTGCCATCTCTAAAGAAGCACGACATGATTGCTTCTATCGGTTCGAGAGAATATAACTTTGTATTGAGAGTGGTGAGACGACTATGAAAAGAATAGGCAGAGTTGGTTAAGTTATTTCTGTTATAAATTGATTTCTGATGATATAAAAATACAGAGAAATAGATTCTCAATATTTTAATGCCTCCAATTATTGCAAAATAAATAATTTGAGTTGATGTAGATACTTATAACTCACTTACAACCTTTTTAACTGGAGGAGGAGCCATATGATGCAGTAACGAACTTGATGCTATCATACATGAAACCTTAAAATTCATAAACAGTTCAGGTTTTTGATGTGTATTTTTTCTTTATAAAGTTCTTTTTTGCATGTTTTAAAATTTTTGATAAGTAAATATTCCTCTCGATAAACAAGAAAATAAAACCAATAATACATATGGAACAAAGCACAGCACTAGACAATGGTTTTGACAAGCAGTTAACAGAAAAAAAAATATATAAAAATTTAAAATAATTAATTCCTTCGTGGCACCAGTTCGTTACCACAACATACAAATGTTTTTAACATTTTTTCAAAAGCATAACATGATAATGGTACCTTAAAACAAATACAGCATAAGTTTATTAAAATCTCAAAAATGACACAATATCAACAAAAAAATTGTTGACTGGCAAGACAAAAAGAAGTTTTGAGAATATTTTAGGAATATTAGCTATGAACAAAACAAATGCAAAAACCATCAATTGCAGCCCCCATTTGAATATTTAAAAAAGAGGGCGAGAGAAAAAGAGAAGATGCCAATGAAATATGAAACAACATTGTTAAAATGTATAAAGAACTGACCAGAACTAGCAACATTGGGAAAAAACTTAAATTAATAAAAACATGTGTTAAATAACATTTCATTGCTGTTAAAATCAAAAACATCTGGGCTGTTGTGCCATTGTCTTTGTTTTAAAAACTAAAACAGTATTTTAGTCACAGTTTTTGTCAGCTATCTATGTCCAGCATCATCAGTGCAGTGTGCTGTGTCAGGCCTAGTAAGACATGGAATGATATTGATGCAGATGAGAGTATAGTGGATTGAGAGGGGAGCTGTTTTTTTTATGAAGAACAAGTTTTTATGTATTGCTTATGTGCAAACCACTATCTCTATTTATATTATATGGATGCTGTTAATTTGAACACTTTCCCTTCTGGCCGAATTAAAATAGACTTTTGTTTTAGCAACCACACTTATGTTTTTGTCAAAATATATCCCATAGCATTCATTTAGAGTATGCTCTGCCACAGCAGATTGCTGTGGCTGGTTTTGACATAAAGATTATTTTTATTCATCAACTCATATTTTCACTGATCACACTTTCCCATATTCAATGGGAATTTTGTAAAATTCCAGGACATCAAGGGGATCTGTAGGAACTTTTGCAGGACATAGCATATGTCCTAATTTGGTGGTCAGTGTGAATGAGATTATGCCCTCGTTTTTCAAGATTCTTGCAATTACATCTTCTATATAAGTGGCGCATCTAGGATGAATGGCTCAATTAATATTTCTATTGTTATATCCATTGGCAATTAACACTTTTCAAAGATAGCGAAGCTCAGTTTCAAAATGTTCTAGTCCATTAAAAGACTTTGCTCTGTGTTCTAGTGTTTTGATTTCATTCTGGATAATTTTAATAAGTTCCTTCTTTCATTAACAGTTGGCTACTCCAGGTGGTTATCACTGATGATGGGGTTGGTCCTGGTGGCATAGTGGTTACCATACTTGCCTCCTAAACCCAAAATCGCAGGTTCGAACCCGGCCAGGACCGATGGATTTTTTTGGGCATAAAAATCCTAAGTGTGGCTTCCTTTGGAAGGGAAGTAAAGCCGTGGGTCCCGTGTTGTACATTTACAGCACGAAAAAGAACCTCAAGCCTGAAAGAGAGGCCTCTGAGCAAAATTAGTCGGCTGTTTCACGCCCTGAGTTGAATGGGACGCTGATGACCTGAGATGTTAAAGAGCATCCATAAATAAATCAATTAAAAAAAAAACTGATGATGGGAAGAGTTAAAGAAGTTAAAAAAACTAATATGTGAAGCATTACTATACCAACTCAAATAATGCAAGATTCTAAACAGTTTTTTGCCTCAACCTTTGGTGGCCATGCAGTTGGCAAGATAATCGCTTTTTATGTTGGTACATTTGTCAAGCATTTTTTTGAAGTATCAAGTCATTGTTCTAAGTAGTTTATTTAATAGAACATTCCAAAGTGAATGTGTTGCAGTATTCCATAAAATGGGAAAATTTGTCCTTCATTGATAAAGGCTCTTTCTAAAAGATGATTATGCCAAAGGAAATTCATATCAAATTTATAAAAATTTACGAGAACTTCCTTTTCTTCAGTTACAAAGATTACAAAATAGACTGCTGAATTTTAACATGGTCATACCACCATGGGTGGCCGAGATTGTTAAGGTGCAGACTCATGAGCGGGAGGCTTGGGGTTCGAATCCCACCATGACTATCCTCCCTGACTGAGGTTTTTTCCAGGTTTTCCTCAGTCCTAAATGGCAAATGCCTGGGAGGTACCTTAAACTTAGGCCTAGAACATTTCCTTCCTTAAAAAATCCTTTCCCAATGTATCATTTCATGTATCATCAGTGTCTACCACCTGAGGTGCCTCAGTAGTAACAACGGGCATTAAACACTATTAAATTTTTTTTTTAAAAAAAATGGCCGTACTAGACCTGTAGATATTTAAAACATGCAAAAGCAGAATTCATTAAACAAAACTGGCTGGCAAGTTAAAATTCATGGAATTGCTCAGGCTACCAGCATTTCAAAGCATGTAGGTTATATTTTAAATTAATAATTGCATATGAAAGAGCTGTGTGCAAGAAGAGTGCCATGCTTGCTAACAGATGAAAAACTCATTTTATGAAAATATTGCAACAGTGTTTGGAGTGTTTTAATAGTGAACAGAACTGATTTTGTGTTTCAACTTATAATTGTGATTGAGCATTGGATCCACCATCACACACCAGAATGGAAGCAGCAGTCAAAACAGTAGACAGAGGTGTCAAAGAAAACAAAATTAATTCCATCTGCAGAAAAGTTTGCAAAATCAATCTTTTGAGATGCTAAAAGAATTTTACCAATTGATTATCTTCAGAAGAATAAAAAACCATAACTGGAGAATACTATTCCAATCTTTTAATCCAACTAGATGAAACAATTTGCAAGAAAAGACTTAGTTTGCTGAACAAAAACATAATTTTTCATCAAGACAATGCATTCCCTTAGAAAAGCATTCTAGTGATGGGAAAATTTAGAGATTTGGTGTATGAATTGCTGCATCAATCCTACCCCTCAAATTTGGTTCCCTCTGACTTTCACCTATTCCCAAAGCTCAAACTCTTCCTAGTTGGTCATTTGTTTTCGTGAAATCAAGAAGCAATTGCAGCTTCAGAGGAATATTTCTCAGCTCTTCTGAAAAACCACTTTTCAGTAACAGAATAATAATCAAAAGGGATCATTGCTGGAATAAATGTATTGACCTTAAGGAAGATTATGTTGAAAAATAAAAATAATGTTAAATTAAAAACTTGTTCCTTTATTGTTAGCCAGAGAACTTTTCAGACTGCCCTTGTATTTATTTTGATATTTACTTCACTTTTCAACATTCATCCTTGAAATAATTTGTATGTATATTATGTTTAACTTCAGGGAATTTTTCTTATATTTGAAAGCTGAATTTCTTTGCTTTTAAATGGAAAAAAATCACATCTAAGAGTATGAAACACTATTTATTTCCTTATGCGTTGCTTTAAAAGGTAAACTGAGATCAGAGAAGTGCTTCAGTTTAGCTTTTACTCATCTAGGCATACAGTTTGTTCTGTCAGGGATATGTGAATGCTTAAAGAACAAAGATAAACAAAAATGTATACATAAACAGAAAACATTATACAAGGTCACAATTCTTGTGCATTAGGAGTCAAGTTCCAAACTGTTCGATGATCATCCTAATTTTATTATTGCTTTCTTTAATTGCATTAAATGAAAACTTCCTCTTATAGAGTATGATATGTGGTTTGAAACATAAATTTGATTTCAAATGCTTTTAGGTAATGTTACTTAAAAAATAGTTTAAATATTTTAGTAAAATGTATATAATGAAACTAGGTATGAACTCCGATGGTAAAAACAGCAGCACATGAACAATTATATTTGTTGTAATTTATATGGATGCATGTAAATAAATGCTACTTTAAAAAAACAAAACTATATGAACATACAAAAACTGAACGGATAAGAATTATGTGAAAAATAAAATGAAAAATACTTAAAGACAGTAATGCAAAAACAAAGAATATTTAAATACATTGAAAAAGTTTAGAACAGTGGAGTGAAACACTGAATTAACTTGACAAATCTATAGTATCTAAAAAAAAGTTAAAATCATCTTATCTCAAATACATTTACACACACATTTTTATACATATACTTTTTAATAATAAATTACTCTGCATCCAAATGAAAATTATAATTTCAGTGAAATAACATTTCAAAGCATATTGCTCTAGGAGCATCAAAGTAATGTGGTTAAATAAGCACCCCAGACAAAAAATGAGTCATGCCTCAAGAATGCACAATGTTTCCTTTTTGTGATACAGATGGCATTACACAGGTACCATATAGCCACATTACTCCCATCATGGATGTATGACCATGGCAATGATGTGGAATTATGTGTCAAATCTTTTTTAAGTAAATAGCAAGTCAGATGAATGAATTCAAGGATATAGCAGACTAGCAAAAGAGGGTAAATGAAGTTTTCAGATTCATTAGTGTGGTCTGACAAGTCCCAATTTTGTCTTTTTTTTAATGGTGCAAAGGTATAGTGCACAGGTGGCCCAATGAAGCACTTCATCTGTGTTATGGAAGGATGTGGTTCAAGCAGAAGGTGGGCCTGTGATGGTGCTGGAGGTTTGATATCACAACTTGGGTCCACTCATTCAGGTGCCTATTAACTCTGAACCACCATGTATATCTGGACATTCTTGGTATCATGTGTTGCCATATACAGCATCTTGATGCTGTGAGCACTCCCATTTTCCACTGCCTGTGGTACCTCAGTAGTAAAAATGGGCGTAAAAAAAAACGATCATTTTCCAAGATCGTAACTGCCGTGTTCACAGGGCTAACACGTGTTTGCATAGTTTGAGGAACATTCAGCACCTTGTCACACCTGGTCCAGCCCGCAAAATCTCCTGATTTGAACCCCATCAACTATTTGGAGTAGCAAATGAAATGTAGACATCAGCATCCCCATATTTTACTGGAATTATGGGATCTCCTGATGGTCAAGTGGATTCACTTACATAAATGAAACCTGCAACACCTCGTGGAGTCACTTCCTCATTGGATTCAGACCAGAGATAGTGTTGTTTGGTATTAGGTTTATTCTTGAGGGGATGGCTAATTTTTTTGTCTATGGTGCTTATTTGATTTTTTCACAAAATTCATTTTGGCCTGAGTGATACTTTTCTCCCTTTCCTACCAGCTCCTCTTGCACAAAAACTGGCATATATGAAATGGAAGAGGAAGGTCTATAGCATCCATCATCTTATGCATGGACTAGAATGCTACAGTTACACATGCCTTTCCCAAATGACATGAAATTAGCGGTTGATGGAACTAAAATTCTATTCTATCTGTCAAATAATGGAAGACAGTATATAGGAGGTGAGTAATAGTTTGAAAAATTACTAACACACTTCAAAAAGAAAGAAACAACAGAAAGTTTATATTCATTTCACTTACATTTTGCTTAGCATATAAATATATTCTCAGCTTTTGTACACCGCAGCTTAAAAAACTAACACTAACATTAAATTAAAATGGAGCGGCTGATTGCTATTAAAGTCTCTATTATTAGCAGTGAAGGCTATGTGGTTGGTGCAGACTCTGTTTTCATATTGTGTCTACAGGTGAAGAAGACATACCTGAATGAAAAATATGAAAACATGGCACAGTTGACATATATCGCAATACCATATGCAGACCTTTTGCACAATTTATTTTGCCTACCTTAAGATTTATGGAAGGGAAAAAAATAGTTTGAGTTGAAGAAAGGTTATGAATTGTATTTTCTAGGAGATTTATCTTGATTCTTCATACTGGCACAGAAAACTGAATATTTAGACACTTCTAAAAGAAAAGTGTGCTGTCTGCATTTTTACAATATTTTTCTTACCATTTGTTTATACAAGCAACTGGTTTCCCTTTCTTCTTTTCAAGTTTAAGAAAGTCATTTTTTTAATATGAACTGCTGCCTAATTATTACTGGTCAACAGTAAATAGTTATACAAATACAAACTTGCATTTATTTAACACAGCAAAATCTCCAAACCCGTAATACAAACTTAGAATAATACACTTTAGTTCGAGTCTGAATCACCAATGCGGTTACGATAGTTTCTACGTGCTCTATCCAACCTATTTTTGCATCGCTTGAAAACAAACTCGGGATCATTATCTGAGCCATGATTGGCACCACTGCTTCCTGGACGAGATTCTATGCTCCCAGTGCTACTAGTGCATGGCGCAACAATAATACCACTATCTGGTGTTTCAACTGACGAACAAGATTTTGGACCCAAAGGTGTAGTTGCTATAGTAATTCCATTACCATTCAGACAATCTTCTTCCACGTCAGCACTACTATCACTGCCATACACAACTCTAGCTTTGTCCGATCCAATATACTCTGTATTACCATTATGTGAAACTTGAACTGACGAATTATCTAAGGCCTCTGCATGTTTTTTCTTATTATTATTGTTGTTGTTGTTGGCATTTGTAGTAGTAGTAGTAGTAGTAGTAGGAGTAGTAGGAACTTTAGTGTTTTTGCTGCTGTTGTGCTGTCGTAATTGTCTTTTTCTTCTCAGAGGTATCTTCTTATGACATCCATCACCATCTGAATAGGATGTGCTGGAAGAATCTGAGATAAGACTACCACCCATTTCAATGCCATTTTTCTTACTTTTTGAGTCCTGCCATGAAGAGCCTGAATCATCACTTGAACTTGAATCACTAGAATCGCTTTCGGCAATCCTTCTTGCTTTTTTATTAACTTTGTGTTTACGCATCCGCCGCTGCCTATTGCCATTACCAGTATTGCTGCCATCACTGCTACTGCTGCTGGAAGATCCATTAGAACGTTTATCCCACAAACGTTTTCGCTTCTGTCGAGCAGCTGTTCTGAAGTTGACATCATCATCTGAAGTCTCAATCAGCTCTAACATGTATTTGGTACAATTTTTCCTTGAATAGGAATTACATGAATGAGATTTTTTATCGCCCATTTTCCCATTGGTTCTTCGAGGTGCATCACTGCTGTCAGCATGTGCAGCTTTACTTTGTTTTCCTTCATCTGTCCCTTCCGACTGTCCATGGTGAGTTCTTTCAAGGCGCATGAGTTGTGCACGCTTTCGAGCTATCAGCTGTGAGATGCGGTTCTGTGCCTCTGAGCTGGTTCCTGTGGTGGTGGTGGTGGTGGTGCTGGTGGTGCTGGCAGTGGTGGTACTGGTACTGTTAGTGGTAGTGCTTATGATGGTTGTTGTGGTAATGGTGTTATTGCTATTTTGTTGAACAGGCTCAACTTCTCTGCTGGTATGCTCTGCTGTTGAATCTAAGAAAATAAAGATGCAAAGTATTAGCTCATTACAATTTGCAGACAAAGTGAAACACTGTTCCCAGCCTATCTGAGCAGGGTCATTAAAATATAACATATAAATGAAGGTCTAAAGAGATAGTTGCTATTGGTTTATTTTATTTAATACTTTTGCAGAACACCACTCACATATTTTATGATATTTTTCTGCCCCCTCTTTGATTTTTGGTAGTAGGTAACATGGTAAAAACTACTATAAAGAGCATAAAACAATATATGACTAGCAGCTGAGGGTGAAACAAACATGTTCTGCCATTAAACATTAGAAAGTGAAGAAATAAGAGTGTATAATTGACTGAACAGCTACACCATTTAATTTATAAAATACAATTTTCAGAGTTCGGTCATTTATGGTAATTATGAAATTAAGCTGTGCTCGCCATTTTTTTTGGTATCCTAAAAATTCAGAAACATGAGACTTTCTTAGCTGAACCTAAAGAAGGGGGAAAGAAAAAAGAAAAAAAAAAGGGAGGAAAAGGGGGGGAAATAGCAATAATAATAATGCTTATTATTCCAAAACCACTGATGAATAAGCAAAATTGAATACTGGAATAAAAACAATTTATCACCTTAATTAATGTACTGTTCTATATAATTACCTTTTATTTCAACAGCAAACACTAAATTTCATAGCATTTTGAAAAGAACAAATTAATTTTCATTACAGCTATGTTTTAATTAATGAATTAGTAACATTTAACAGCTGGTCATTAAGCATACATGTTTGCTGCTGCAATAGAAGCATCAACTGAATTAACCCCACTCAGAGTGAATTTAATACCAACAGCAAAGGTACCAATGCAAACTTCCCTACTGTATCTGATTGTGCAGTCTGACCATTATTATTGATTAAATAAAAATAAAATAAATGTCTATCAGAATTGTTTAGTTTGGAAATAAATTGCCTTAAATTACTCTTCATCTCAAACAAAGAACGTACTGACATATCACAATGTTATTAGTTCTTTGCAGTTTGTCAAAACCTGTTTTTCAAACTGGAGGAAAAAATTTCAATATTAATTCAATTTGGAATTGAACACAGTGAAACACACACTAATAATCTCTTCTGAGTCGGAATATTAGAACACGCTTTATGGTTTCACTTAAATGAGATTTACTCAGGACATATGTTTTGTGGATCTTTTATCCACATCATCAGCTGTTCAAATATTCCGATTCAGAAGAGATCATGGATGAAAAAAAACCTTGTGCACCAAATTTATATCCCTAAACAGAAAGTATGTTGAGAAATAAAATCGATATTTTTCAAACCAATGTGTTTATCTTGCTTTTAAACCAAACTTTTAAAATAACTGTCATATATAATGAGGATTTTAGCATTAAGATTTAATAAATTCATCATTAGCTAATTATATTAAGAGATTCACAATGAAAGTTTCTGCACTCTCATATGTATAGCAACAATTTTTCCTGCTTTAGACTCTATTGTTTTTCAAAATATTTTTCCTTAAATCTTGTGCACTTGTCCTTTTGATGGAAATAGTCACCAAAACATTGCATCCACCTTTCTAGAGGCACTTCAGATATCCTCTCATTGAAGCCCTTAATTGCGGCTTCAGCAATATTAAAGAACACATTTTCTTCCTGATCATGTGGAACAAGAAGTCTTACAGTGCCAGATCATTGAAAGATAAGTAATTAATTTCGCACCTAAAGTGACATAGAATGCCACTACCGGTTCTGCAATGTGGAATTATGCATTATTATATTGGACAATGATAAAGCCTCAAAGTATGCACTTTTTCCAAAACTGTTGGTAAACAAATAATGGTATACCATTTAGCATTAACCAATGACAATGCTCCAGTGGAACAGAGATGATATATCCACGTGATGAAAGAATGAGATTAACTATCTTCTTGCCTTCTTCTTCAGTCTCTTTTAACTTTTGTTGGTCTGAGAAGATTCACTGTGTTTACCTTTTATTTTCTGCCTATTAATGCTAAATTCTTTTTAATCAACTTGTTATGATGCCAAAAACAATATAATTGGTCTTGACTGAATTATTTAAGTGTTTCCTGGTACCAATTAACTGTTTCTCAGCTTCTTCAAATTATATGGAAATCACCAAAATCCACAGCTTCCTCACAGCAAGATAATCATGGCAAATTTTTTGTTTTGCAATTAACCTATCTCTAAGATGACAGAATCTCATTGTAGGTTATCATATTATTCTTTAATCAGCAAACTGACTTGTATTGATAACATCACTCAATTGTATGAAAAAGTTAATTATTATTTTAACAAACTTAAGTTGTTGGATTGCATTTTGAAACATACTAAATGTTATATTTAAATAACTCACAAACCAGGCATTTCTGGACATATGTTTATATTACTTTGTGAGGAACTAATCCCCAAAGTTTGATCCAATATCTTTGTTACTCCTTGTGTATGTTCCTTTGTAAACCACTGCAGCTTTCACAACTATTTTTTAAATAAATTATACAATGTATTTTACAGAAACTCTCAATCATGTATTATTAAATTCATATTATTGCTAATTATAGGAGTAAATATTTTTTCTTCCCATTTAACTAATTTGATATAGTTAAATCCATTAATTGATAAAATGTTAACTTTAAAAGTATCTAGCACTAAACTAGGGAATTTTTCTTTGTTTTGCAAATAGATGTCTTGGAAATTGAATTGCATTTATTAGAACAGAAGACCATCGAGTTTATTGTTATATATAATAATTTGCTGAAACTTTTTAAAGAATGAAGCAATTAAAGAAAATATGAAATACTAGAACTAATGCAATAAAACTGCTACTTACTATTATTGACTTGTCCTTCTAAAGCCTCCACGTATGCTGCAGCCAATGCTTGGAGATCTGAGACTTGTCCAGCTGGGGAACATTGAAAATGCATGATTTAAATGTGATGGCAAATTTCAGAAATTGTATCCTACACTAACATATTTAACATGTTCATGCTAACTCCACTTACATAACACTAGGATATGTTTCTTGCGCACTTGCTCCCAACATCAACTGTTGACAGATTACTAGATTTAGTGGATGGATCATGTCCTAGTGTTATGTAAGTGGAGTTAGTGTGAACATAAATGTAGGATATATTACCACTCCATTGTCTACAGCTTCTTAAGTACGATTTATCCAGAAATTGTATTTTTAGAAGTTATATCTTTTGTGGCAAACTCTACACTTGGACAACAAAAGGAAATACAAACACTTTAAAGATTAAGAAATGAGTAAAAATACTTTATTAGTTTGAGATATGGTCCACATCAAACATTTTTTTGGTTGTGGGAAAGATAAGCCTCCATCTGTCAGATTGTAATTTCAACTTCAGCTCAAGGTATTAAATTTATGTTTCATCAATTGCAACAATTTGAAACAAAAATGCTTGATCTTCAATAGCAAATCTTTTTTTTTTATTCTTAATTAGATAGTGAGTATATCTAATTAATTAGATTAGATATAGAGTGATAGTGAGTGAATCTTTGTTTCAGCAAATATGCAATGTTCTTGTGTTTCTGCTTATGTTCGTTGTTAGTGGCCATTGGGGATGCGGATGTTTTCATTTTTTCCCTAGCTTCCAAATTATTTTTCATTTGTTTGTTGCTCTCTAGTTGGTTGCATTTTAGTAAATGTTCTTTATTTAAGATAGTATTCATGTCCTTACGCAATGGGCAGTGGCTGTCCTTGATTAATTTCATCCTGAAGAGATGTTCTGAGAGGCAATCATGCTCAACATTTAAGCAGAATTGGGCAACTCCAATTTTTCTTGGTTTAAATAAAAGATGTTTGAAAGTATTGTAGATCTTCATGTGGTTTTCCTTTAAGTTTTTGTTTCACATTTTGTGTTCTTGTTCACACATTAATCTTTTTATGAGTTTCAATTTAGAGGGAAGTTCTAGTTCAAGAGGCGATTTTAATTTTATGGTGGCTCCTTTTTTTGCTAAAGTATTGGCAATCTCATTCCTGTTCATTCCACATGGCTTGGGATCCACTGTAAAATTATTTCTGCATTTCTGATCTGGATTGTATGATATAGTTTTTCTATTTCATTTACAGTGTATGTTGGTGGGTAACTGCAATTCATTATACTTTGTAGTGCTCCTTTGGAGTCGTTTAAATTAACAGTTCTTTTATGTTAGATCAATTCAGTAGATTTTGTCAAGCTGCTCTAATGGCCATTATTTCACCATCAAAATTGGTAGCATACTGAGAGAATTCTTCACAGTATATTCCAAAGCCTGCTTCTCCATTTTTAAAGAGATCCATATGTATAATCTCTACACCTAACATGTATTAGTTGGATAATTGTTGTTTAGTGTACTAAGTGCATCAATCTTAGTACCTCAGGTGGGTCATTCTTCTTGGAAACCATTGTATCCAGATTTAATTTCACGTTAATATATAATATTGTATAGGATCAGTTGATGTAATGACAGGGTTAGTGATTATTATTAGAAATTTGTCTAAATCTTCTTTCTGTATGTAATTTTTGAAAGTCTGTTGTGTTTTTAATCATTGTGTGCTGTCACGAATTTGAAACCATTTATTCCTGTGTTGATTATTTTTTAATTTCTGTCCCAGCATAGCCGTTTTAATGTACAGCTCTATTTTAATTGGTAGGTTGTTAGTTATGCTCTGCATTGTAGTAATGAGTGTTGTTTTAATGACTCCTGTTATTATTCTTAAGGACCTAGATTGTATTGTATCCAATTTAGTTTTAAGTTGTTTATTGTGACTAGTATCTCACTTCCATAGAGAAAATTGGGCTTTATGTTATCTTTTGTATGCATCATTCAGGAGACCTATGGATCCTTCCCATTTGACTCCTGCTAGTCTTAATATGTTGTTGTTCTTATTCACTTTCTTAATTATATTGTTGATCTGTTCAGAGAAGAAATGTTTTTTGTCAATTGTTATACCAAAATATTTAGTATGTTCTTTCTCTTGTAGTAGTTCATTATTGATTTTAAGTCATCTGTAGTGTGTTTAAGACTGAAAAGCTGGAAAATCGACTTTTCAGTGTTTATTTCCATATTGTTGGTGGATGTCCATGTTTCCACGTTATTGATAATTTTCTGCTTTTCATTTTCTAGTTTTTTTGTAGTGTTGTCTATTCTGCTTATTTTTTTTTTGGTTTATCCATATGGCAATATCATCTGCAGATAATCCCGTATTTATCTTTGGGAAGTCAGCTAATATTTTGTTGATGTCATCTATGAAAATATTAAAAAGAATTGGACTGGAAACACCACCTTGAGAAAGGCCTATTTTAGTTGCAGGCCATTTAGAGAGGACATTATTTAATTTTACAGCTATGTACCTTTGTGATGATAGGTCCATGAACAATCTCAACATGTTTCTTCTTATCCCATTATTATCATTTTATAAATAAGGTTCTCTCTCCATACTTTGTCAAAGGCATTTTTGAAGTCAACAAAGAGAGTAAGAGTAAGCATTGTTTCTTTTTTGTTGAAGACATTTTGAATATCTTATGTTAAATGTAAAACCTGATTGATTCAATTAAAACTGAATGTAGGAATCAACACAGTGAAACTATCACAAAATCTGGTTTAGATCAAAAGTAAAACTATTGATTGATTGTTGAATAATGCTTTCTGAAATCTGCTTGATGGTCTGAAATGAGATTTTGAGATTCCAGATAGTAAGTTAATTTTGATGACCATTTTCTCCATTGTTTTGGCAAGTACTGAGGTTAAGGATATAGGCCTATAACTGTCTAACTAGCCTGCTGGTTTGTCTTTCTTGATTATGCCTTTTTTACACATAGCAGAAATGTCATATTTACTGTTCCAGACCTTGGTGAATGTGTTCAGTAGTACCTTCTTGGCTCTACACCCTAAATTCTTGATATTTCACTATGAATTTTGTCTGGTTAAGGGCTCTTTTCTTAAGGGATAATATTGCTTGGTTGAGTTCTTGAATTGTAAAGTTGTCATAAAGCAGATATTGCTGGTCTGCAAGTACCTCAGGCTTATACCCTTTTAATATTTTGTTTAATTTCCCATTGTTTCTATTCAATTTATGTGCAAGTTTGTAGTGAGTGGCTAATTTGTTGGCCAAGTCTCTATCATGATTGAGGACTGTTGTTAATAATAAGAGATTCTTGTTTTGTTTCTGGGACAATGTTTAATGTATTAATATATTTATGTACTTTTGCCCTATTACTTCTATAGTCAAGAGAACACAGGAATTTATTAAATGATTCTTCCTTAGTAATTTTTATTTCCCTGTTTAGAAATGCAGTTTTCTTTCTCCAATTTCTCACTTGTCAGGATCTTTCATTGCTTCTGCTATATTTCTGATATTATTGCGGTCTCTTTTTAATGCTGCTAATCTCTAATTTCAAAAAGGTTTGTACCTAATACCCTTTCCTCTGGGTGTTGTTATTTTTGCTGGATTTATCAGTTTTTTGTTAACTTGGATGATTAGTTTCAGAGGACTTTTTCCATGTCAATATCTTCAAATTTTCGCAAAGTTATCCAGTGTGCTTTTTGGAAGTTCCATCTCTTCAGTTGACTAGCTTTTAAATGACTCATTTGGCTGGATAGTTTGTTATGACGACTCTTATGGCTATTACCTATGTCTTCCAATACTCTTCTAGTGGTGTGATTTGCAATATATGAAGAGGCAATAACCATATCAGGATTGGTTGAGTCCCCAGTATAGTGAATAAAAGTTTTGGGGTCATTGTTTTTGTACATTAAATTGACTGCATTTGCTTCCAAAAATTCTTTAATCGTTTTTCCTACTGCATTAGAGGAATTGTATCTCCAATTGTGATGTTTTGAATGTCTATTCAGGTCTCCTATTATTAGGGTATTTTGTTTAACTTTTATTAAGTCAAGATTTAGTTGGTGGTTATACTGAAAATTGTATATTTTACATTATGTAACCATACTTCTGATCTAGTGATTTCAGTATAGTCTGTGAAGTTCATTGTTTTCAGTATAATTGTTTACTTAAAAGGAGTTTTTAACTCCTACTAGTATGCCACTTGCCACTTGTTGGTGTTTATGTAGACAATATATGTTGTAGTTTTTAAAATTATAAAACTTTTCGTTGTCAAGGTAAATATTAGCTTCAAGAATTACAAAGGTATCGCTTAATGTTTATATAATAGTATTTCAACTTGCAACTTTTTGCTGTGTGATAAGCCACCAACATTCCAGAGTAGTGTTGAAAAGTGCTATTGTGTATTGCTCTTACAGCTTGATAAACTTTCAAATCTGTAATCTGCTTAGCGTTACCCAGGTGCACCACGAGGAGGTGGGATTACTGTACACCCATTTCTGCTTGTTCAGCAATAAGGCAAAAATTTTTCTCTTTTGTAAATCATTTGACAAAATATGAAATACTAGTGTTGCAATAATCCCGATGGCTTCTAAAAGTTCTTCATATGTCACACAATGTATCTTCTTGAAGAGCATCCACCATGAGTTTCAAACTTTTTTCATTTGTTGATATCTTTGATGGGTCTTCTATGCTGACATGACATATAAGAAAATGATTAGCCCAATAAAAAATTGTGTTGCGGTTCACTGTGAACTTCACAAACTTCACTTAAAGCACATGGATTTCTGTGGAGTTATTACCACATGCATTTTCAAACTTAATGTACAACTTTTGATGTTCAAAAGTATCGGAGCATAACACAACTGTAGACTCCATTTCTAGTTCTTATCTGCAAACAGAGTATGCTATGGATAAAATGAACACTTGCTTCTTTCTCAAGCTTTCATATGCAACTGAGATAATTTCTTATATTGATCTACAGTACTGCCAACTATGCGTTATTTATGAAATTATCCTTAAATTATAGTCAGGAGCAGAATAAGTAAATAGAAACTATTTATCCTAAAAGAATGTATTAAACATGTTCACACTAATTCTACTTACACAACACTAGGACATGTTAAGGGGCAATCACTCTCATCATCAGCTGTTGATCAACTGCACAATTTGGTGGTTGGATTCCAAGGTGCTTCTGTGGCGGTCTCTGATGATTCGAGTAGGAACTTGCTGAGTTCATCGATGGTTAGAACATCAAATTTTATTAAATTTTTCCTATTTTTAGAATGAAAAATTTTTTCCCAATTGGATAGCTCCATTGGGTTGTGAAGTTCTTTCAGCAGCTTAGCCTCTGGTTTAATTTCATGATTTTTGGTCCAAAAGCGAGCTGCCATTGGTGATTTATCACCTTCTTATAACGAATATAAGTGTTCCTTTCTTTGAATTTCCAAATTTCTTTTTTCCAATGTATCGCTGATTACAATCTGCACATTTGATTTCATAAATTCCTGATTTCTGTTCTGTTGGTATGGTGTCTTTTATTGTGCTGTCTATTCGTGCTTCCCTTCCACTGCAAACTCATAATGCTATGATACATTTTTTGTCTTCCAACATGCAATTCAGCAATGCCTTGCTGCTTCACACACGAGAAAACAATGTGCGCCTTGTTACAGTATGTTTCAAAAACATTGCATATATTTGTTGCAATTTATAAATGATTCGTAATTAAAAAAAAATCAATGAAGGATACAAGTATTTTCATATAAAGTTTGATCAATGCAGAAAACAATACTTTGAGGAACGATCATTGCAAGTTTTTATTTCCATGGTTTATAATGGACTGCTTTTATTGAATAATGAATCTGGAAAATGATGCTTCTGGAATTGATGAACTGAAGTTTCACTGTAATGTAATATTTATTGCAAACAAGAATTACATCTCATTAAAATTTCCTAGACTCATGGTCAAATATTTTAAAAATATTTTTCCCTTAATACTCTGTATTTGATTTTGAAAAAAGCTATCTGTTTTATTTACTTGCTAAATTCTGGGGAAAATATCAACCACTCTTATAAGCATTTCTATGAATCATTTGGTAAGAACAATTGAAATGAAATTATGACTACCTGCATGTGCCAAAATTATGGATGTTAGTATGGTGAGCTGCAAATTTCTTATTCAATCAAACAATACCTGATACTAAAGAACTGCATCTACTGTGAATGTGCTGATTTTCAAGATGTGTGGCAGACTTTCAGTGTTCTGATAACTAAAGTCTGTAAGAAATGGTTGTGTAACATTCATTATAAAAAATTAATATGATAAATATTTTAAGCAAAATGAATGATCATGAAATTGCCTACACTATTTTCCTATCTTCTTTTTTCTTATGAAGATATGCATATATTAGATCCCCTGCATTTTGGTGAGAGACTCAAAAAATGGTCCATTTTATGATGTAACTCTTGTTACCTAGTATGCTTGTATTGAATACAATGTCTATATCTTTTATTTCCAATTAGGCCACATTAGAATTCTAATAAAATTATTTTGTATGTAATAGTCTTTAATGGTTGTAAATTACAGTTATCAATCTGGATACCCAAAAATAACAATGATAAACTGTTATGTATACTGCTTCTGAAACTTTGCACTTGAATATTCATGTTTGTTTGTGTAATGTTGACTATACTGCAGTTGCAATGTTGCAACTGCCACTTATTAGCTGATTTATGCACTTTTCAATTTTGCCTCACAAATGTATATTTACACAATACATAATAATGAATAATATTGCTGTTGAATTATTAGTAGCTGCAATTTAATTTCTGCATTGTAATGCAGCATAATAAAGAACAAACCTTCAATAGTGAGAGGAGCAAAGTTAGAAAGCATAAGTGCAAAATGAAATGTTAGGCATTTACAAAATTTTTGCAAAGATAAAACTATATAGTGTTACAAAATAAATTAAGTAACCTCCACCCACCAATTTACATAGGCAATAGTGCAACACCATTCAGCTCATCTTCCTCACTGGAATCTATAATAAAAAAAAAAAAAAAGAAAAAAAAAAGAAAGAAAGAAAGAAAAAAAAATCATCATCATTGCCAAGGCATATCATCAATCGTTTTATGGAGGGGAAAAAAAAAGCTTCTAGCCATTGCCTTCTCTAAAAGCATTTTATGCCCATTCAACATTTTAAAACGAAAATTCATTTCTTTTAACATATCTTTTGATAAAGTTTTGCATCTAGTGAAAAGGTCTGCTTCTTTTAGAGATAAAAGTAATTTTGATATTATGGGGTATTCTTTTCTGCCATAATATGCATAAATATGCCGACGAATTGCATCTACCTAAAATGAATCAAGATCTGTAACAGGACAAGGCTGCTTTTTGGGGGGGGGGTTCTTAAGAATATATTCTGTATTCCAGATGATCCAGCATCATTAGAGCTGATTTATTTTTCTTCTAAATCTTGCAGCAATACTCCCTTGTTTAAAATCAACCTTGCACTGAATCCTAGTGTTTTAGATGCACACTGAATTACATTATCAGCAAGAATAAATGGATGCCCATATATTTTAACATACTGTTTTTCCTTCTCATAGAACTCACCTTTGCAGTAGCTCCAATGCCTGGCTATTTAACGGATTCCCTGATGCATAGATTGTCACTCCTTCAATCACTCTGCGAATGTCTTTTGAACATTTTAACCATTGCAAATTAACTATAACTATCACAAAAACTGCAAATTAACTATATTTGCTAAATCACAGAAATGTTTAACTAGCATATGGTAGAAAGCATAACACACAATAAAATAAACTGGCAACAGAGCAGCTTTAACGTCATGACCAACCAACCGATAATGCAATGTTGTAATTAGTTCAAAGGTGTTACGGGTAGTGTTCCTCATTTGTTATTCTGTAGTATTGCCAAATGAAAGGTGTGCTGTCAAGTGCAAAGTTTCAGCAGCCTAGATATAAGACATGTAAAGATTGTATAGAGAGCATTACCTGGGTTACCTGGGAGGGAAGACTCTGAGTCTGAATGTGAAGGCGCTGGAAGAGCATCTTCTACAGCTGTTGCAATGCCCACAGCTGATATTTCAGAACTATAGCTATCTTCTGAGCTCCAGCCTTCAATTTCACGCTGCACTAATGAATCAAAGAAAGCCATCATGCGTGGATCTTCTTTTGTTGACTGATGGCTGTAGTCGTGAGACATAAACTGAAACATATTCAAGTTAACTTAATTCATTTGTTAAAATAACTGGGCACTCCTGTCAAAATAACTGCCAACAAAAAACTGTACATTGCCAACAGTTTTGTTCAAATTTTCAAATAGATACAATGTACAATGTGAGGGGTGTCAATAGATACATTGTACAGTTACAAGAAGCATGCCTACCAACAGTAAATGCCCCTTTAAAAAACTTTCTGCCATTTTGTTGAAATTATCAGGCTTATCAATTTAATCTCATAAAAATTTAAGAAAATCTCTTGAACTTAATAAACAAACTCATATTCAACTCAAAATAGTGATTTAACATAATAAAGGAAAAACATGTGAAGGCAAATGGAACATTATTCTTGAAAATAAAAAAATGATTTTCCATGAAAAAAAGATGTAGTATTAATTCAACCAACAAATATGACCTGGTTAGCCCTACAATTTCATATGCACTTCAAATCAATGTACTCTTGGCAAAGAATCATCATGAATTATCTGTGATGGAGAACTTACTCCTGAAAGTTTAGCACAAAATTCTTCTCTAATGTACTGGTACAATTTCTGTTGCACATAACAATCATAAATAAATATGCTTTGTTCTAGTATATATGTCACTCTCTGCAAACTCTACAATATACAAATACATAGTAGGAAGTCTAACATGCACTTTCTACAGAAATGCAACTGAAAAACTCATGATACATGAATGATTCAGTTCAATTGTCTGCATTAGCCGAACTTTAGTTCCAGTCTTATTGGAAATCATTGGTCCACTGAAGGTCAAATGGTTTCCGCTAGTGTATACAAATTCTGATTGTGTATCAGAATGAGGACAAGATAACATTCAAACATTCACTAATTTTTTTTGTTTAATTTTATGCTAAAGAGATAAAATACCTGTCCACTGCGTAGAACCAAGCTGATATATTCTTCATGGGTGAAAACTTTACGTTGTTTGTCCACAGGCTCTGGTTCACTTTCAAGCCCACCTGATGATTCTGGCAAAGGAAAAGGACTCCAAAACTGCAACAGATGCAGTATAACATACGCACCATTTTCTTATTAGTGTTTAATAAATAAATATAAAAATAGTGTTGAAAATAATAAATTGAATTATAAAATACGTTACTAAAAATTCAAACCTATAACAAACACAGACAATTATATAAATATCCAATTTCATGACTTTATCATAGCAGCAGGGGAAAGAAAGCAAAACAAATCTTAGAATATTGCTTCCTACATATTTCTATTTCTATGTGCATGTATTGAATTGTCATTTTTACCTTAATTAGTTTTTCAACACCAGAAGATGCAATGATATAGTTGGAGGAGTTGAAGCGCACTTGGTTTACTATTGATCTGTGTCCACGTAGTATCATATGTGCATTGTCTACCCATTGGCCTGTGTAACAAATTCAATTTCATAGAACTCAGTTGACAGAAAGCACATAAAAGCATGTGAACAATTAAACCTTTAAGTTATAGCATAAGAGATCTACATACATTTTATATGTTGACCCAGTATTCTTAGTTACTTATTGTGCAAGTTAGACATAACCAATTTCAAAATCTACCACAACAAAATTAAAATGCTTCACTTACATCTAGCAAGTATCTTGTTTGAAGATTCATTACTAACTGCGCAGCTTCTCAAAATGTAACTTTACCTTTCTCATCCGAACCTGGAATTTTCCATACATAAAGGTTGAAATCATCTGATCCTGAAAGGACGTACTGGTCATCCTCACCAGCAAAACAACAACTCTTCATGGTGCAGGAGTTGTAATAGCCTGGATGGTCAAACTGACTCAGATGTTGACTGTGGTGCACACTGTACAAAACTGGAGGTAAACGCCTTCTAAGAGCTAGGATCTGTGTCCCTTGTCCATTAAATCTAACACTCATGCAACTCTGAGCTGCAGACTGGCCCCCATATCGCATAACCACTCTGCAACAAACAATGTTCCAATATGAGCACTCTTCCCTTTTTAACACTACTTCTTCTTGCTTTCCATTAAGAACATAATTATATAAGTAAATATAAATATACAGGATGTAATAAAAAATGTATGTCAAAATGTTGGTGGCATAATCCTCTTGTGTAGCAAATGAAAATATGTTATATGAACCTAGGTACAGAAATCTTTATTCCCCTGTTAAGTTCTTTTTCTAAAACTTCTTACATTGTATGATGCAAAAGTTACTTACTCTATTTTTATGTCGAATAGCATCATTATTACCATGTAACAACAGCTCCACACTGGAACAATCAGATTACAAGTAGATGCACTTGTTCCTCTGGTGAGAATGACAAATGTGCTGATAACTCGTAGTTCTTATGTTAATTGCCAGTGTGGTGTTTCATTGATGCTGAATTACTTAACTATAATATCATGCAACCTCCTTCATTGCTTTACTACATATGGATGTAGTGGCAATTGTTGGTGTGTTCATCATAGACTTGGTTTTAGGTACAGTACAATGTAAAATGCATCCAAATGCAGAATTAGATGTTCATTTGATGTATGGGAAAAGACAGTAATAGCATTCAGATTGCCATTCAGCATTTTCCAAAATGATCATGTCTGGACAGGAGGATATTCAGCAATGAGGAAATGTTCAAATCTAGCTCTCATGACCAAGTGTGACCTAGAAGGACGAGGACAGCACAATTGCAGCGATACTTCATTACTTTATGTGGTTGAAGTCAATCCTAGTGTCAGCATAAGACAAGTTGCTATACAAAGTACTGTTGACCATGTGAATGTCTCGAAAGTATTGTATGAGAACCTGTAATATCTGTACCATTTATAATGCATACAGGCATCATCACCAGCTGATTTTCACGATAATGGGAGTCATTTTGGATACTTGTTTTAAGACAGATTTCCATGTGGTGCTATATTTTTATCTCAAACTGTTCTGCATCAAACAATGTAAGGAGGTAATTAAGATCATTGTATGATTGAGTCAAACACTCTTATTAGCTCCATTTACTTGTTTAAATTTAGTATATATGTTTCATTAACCTTTGTCCGCATCCTCAGCTAAACATGTACTAAATTTAAACAAGTAGAGTCAATAATAGTATGTAGTTTGATCATAATCATACAATGATCTTAATTATATGATACGTTTCACTGTACATATTCCAATTAGCACTAAAAAAAAGGTAAGAAGAGTCATAGAAAAAGATCCATAACAAGGGAATAAAGCTTGCAGCTCATGTTCAATTAACTTCCCTAAATTTTTTATATTCATTTTTCTTACACACTAATAGTTTATTATAATAATAATAATGGAAGGAAAGGTACATACAATTAAAACATACAGTAAAATTGTAGCTCTATCATAATGTAAAATGAGTGAATGAACACACAAAGGGCAAACTAGAAGAAATTTTGAAACTGTACATATGAGAAAGAAATGATTTATATTTGGTTCACAACTCATAATATTTTACTAAAACTATACACTCCAAAAATAAAACAAAAAGAAATTATATGTGAAAAAAATTTATACACAATGATATTCAGAAAAAGCTATGAATTTTGAGTTACCAGAAATCAGTTGCATTTATAAATTATTAAACCTGAAAGCATCTTATAAGTTGAAAATTAAGTTTTTCATTAACATTCCATTGAACTGTGCCAGAAGTGGGAAAAATTATGAGCAAGAGGATAATTATATTCCTCATGCTTTAATTAAAATCTGGAACAAACTTGATGTGGAGGTTTTCTGTTAATACATCCAATGGAAGTTATAATGCATCTGCCAAAGGCTGTTGTGATTGTTTATGAGAATGAATCATTTATAAGCCCAAAATTTAATTTTACCATTTATGAGTAGTGTGGAGTGAGATATGTTTGTTAAACATTACATGTGGGGGTTTCAGGAGTAGGAGGGGAATCTGGTTCACTTCACACAGTCACTTTGTTTGTCAAAGCATAATGTCCAAAGAAAAGATGGGTTACTATTAAGTTTTTGGCACAGGAAGATGAAATGATTTAAGGACATAATTTGGAGATAAGATACCATCTAAGACACAAGAGTATGAGTGGCATAAAAGTTTCACAGACAAACCAGAACCTGTGGAAAATTAAAGTCATCAATGAATGGATGAATGTAATGTAATGTAATGTACTGGAAACAAACATTCGGGTTGTTCAAAACCTTATTGAGTATCTAACAGATGAATGTACAGTGTACTGAAAATTAATTATTTTAATTGTACTTAGAAAGCTTAGACAATGGAGAGGTAATATAAATTATTACAATTTATTAAATATGCTCACACTAGCTCCACTTACTTATATCATAGGGCATGTTTTGGAAGTAATTGCTCTCATTATCAGCTGTTGATTAACTATTAGATATGGTTGCTTGATCTCAAGGGGCATCTCTATGGTGGCCTCTGATGGTTAGAATAAAGTTGCTAGAGTTCATCCATGGATGGAACATCAAAATTTATTGAGTTTTTTCTACCTTTCAGGATGAAATTTTTTCCCCAAGTTAGATAGCTTTATTGGGTTGTGAAGTTCTTTCAGTAGCCTAATCTCTGGTTGTAATTGTGTGATTTTGGGTCTAAAAGTGAACTGCTACTGCTAATTTATCTATTTGTTTTCAACAAATATACCTACTGTGTTCCTTTCTCCTAATTTCTAAATTTATTTTTGTTTTTTCTGATACATTTTTTATTAAATCTGCACATTTAATTTTGTAAATTCCTGATTTCTGTTCTATTGGTATGGTCTTTTACTGTGAAACCTAGCAAATTGTTGATAATATATTTTTACTTTGATACTAACTTTATGCCATGTTCTTTGAGTATACTATTGATTTTGTTGTGGTAGGTTGGATGATACGTGAAACTTTTGAACTTATATCTTTCCTTGATATTCTTCAGTGTGGAAACCTCTCTTATAGATTTTTGTCTTTGTTGAAACAACTGATTATTGCTGTATTATCTGCTTGTATTTTGTTTTGTACTCTGTTCCTGTGTGTGGGATGTTGTTGTACCAAGCTGTAGAGCACCATATATTTGTGTGGGAGGGGGCTATAACTGTTATTTTTATGTAATTTTTTGTGTTTCTTTTTCCATGGATTCCAAAGTTCAGTCTGTCTGCACTTATTACAGCTTTTAAATTTGGAAATGAGAGTCACCCAATTTTCTCCTCTTTCATAGTGAACTGTACATATTTATGTTGAAAATTAAGGGAGTTTCGGAGCATCTATTAAATGTCTTTTTGATATTATGGAAAAAGTGTCATTCACATACCTATACTGCTTTGAAAATTAATGGGAAGACTTTGGAGATAGGTATTTCAAAGGAGCTCATGAATAAATCTGCTAGAAATGGAAAGAGAGGTTTCCCATTTTTAAACCAGAAACTTGTTGGTAATATTTTTGGTTAAAATTGGATAAATTTGCTGAATGCATATGTTAGTAAGTTTCCTATTTCTTTCATTTGTAAATTTAACCATTTCCTTAACATTTGTGCAAGATTTTCTATTGGGATGCTGGGAAATAAGGCTTTTACATCAAAAGACATGATTACATCTTCTGCTGCAATTATGATATATTTGAGTTTTTCAACTATATCAAATAATTTTTGATGACCAAGTTTTGAAATATTTTAAGACTTGAAATTTTCATTTAATAGTTTTACTATTTTGTACATGGGTAAATTGATAATTTTAATTATTAGTCTCATACTGTTACTATTTTTATGGATTTTAGAAAGTGCATGAAGTCTAGGTAGTATAGGATTACTTTATGTGCCTGTTTTTCAGTAGTGGATAATATTTTAAATTCCTTCAGTGCTTTGGTGAATTTTTTACTGCAACTATAGAGAGGATTCTTTTTGATTGGTATATTCAACAGGATATTCAAAGAACATGGCATATAAAGTTAGCACCAAAGAACAAATATAATATCAAAAAACTATTAGGTTCCACATTTTAGACATCATACCAATAGAACAGAAATCAGGAATTTACAAAATTAAATGGTAGATTGTAATAAAAAAATACAGCAGGAAAAAAAAAAAAAAAAAGAAATTTAGAAATTCAGAAAAAGGAACATTTTAGGAATATTTGTTTTCAACAATTGATAAATCAATATAAATCAGAAGTGGCAGCTCACTTTTGGACCCAAAATCCCTAAATTAAACCACAGACTAAGCTGCTGAAAGAACTTTACAACCTAACACAGTTATCTACTAGCGAAAAAATTTTCATCCTGAAAGATAGAAAAAAATTAATGAATTTTAATGTTTCACCAACAGATGAACTCAGCAAGTTCCTATTTGAACCATCAGAGGCTGCCACAGAAGCACCTTAGGATCCAGCCAGCATATCAAGTAGTCAGTTAAACAGCTGGTGATGGGAACAATTGCTCCCAAAACATGTCCTAATGTTAAGTGGATTAATGTGAACATATTTAATAAATTCCAATATTGAAAACAAAGTTTGAATTTCAAAATTTAATAAAGTTCCACATGAAAAGTGCCCAATTTCTGCAAGAAAAATGTTTGTGCAGTATGTCCTTATATAATCTGTAAAAGTATTTTCAGCTATTGGCAAAACCTGTTATCAAACCCTGGCTTTGTCCTGTAACTACTGGATATGAGATATTTTATTTTACTGATTTATTTTTATGTAATTTAATTAAATGGAGTATTTTATTTAATTTTTTCAAACAGATGCAACAATAAGACAATCTAGAATGGGGCAGAATAAATTTATGTTTAATATATCATAAAATACAAGGGTTTTAGGGATTACTCAGTACCACTTGGAGCTCTACATCTAGCTTACAGTTTGTTCAGATATTATATGATTCAAATTAGGTACAGAGTACTTTCAATATATTTAAAAACAAATATATAATTTTTATTACTAATGGTTTATATATAAGTGAACAAACGCATCTGTAAAAATCGAAGACAATGTAAACTTGATTTTTTTCTGCATCATATGAATGTAAAAATATCCTTTATACTGTAAATAATGTATTCATTTTAATATTAGGTTTAGATACTATATAAAAACTAAGCTTCATCTGAAACTTACTGTCGAGGTTGTCTGATGTCCCACAGTCCTACACCTTCCTTTGAATTTGCCGTTGTAAGTATGCGTGGTTCTACTGGATTGAACATCACTGCATGGAAAGCTGAGGTATAGCTGGCAAGGCAAAATGGATCTGGAACATGTCACAATAAACTGAGTTACCACTAAGGACTTAAGAACAAGAATGCATATAGATCATCCAATAAACAAGTTTCACTATTGCACAAGACTATTAATTCACTTGTTTTATTTTGAAGTAAAATCAGTAATATTTTACCACACCAGTTATTTCTCCACATAATCACTATCTTTCTTCAAGCATTTAGCACCATTTTTTCAATACCCTGTCTGTATCATGTTTGCACAGAATGTATTCATTGCATTTTCAAGTAATCATCATTTTAAATTGTTGAATCTCTTGATGTACAAATGAAAATCATTAGGAGCAAAATCAGGAGAATAGAGTGGGTGGCAGGAAATTTTGTATTTGAATTTCTTAAGCAAGTTCTGGGTCCTTTCACATGAATGGGTCAGTCTCAACATATAGTAACATAAATTCGTGAGTAAATCGTACATGGTGTTTTTCTGTTTGACTGTGGCTGCCAGTTATGCCACAATTTCACAGTATTTTTCAACATTCAATGTCATTCTATGAAGCAAATAATGTACCAGCAAAATTCTTTGACAACAATCCCAAAACACTATTACTGCATTGTTCATCCTTTTTCATATTCTTTCATGAACCACACATGACAATATTAAATCGTTTGAATGCTCATATACCCTTCTCCACAAACAAAGAAAAACTCATAGTGAAAAATTACAGCAGTTTTGTTTTTTTGCTGCGATAAAAACGCGTGACTGAATGCAATTCACAACTGCACATGCAGTTTTTAACCCATGAGCTTGTGCAGAAGAGCAATATATTCTAAGCTGCTTGGCAACCTCTACTCTACCCTAATACTCTCTTTCCAGAAGCTTATGATTGTGATCATAGAAATTCTTAGATCAACATGCAGAATCTGGAGAAATTTTTTTTAATTCAGCACTGCATTTTTAACCCAGTTGCTTCATATTTAAATGTCTTTTCAGATCAAAGGAATCAGACTTAAATAGCTTTGGAGGGTTGTAGAAAGCGTATTATTTAAAAAAACCATCATAAAAGTTAAACTAATGAAGATTTTTTACTCAAATTTTGCATGCTATCATATTATCAATTGTATACATCTATATTATTGTTTAGTATGGTACACTTCAAAGCAGTCTGGCAAATGGAAAGCCACCATTCATTATTTGCATGGCCACACATTTTCACATTTTTCTCACTGTTGCAGCCTATCACATGTCTTTCAGTCACATTCTTTTTATCAATAAGAGGGATATGTATCAGAAAATGAGCCCAAATTTTGCCTTGCAGATGCAAAAGCATAGAACTGATGGAATGTCAAACTGGAACAGAGTACTCAAGCATTTCTGCAGACTTAAAGAAATTGTTGCATAATATTTACTCTGAAGTCTTCCTTCTTTTTTCTCCCTGTGAGTTTGTAAAGAACAATCTATGCACTAAACATATATATTATTAAAAGATAAATATTTTTTTGTATTCTATCACATGATAGAAAACATCCTGACTTGGTCTCTTAAATCTACTATACCTATCCCTTTCTGACATGAGAGCTTTCTTATCTCTTCCCAGGATTTTAGTCCTTCCATTCTTTGGAGCTTTTCTAGGCTTTAGGTTAACTGTTTTATGTGTAGAGGAAAACAAATGAACATCTTAATGTCCTTCCATTTTATACATACAGCTTGTTGGATGAACATATTTATTACAATAAAACTGGCTGGATAATCTAAAAACCAAACCAATCTTTCTTACTCATGGCTTAACAGAAACTGATGAGAAATGGGGATTCCAGACATCATATGTTCCTGCAATTTTCAATGTTAGCACATGCAATATCCCTGATCAAACACAATACTCTGTGTGTCTATGGAGCAGTGCAATGATGTGAGCTCAGCTAGTCATGTGATTTAAAGGCCTGAAAATACTGTGTGACCAAGTTCATCAAAAGACTTGATAAACTTGGTAAATTTCCATTAAATGACAAGAAATTTTGTGAAGCAACACCATTGTTGGTAAGAGTGATTAGTGTAATTGTTTTAGATGAATTTTCAGTCAGATGTGATGTTCAGTTAATTTTTGACAGCTATTTGAAGTGATCAGTGTCGCACACACCGTAGAAAATTAAAAAAAAAAAAAAGTTTTGTGTTTTAATTAAATATTTTCATTTTAATTCAAATCTGAAATGGTGATCAGATGTAAAGTGAAGTGAAATTATATGAGAAAAGCATACTAATAGGAAGGTTGTTCCAATGAGTACATGCAAATCCTGTAGGACTGCAAAACTAACCAAAGCAGAGTTTGATGAGGTTTATGCAGATTGAAGACAAATTATTTCTGGATGAATGAGTTTAAACATGGTTGAAGAACCACTGAAGAAGAAGCATGCTCTAGCCGCCCATTTGAGATCACCACAAGGAAACCATTGAATAAAATTACATGACATCATAATGCAAGACACCTGAGTGAGTGCATGAGATAGCTGAGACAGTAGGCATTTCAACTGAATGAGTGCACAATATCTTGCATGAAAAATTAGAAATGATAAAGCTGTGTGCACATTGGGTGCTGCAATTGCTGACTGCTGACCAAAGACACATGCAGAAGAAATTTCAATGCAGTGTCTGGCTCTGTTTAATCGCAATCCACAGGTCTTTTTGTGCCAATTCATGACTGTGTATGAAACTTGAGTCCATTACACTTTGAAATCAAAGCTTCTTCTTTCTCTATCCCTTGTGCTGTTAGGCATTGGGTTTCTTCAGCCACTTTCTAAACTCTCCTCTATCTGCTGCCATTTCTCATAACTCTCTTATTGACTTCCCATGACAGTGCCAATCTCTCCATTTATGAGGAAAAAGCAGCAGTCAAAACAATAGACAAAGGCCAGCGAGACCATACCAAAGAAGGTAAGGACTGTTTTTTCAGTTGGAAAAGTGATGGCAAGTGTTTTTGGGATTTCCAGGATATAATGCTAATAGATTACTTGGAAAAAGCAGATCCACAACTGCACCCTATTATGCTTCATTGTTGGATCATTTGAAATATGCATTGAATTAAAAAAAACCAAGAGTGATACACAAAAAATAAAATGCTCTTTCATCAGTACAATGCTTCAGTCCACACAGCAGCAGTCACAATAGCCAACATGAATTGGGCTTCGAATTGATTCCTCATCCACCCTATACTCTGACTTTAGCTCCAAATTACATTTTCCCATTCCCAAACTTAAAAATTTTCCTTGGTGGTAAGAAATGTTCCTCAAATGAGTAAATGATCATTGTCAATGAGTATTTCACAGAGTTTAACAGATCTTATTTTTCGAATGGGATAAAAAATTGGAAACTCACTGAAGCAAGTGTATAGGCACTGATGGAAACTATGTTGAGAAAAAATGTTTTGCTTTCATTTTAAACAATCCTCTTACAGCTAACATGAAGGGAGACCATCCTCCCTTAGTAAGGGAGGATGGTCCTGGTGGGAACTGAACTCCAGACTTCTCGCACAATGGCTTTAATAGCCTCAGCCATCTGTGGCTGTGAGATTAATTTACTGCAGAAGGCAAGACTCCAATTGAATATCTCAAAACTTTAAGTAGATGTAGGTGTGAATATTGGCACAGTTTAATGTTACATATATGTGAAAAATGAGATGGAAAACATCATTGTTTGAGGAAGAAGAATAGTAATTTTTATCATGCGGCAATAAAGTGCAATTATCAAAAGGTGTACAAAAATTGTTTTACATGATAAAGAAAAGAGAATTCATACACTGGTTTGTGAGTGCATTCAGTGTAGATTTCACCTAATTCTCCTGTCAAATAAAAGAGAAAAATGTAGTATACATGATTTTTGATTACCCCTTATACATTTCTGAACAAAGACATTCTTAAAATAGGAGTACACAGAAATTCATGGATCTTACACAGTACAAAAGGGGATTGTTTGCAAGTACTGAGAATTATTTCAATTTTGAGTGTATGTATTGGAGAAGGGGACGAGGATTCCACTTGAATGTGAGGTGTATAGGCTAGACCTCCTTGAACTGTGGGACTTAAGGATACCACAGACAAGTCGTGTGACTTATCTTATCAATAATTTAACCGGTGAAAATCCTTATCACAAGAAGTAAATTAAAACATTTACAACATACCTCTAAGAAAGAACATCAGAGAAAATTGTGATAGAGAGAAGCAAGCAAAGGAACAATATAAGACAAGATAGTTGAATGAGGTAAATGGCTACCTTAATTTATCATGGGAAACTATTATTAAACTGATGAGAGATACACGAGAGTGGTTTGATATTAAAGAGAAGTTCAATCTTGCAATGTATTTTTTGACATATCCCTTGACGTTCAAAACACTTGCTCCAACATTTCTTCAAGCTCATGATTCCTTATAGAAATGAGTTTCTTCAAAACCCTCATAATACTTGTTTACCTCCTGTATGACCTCTTTATTAATTTAAATTTGTGTCCATCCAAGAAGGTTTTGAGTTTCAGGAACAGATGTTAATCTGAGGGAGCAAGGATCAGGTGAATAGGGTGAAAGCAGAAGAGTTGCAAATTGTATTTCAGAATTTGTCCTGAGCATGCAACTTGAAAGCATGGAACATTGTCATGGGGAAACACCTTCTTTTTGGCCATTTCCAGAGGTTTTTCCAAATTGCTACCTTTAACCTCTCCAAAAGTGATGTGTAATATTTTCCACTAATGATTTTCCCCTTCTTCAAGTCAATCAAGAGCATTCCTTTTACATCCCTAAAAACTGAAGCCATTACTTATCCAGCAAATGGAACACATTTCATCTTTCTTGGAGCTGGTTTGCCTCATATGGTCTACTGTTTAGACTGTGGTTTTGTTTTTCTGGTGTGTAGTAATACATCTACATTTTGTTCATATTCACAAAATACTTCTAAATATTTCCAAGCAGTTTGCTGATGGTTCATATGCCACTTCGCTTTTGCTCCAAAGTGAGCAGACATAGCACCCATCTTGTGCAAAGTTTTTTCATGTGTAATTTATTATGCAAAATATAATGAACTCGGTCCAGATGCTCATGGCCTCTGCTAACTCGCACACTTTCACTAATCTGTCAGCCAAACAAATATCATGGATTTTAATGATGATTTCTGACCTCATGCTGATTTTGGAGCTTCATGATGTAGTGTATCTTCGATGCTAGTTCTGCCATGTTTGAACTCATTAACCCAAAGTTGAATGGTTTGATAGAAAGGGAATGAGTCACCCAATGTATGCAAAATCCTCTCATGAATATCCTTAGCTATTTTCCCTTCCAGAAAAAATTAATTGAATTACACCACAAATTCGAATTTTATCCATTTTTTACTGTTATTTGAAATGTTTATGTTTAAACAACTGCCAAACAATTCTTAACATCAGAATGACTTGTGACTATATAATATTTAATGCATGGAAAGCATAGAATGATTAAGAAAAGACTACATGTCTTATGGGCTTTTTCTTCTATTGACATCAATCTGCTAATGCAGCAAGTCCCAAAGTACACAAACACGCATTGTTTATGTTATACAATATTAAAGATAGTCATGTATTATAATATTGTTTTTTCTACTGTAATAAAACAGAGAAATCTGGTTTGCTAGGAGCAGCTGGTGCATTGCAAGCCAGTAAAGCATTGAATTTTAAGTGACAAGAATTTTTTTGAGTGTTTCCTATTTATTCACATATATTCATATATTTTTGTGGAGTTCATCTGCATTCATTTGTGTGTTGCTAATGCTTAGTATTATTTGTAAATAACGACAGCTTGAGTAAGTCCCAAATGCTGCTAACTGCATTTTCTCATCTGAAAACAAAACATCTAGGACAAAGCAAGCATCAGTTGACTAGCAAATGAAGCTGCAACAACTTGAGGAATTTTGAGGTCATAAGAACAGAGGCTGCTGAAGGATCGCTACTAAGTTTAAAAGCAGACAAGAAGAAAGAAAGATCACAGTAATGACAGCCAAGTTTAATATTATGATTTGTTATAAGTGAAATACAGTGCATTGTTCACAAATTTTACTTTTGAAATGAACTGCCAACTCTAAACAAGGTTCTGGCTTCTATAAACAGTGATCCCTTAAGAGATGCATATTGCAAATTTTTCTCAGAGAGATGAACCGAGCTCTTCAAAAACCCATAGAATTATTGGTGTGGGAAAATATATTCTTGAACGAAAACAAAGAAAATTGAATTAATTTTGGTCTTCCAAACAACAGCAACCTCGTCAAAAAGTTTATAAAATCTAAAGAGTGACATCTTAAAATACCATGCTGCAAAGATTTTGGTATATTGTTGTATGGCATCTTAGAGATAAGCTCGCCTGCTTCATAAAATAATCAGAACATCACTAATGCTGTTGCCATGACAGTTGTTATAAGTCAAAATAAAAAAAAAAATATTTCTTATGTGTCACTAGCGACAGATTGCCCGTTCTTCCTCCTTCATGTATGAATTCCAAAAGTGTTTCTTCAATGTCAGGATGTCTTCCATTGCGAGAACCAGTGAATTTCTTCCTACTAGCTTTAGTTGTAAATAATGCCCATTGACACCACAAGCGAGCGTTGCTCTCAACTACATTGAACTCTCTTTCTGCCTTTGTGTTACCATTTTATTTCAGTCAAAATAATTACTTTATGCTTGAAAGTAATATCATAAGATGATATTCTCTGTTTCCCCTCCATTTTGTGATTACTTACTATTGAAACGCTCTATGGCCAACATAGGCCAACAATAAATTAACAAAGTCGAGAATTGCAGCCATGCATCATGGTGTAATAAACAATAAATTTGAATGAAGTTACTGGCAAACTAAAAAATAGATTTCCACACCACAATTTTGAATACTTCATTTCGATAAAAAAGATATGCATTAGATTCACATAAATGCAGCAGTTTGTTTTATGATTTGACTCTCTGCTATTTTCATTAACAGAGTTTTTTTTTTTAAAATTTACGGGCACTCTTTAACATCTGAGGCCATCAGCATCCCATTCAATTCAGAGCATGAAACGGCCGACAAATTTTCTCAGAGGCCTCTTTTTTTCAGGCTTGAGGTTCTTTATCGTGCCGTAAATATACGACATGGGACCCACAGCTTTACTTCCCTTCCGAAGGAAGCTATAATTAGGATTTTTATGCCTGAAAAACCTGCAATCTTGGGTTAAGAAGACAAGTATGGTTATCACTACACCACCAGGACCGTCATTAAACAGAGTTTTTTTTTTTTTTTTATTGGTTTATTTATGGACGCTCTTTAACATCTCAGGTCATCAGCGTCCCATTCAACTCAGGGCGTGAAACGGCCGACAAATTTTGCTCAGAGGCCTCTCTTTCAGGCTTGAGGTTCTTTTTCGTGCCGTAAATGTACGACACGGGACCCACGGCTTTACTTCCCTTCCGAAGGAAGCCATACTTAGGATTTTTACGCCCGAAAAAATCCATCGATCCTGGCCGGGTTCGAACCCGCGTTTTGGGCGTAGGAGGCAAGTATGGTAACCATTACACCACCAGGACCGACATTAAACAGAGTGAGAAGTGAAATTATGGGAGAGAACGTTAAATAAAATTCCCAATTTTTCATGTGCAGAACAAACCAATGCAATCTATATCACTAATAATTATGGCTCTTAAAGTTCATGATTCTTATTTTGAAACTATCCTCCAAGTTCAATTATTTTCAGAATTTAACTGTATGTATAGGAATGTAAAATTTCCTTGTATTTTAAATATAAATTACTTAAAGAAAATAAACAATAGTCAATGAAGGCTTACCTGTGCTAACAGGCTCCCGAATGTCATATATTAGCACTCTTCCATCATCACAGGCACTAGCAAACACATTGTCGTTCAGTGGATCTATTGACAATCCATAAACTGGCTGCTCATGGAGGAAATAATCTAATGGATCGCCACTGAAAACCCAACAAGTCTACAACTATAAACAGTACATGGTAAGCAAAATTAATTATCTAGGGACAAGTTTAAGCTCTAATTGGGGTTGGAATGAGCAGAAAAAAATAGCAATGTCTAAAGGAAAAGCAGCTATGAGTGTTATAACAGCATGTTTAAGAAAAATTCCTGATATAAGAGTGAATTGGCTGGAGAGAATTTACACAACCACAGTAGAAGCTAAAAGTTGTATGGATCAGAAATTTGGGGTGTAGAGGGTGCAAAATTAATAAAAAAATAGAAGTTTTTGTAAATTGATTATACGTTTATCAACACCATCCCCAAATGGTATAGCATAGCTAGAATTAGGTAGATATTCCACCAAGAAAAAAATAATCACAAGAATTATGAAATATTTATTCAGAATTGCCACATTAGAAGAGAGTGACATTATTAAAGAATTACATTTTTTTTTAAAAAATTGTAAATCTTTAAAAAAGTTTTCCTTCTGGAACTAAGGTTAGTGAAGCATGAAGAGTGTTAAGACGACAGATTCAATTATTAAAGAATGTTTCAGTATACAGGAGAAAAGCATGGTATTTCAAAGTGCAGGAAATTTACAACAGATAGATTTAGGAAAAGCATGGATAAATAGGGAATACAAAAACAGGATTTTGGAAAGAAATAAATCTAAGATTGGAAGATATTGAACGACAAGAAATAATTAGTAGTTTAGGTGAAAAGAGTTCATTGAGACTTTATAGAGGAATAAAAATAGTATGGGGTAGGGAAAAATATATAGAACAATGTGATAAGGCAGATAAAGAAGGGTTTGCTTGGGCTAGAACTGGAGTTATGCATTTAAAAGGATTAAGATACAAGAAAGGATTAGGAAATTGTTTATTGTGTGGAGAAACCAATATAGATTTTCAGTGTTATATTGTAATCAAACAAAGTTATGGAGAGAAAAGATTTGGAATAAAAATTGGGAAAATTTAGATGGGGAAATTATAATTAAGAAGATTTTAACTGTAAAAGGAGAGGATATAAAAATGATAGGGAACTATTAAGATAAAGTTAGAGAAAAATGGATAAGAATGATAAAGAGGATGATAGAAGGAAATGTAGAGAGAATTGTAACTTTAGAAGTATATGGATTTACAAGGTACTTAGGGAAGGTGAGGGATAAATGATAAAGAATGGTCAGATAGTTAATGATTGATAAATTGAATAGGAAAGGGGTAATTTAGCATTTAAAACAAGATTATTATACATCAATAACCTGGGAGTTAGTGTGTATGTGGTCCTAAGTATAGGACAATAGTTGGATGAAATATTTAGAATTAAAATATTGTAATAGATTCATAATGATATGTATTAATTTTATATTGCCAGTTAGTATTATGGAATTGACAAAGACATGGATCTTACTGCAATATTTAAAATTGTATGCTGATGTAAAGAGAAATAAATTCAAATTCAAACATAAACACATTATATAACAAATTATTTATGAGGAAGTCACTCAAATTTTATTAGTTTTGTTCCACTTACTTGAACATGTTTCAAAGGCAAATTTCCTTCATTGTCAGCACAGTTCCACTGTCAGCTTTCCAGCATGGTATTAAGATATCGCTCTTTGGATTTTATAAACGTTTTGATGAGGTTGCTGTTGTTTGGAAGATCAAAATTAACTAAATTTTCTTTGTTTTCGTTCAAGAATATATTTTTCCATACTGATAATTCTATGGGTTTTTGAAGAGCTTTTAAGAGTTTTGGTTCATTTTGGCACTCATGTTTTTTTTTTTTAGCCAGAAATTGTATGTTACTGCTGATTTTTCTGTATGTTTATATTTTCCACTTACATAAGTGTAAACCATATGGTTTCCTTAAACCATATGATAATGTTCCTTTTTATTTTACCTATATATTTATTATTGCAGTCTTTGCAACTGATTTCATAAATGCCTACCATTTTTCATCATAAAAGCATACCATTTTTGGCAAAAAACCATGAGTTCCAAAATGAACCAAAAACTCTTAAAAGCTCTTCAAAAAACCCATAGAATTATTGGTGTGGGAAAATATATTCTTGAACGAAAATAAATAAAATTTAGTTCATTTTGATCTTCCAAACAACAGCAACCTCTTCAAAAAGTTTATAAAATCCAAAGAATGACATCTTAATACCACACTGGAAAACTGACAGTGGAACTGTGATGATGAAGGAAATTTGCCTTTGAAATATGTCCAAATAAGCGGAATAAAACTAGTGAAATTTGAGTGACTTCCTCATAAATAACTTGTTATATGATACTATATTTCACTGTGAAAATCCCAAACTATTCAAATTTATAAACACATTAGTTTAAATTAAAAAAAAAAAAAAAAAAAACATTTCTTTGGCTTACTACCTGTTGTTTGACCTAATCATTGAAATATTAATTTCTGCTTCAATGCAATTCTTTTTAAGTATCGTAATTTTGGCCAGTTATGATAGGGAACTATTTAGGTTAAGTTAGAGAAATGGATAAGAATGACAAAGAGGATGATGGAAGGAAATTTAGAGAGAAACATAACCTTAGAAGTATAATAATTGAAGGATATTACAGAGTATGATGGTCACCAATGTGCCAATAACCTGGAGTTGTGTGCATTGGGACCAGAATGCTAACAAGCAACTTAGCAAAATTAATATTTGTAGTGAATTATTGTTAAAAAAATGGAAATATGTAATTTTGTATGTTTGTTGAAAATAAATTCAAATTCAAATATTTGAAAACTTTTGGCCATTTTAACTAGTCTCATACTATGGTCACAAAATGTTAAACATGTTACTCAGATTGTAGTATAGACTAGATATCACTCAAATTTTCTAATTTTCACAAACTTATCTGTATATGTTCATCCTCAGCATGAATTTCTGCATGGCCATACATGACATCTGCAGACCATACAAAAAAGTTGACCATGAATTCATGAGGATAAAGACAACTATATTCAAAACATGTTCAAATGAGTCTGAAAATTAGTGAAATTTCACTGATATCTAGTCAAAATTACAATTTAATGTTACATTTCACTTGAAAATCCCTACAAATTAAAAATCAACATGTTAACTATGCTTTATAGCTCATTTCAGATTTTTAAAACATCTTGCCAACCATTTTCTGCTTTATTTTTCGGCATTTCTTTCATTTTATTAATGTTAGAGTTATGGCAAATGTGTACCCAATCTATCCCAGTAATCTTTAAATTAGAAGCAAAATTAAACTTAGGTGAAAAAATGTCACCACAAAACAAAAGATCATTTAAAATGCTTGGCTATAAAATGACATATAAAGCAAGATTATATATATATATATATGGTTTATTTATGGACGTTCTTTAACATTTCAGGTTATCAGCATCCCATTCAAATGAGGGTGTGAAATGGCCGATAAATTTTGCTCAGAAGCCTTTTCTTTCAGGCTTAAGGTTCTTTTTCATGCCGTAAATGTATGACATGGGGATGAATGAATGACTAGTGTTTAACGCCCGTTTTTGCAACAGAGGCACCATGCGATGGACACTGGTGATACATGAAATAAAATGATATTGGGAAAGGATTTATTTTTAAAGAAGGAAATGTTCCAAGCCTAAGTTTAATCTACCCCCCCCCCCCGGCATTTGCCATTTATGACATTATGACATTTATGACTGAGAAAAACCTGGAAAAAACCTCAGTCAGGGAGGACGGTCCTGGCGGGATTCGAACCCCAGACCTCCCGCTCACGAGTCCGCGATTTAACGACCTCGGCCACTGGCAGTGTATGACATGGGACCCACTGCTTTACTTCCCTTCCGAAGGAAGCCATACTTAGGATTTTTATGTCAGAAAAAAATCCATAGATCCTAGCCGGGTTTGAATCTGCGACCTTGGGTTTAGAAGGTAAGTATGGTTACCACTACAACAAAACCCGCAATTCATAATTAAGTGTTTACAATAAACAAAAAGGTTGTTCTCGTGGTCAATGCTAGTATGGCTCTAACAGTAAATAAACAGCAGATCTTGGAATATCAAAGTTAATGTAAGCTCAGTATTATTTTCTTTCTTCTCAGAATTTGTGATTATAGCCAACGGCAACTTGTAATTTTTTTATCTGATCTGACAAGCACTGTCCACCACATCAATATCAAAAGTGACTGTGTGAAAACTAGAGATTTATAAAGTGATAAAGTAAAACCTAACATTTGTACTCACGTTTTTGCATCATGGACAATCACTTGGTCGTCATTTCCTGCAGAAAACACTTTGCTGTTGGTGCTGTCAAAACCAAGGCAGAATATATTACTGATATGCTGTGCTCGCATGGCAGTTGGTTTGCCTACACCATGTACGGCCTGTTCCACATTCCAAATCAACACACGTCTATCATCACCACCTGAGAAAAGAAAAAGGTTTTATATTTCTGGATATGTCCTGCTGTATTGGACAAATAACAAAATTCTTTTCATATGTCCTCTTTATATATTTTTTTAAACTATGGGAAACAATGAGGAAGATCTAGTAAGATATTATTTAAATGTATGGGGATATTTTACACATTCCATCTTCATTATGAACGGTTACGAACTGATATATATATATTTTTTCTGTACCTTTCAGCAATAGAAATAACTGGAATTAATACAATATTATGCATGCATAGACACACATGCCCTGTTACAGACATTTGAAAGGAAATGTGTTAGATATTTTGGAATCAGATAACAGTTTTGCTGTCAGACACTACCATCCTTATTATTGAGTTTGGGTACAGCAGAAAGGAATAGAATAACTTAAGGTTATACCACAGAATGACAAGATTATGAAAACTGTGATGTATAGGATTGGAAAGTTATCAAGAGAGATTTTACAGATCTTTAAAACAATAGAAATCAATAGGATTTCTATGTCTGAGACCAGTGCTGTTGATGACCATTTGAGACCCCACACTCTGTGAGAGCTGTAACAGTTTCCAGGCAAAGATGGCCCATATTTGGCAGAACCCAGTTTCTGAAGCAGAGTGAATGCCCCTGAGAAACACATATACAATAGATCCATGTCCAAAGTGCTTTGACAAGACCTTGGACAGATGATTTTTATCACAGAATTGATGCAACAAAGAGTGTAGATAAGCAAATTACTATTACAGCATTAAGCTAACAATGGTCATAGAAAAAGTTCATTTATAGATGAGAAGGTAATCACTGTAATCAAAATTATAGGTATGCTTCAACTTTACAAGAAATTGTGAGAGTGCTGAAGGTCTAGACCAGTCATTGTACTCTCTAACCTCAATATTACTTATAAAATTTATGTTCACTACCAATTCATTATACAAGGGTAGGTCCACAAGTTTCTGGTTTCACCAAAATGGATATAGATATAGTTGCATAAAGAAGACTATGTGTAGAAGATTGTGACATGTTCAAAATGGAGTATCAAGCTGTTATTAACTTCTTCACAAAAGAAGGATGTATTCCTAATGAAATTAAACAATGATTGGACGGTATACACAGGGAAACATTCTCCTCATATTCTACCATAAAAGAATGGACCAAACTTTTTCGAATGGGTCGAGAAAGCATTGAAGAAGAAGAGCGTGCAGGTCGGCCCTTGGAGGTGCTCACTCCTGAAAACATTGCTCTTGTGGAAGGAGAAATTATGGAAGATTGGCAGCTTAAAGTTACAGAAATAGCACAGCAAGGTTGGGCCTTTCTATGGGTCAATGCCCATGTCAAATTTGACCCATTGAAAGAATGCACAAAAACAGTGAATGAAGCTATACAGACTTGCTCTATAATACCAGACATAGAAAAATGTAGTTTAAAACAAAACAATCCTAATATAGCCAGAATAAATGGGTTACCTAAAATCCATAAACCTGGAAACGGCAGAGACTCATCATTAATAATATAAATACCCGTACATATTTTCTAGTAAAATGACTTATCAGACAGATTTACAGCTCTACCAAGGCTTCAAAGCAGAAGCATAAAAATCTTGTTCCAGTTAATAGAAAAAATAAAATATTTTAAAGTTCTACCCTCTGATATTTTAGTGTCTTTTTACATAGTATCTTTCTTCCCCAGCATTCCAACTGACAAGCTTTTATCATCTTGAATGATTAGTCAAAGGAGATAGGAATTAATGAAACTCACAGGAAAGAATATGTCCACCTTACTAACATTTGTATAAAACAGTCCTATTTTACATTTGCAGGAGAATTCTATAAACAGAAAACAGGACTCACAATGGGAAATCCTTTGTCCCCCTTTCTGGCAGATTTATTTACGAGTACATTTGAAACTCACATAATTTCCGCCTTTCCACATTATTTTAAATGCTGGTACAGATACGTTGATGACATTTTTAGAATAGTAAAAAAAGAATTTGTTGAACATTTTAAATATACAAGATAAGAATATATCCTTCACACTGGAAACAGAAACAAAGGGAATGTTGCCATTTTTAGATATAAAAATTAATAAGAATAATGGAAATTTAGAATTTGGAATCTATACAGAGGATATTCATACAGATAATTATATAAAATCAAATGGGTTTAAGCCCATAGCTCACAAGCACTCAATATTTAACAGCTTAACATATAGCCTGGTGAATTTACTAATCAGTAAAGAGGAGTACAAAAAAGTATTTCAGAAGATACAGGAGATTATAAATGGTTTTAACAAAAATTTAGTAAACAAAAAACTTAATAGATTCCTGAAGAAGAAATTGATCAAGAATACCACCACACTATTAACTGAAAAAGAGAGACCAGTTTTTATAAAATTCACCTACCATCCAGTAGCTATGAATAAATTTCAAAAATTTTTTAAAGATATTAACATTAAAATGGCACCTGTTAACAGATACACTGTGAAAAATGCTTTAATGGACAACAGTTTTAATAACATTCCACAGGAGAAAAAGTCAGGCATCTACAAAATAACACGTAAAGAATGTGATAAGATATAAGTTAGAAAAACTAAAAGGAACATAGGAACACTGTTAAAGGAACATCTCAAGAACGTTAAGTACAAACAGACTGATAGGTCAGCAGTGGCACATCATTTATGGAAAGATAATCACAACATAAAAAGAGAAATAAAGTTTTAAAGAAGCAAATGGACATACAGAATTGGACACATGGGAGAAGATTTACATTCATAAACATAGGGATCAGCTTATGAATTTTGACATTACAGGAGAATGTAATACAAATTTTCTGTTTATAAAGGTAAAAACACCACCAGGACGGAGCCACAGGTCCTCATAGATGTTAGTTTCTTGTACCAGTTGTCAAGTTGTTGAAGATGGAGAGAATAATGGAGTTCAGTTTTTTAGCACAGGCAACATATAAAATATAACTATCAAACATAAGTATATAGAAAGAGGAATTAACTTATGAGCTTCTTAAAGCAGTCAGTGCAAGGAATTAAAAACCAAATCTTTGATACAAATGGAAATGTAGATCTTAAACTGTTCTCTGCATATATGATTACAAGGGAACAATACAGCCCACATCTCTTGATGACCATTAAATCTGCAACACAATATGCATGTTCATAATATCCATGCAGAAATGTCTGTCTTCTCATTCAGTTATTATAAGGGACTGTTGGGATCCTTCACATCTGTGTGTTCGTCCTACCTGGATCCACTGATCTCTTACTCGTTTCGCTGTGCATGCATTTCATCCAACTCGATTATTAATTTCTCGGAAGACATTCTGCACTCTCAGTATGCCACAATTCTCCCACGATCAAATTCAGACATCTGCTGGTATTGCTGTCGAATTTTAAACGAGTTATACCCGTTCCTTCTGAGAAAATGTGGGGTTGGTTAACGCATCTCTTATAGGCATAACAATCTGATATTACAGTAAAAGTTCTTCATATTTCATGTGAAAGCAAGAGGTTGGAATAAGTGAAATGGAACAACATGAGTTACTCAATAGACAAGGGCTATAGAATAAAGTGAAGCAAAGGATAGATGGTATAGGAAAGCAAACAATATGGAGTAGTTTATTAGATAAGAATGCCTTGAAACATTATCAAAATTTAAGAAAGAATGGGGGCAGGAAAAAAATGTAGATAATTGTAATAAAAGGAGAAGGATTTGCTTGGATAGAACAAGATATTACGGTTAAGTGGAATGAAAGTAAAAAAAAAAAGGAAGAGTGTCCACTATGTGGAGAAATAGAGAAGAATTTTCATTGTATTGTATGTGTTCACAAGTTAAAGAATGAAGAGAAGGCGAATGAATTAGGAAATGGGACAATTTACAAGTAGAAATTGAGATACTAAACATTTTTGGAACTTACCAGAAGTTTTTGAGAAAATTTGGTGATTATATTGGGAAGATGAGAGAGAAATGATGGAAAAGAGTGATTAAAGGGAATGTATATATGGAGATGAGGAAGGAACTAGGGAGGGTGCAAACTAATACATATATAATGAGAGTGATGAGTGTGTAGAATCCCAAAAATGTGCATTCTGGGATCAATGGTAAAAATGTAAGAGTTACAAAACTAAAGTATGGACATACAAATTAATGAAAAATAATTCTACATTTGCCCTTTTATTGTAATGTATTTACACAATAGTGATAATCATAGTAATATTATTAAAAAAATATATAAAATTCATAGAACATTATTAAAAACTAACACTATAAAATGACACAATTTTACATTTAATTCCTCAATAAGAGGAATGACACTGCATTTTATTTACAAGTTGTGATATACTGCAACAGGTGACCAAGGTAGTTATGGCGTGGACTCGTGAGCGGGAGTTGTGGGGTTTGGTTCCTGTCAGGACCATCCTCCCTGGCAGAGGTTTTTTCCAGATTTTCCTGTCCTCATAAATGACAAATGCTGGGGAGGTACCCTACACTTAGGCCTGGAACGTTTCCTTCCTTTAAAATACAAATTCTTTCCCAATTTATCATTTCAAAACTATGTACCATGTGTGTTCACCACCTGTGGTGCCTCAGTAGTAAAAACAGGAGTTAACAACTTCCTCTCCCCCTCCAAAAGTTGTGTTATATCATGCTTAATAAGAGAAAGTTATATTCAGAGTTCTGGCTCTACATTTCCCAAACAATACTTATACTTGTTTTCTACATAAATGAGGCAAAGAATGCTTTTTCACACAAGAAATTGTTAGAAAGGCATCACTACTTTCATGGCCTTCTTTGATAGTCTGGGAGTTGGGCAAGCCCCAGTCTACACCATTTGTTACATAAGAGTGTTATGCCTGGTTTGCATTCTCAGTTTAGCTATTTTGAAAATTCCCCCTGGAATAAATAGTTGTTTCCAATTTGATTCTAATTTACTTTAGCTCAATAAATATAACTGGAAATTTGTATCATCTTTTGTTTTCTCAGAATTCATTGTTTGTATCCGTACATTCAAGAATAAATGTCATTAATACTACTTTAATGCTGTGTGGACCAACTGAGAAGGACTCACAGACCCCAGATGTTCATAAACTACAGTTTTAGAACTACTCATTTGGGCAATTAATATTGTTAAACTCATTTTTAGTATTATGCATTTTAATAGAAATAATTTTAAAACTAATTTCGAAAACAAGGTTTTAGAAATGCATTTTAATGATCAAATTCTCAAAAGTTAACATTTACAGTCAAGACTACCAGAAAGTAGTTCAAAAACATCAACAGCACCACTGAGGATGTCAGGTGTAGTTGCTGAGGAAACATCTGAGAAGGAAGGGAATTGCAGTTGACCATGGCTCTAGAGTCCAGAAGTCTTAGCTTACACATGTAACACCAGCTGTGAAAGTGCATATAGGCATATTTATTCTCTAGTTACAAAAATATAAACCACTTTAATCTATTGCAACTCTTTCTTTTTTAATATATACACATCTTTGTATGTAATTGTGGCATATAATTGTGTTGTACATGATTTTTAAATATAATGAAGTCTATTGTATTTTTTGTTAATTCCTGAATAAAAAGTTTAAACAATTAATGACTAAGTACAAGACTACCCCAAATCCTTATTGAACAGACGATCTTTGGCTACACAAATCATCTAATTTGATGCACCTGCTTTTCTCTTTTTATGATATATAAAGAAAATGAATACTATCAAATGCCCTATTTCAAAACAGTTACACTAAGAATTTGATAGAATATTTGCAACATCAATTGAGACATTTTCCTATGGCCTATGGACTGCTTTTGCTAGAGGTTCAAAAAATATTTCTATACAACAAGAGTCAAATTAATACATGAAATGCTTAAACAGTAAGATTTTTTCCTCGAGTTTTCTCTCTCCTGAAAAGGAAATAAGTTAATATCCAGTACCATTAATTTATTCATTCCTTTCAACGTTACAAAGACTTTGATATACAACATTGAATCATTGCAAAACAAAATGCTTAACCGAAATTAATTTAAATATAACACTTTTGTTATGTTTTACCAATAATTGGAACTATGTTTAAATTTTATTCATTTCCATTATTCCAACACTAAGAGTCTGGTTGTAAACCAAGGAATTTTAGTTTGCTATGGGACAAGTTGCTTTGGTGACTCTTCATAGTCATTCAGAAAAGATTCATTAAAGACTTAATCAGTTATTTATTCATATTTAAAGACCTATGGCAGCTCAAATGTAAGGCCAGAAAATATTATTATTATTATTATTATTATTATTATTATTATTATTATTATTCCTGTGTTTATTTCACTGGCTGAAAACCATACATGAAGCTCCTACACCTAATACCCTCTGCTAACAAAATATTTTTTCAAACTACATTTTGTTCTAAAGCACAAAAATAAAGTGTTAAAAATCTACTATTTACAGCTTTCCATAGTTTTAAATTCACTATTTTTGTAACCTGTAGTGAGAACGCCAGCTTTAAGCCACCGTTCCTTAGTTTGCTGGTATCCTAGCATGGCTAAATATTTTACTAATATTATTTTCAATAAAGAAATAATAATAAACTATTAGTATGCATTACAGAGAGTGGGTATATCACTCTTAATAATAGTCAATGGCCATTTTGCAATCTGACATGTTATATTTCAATTAGCACCTATTTTTGTGAATAAATTCTGAACCTGCCTTTTAAAACATGCTACAGCGTAAAGTTTCTGAGTAATTGAGATGTTAGATTTTTTTTGTAAGTCTTTTGCTATTCCCTATTCTTATGTTTACATGTTTTATCTGTCTTTTTGTTATTTTGTTTGGTATTATTTTTATTATATAAAGAAATATTATAGTGGCAGAAGTTCTAAAAATAATCACTAGATGGGAAGAGTACTAGGATTTTTAGAAATTTAGTCACTAGATGGCAAGACATTCTCCAAAAGAGGCTTTATGGTCTATTACATGTTGAAAAATGCTTGATGTAAGTTTTATTACAGTTACCTCATTCTAATCTTTATATTATGAGTTTTATTACCTCAGTTTGTGTTTATCTGCATTTTGGTGCTTCTTGTGAGAGATGGTGAAACTTTGTGATGCTAAGAAGCTAACAGAGTGGCAACTGGTAAACTTCATTGTGCAAACCCCCAGAGAATTTTTCTTATGTGTGTGTGAAATTCACTCCAAAAATTCAAAGAAAGTCAAGCATTGATTTAGTTAAGAAGGTATATAAACTATATTTTGATTTTCATCTTAGTGATCAAAATAAACATTTTGCATCTCATGTTGCCTGTATAACCTGTACCATGACTGTACACAGAATGGTTGAAAGGAAAGTGCCAAGTCTTATTATTTATTTGCTGTTCTAATGGTGTAAAGTCTGCCAAAAGACCACAGTTCAGAATGTTACTTCTGCCTTGCAAAAATTACAGGGTATTCAAGCAAAATTAGACATAAAATAAATTATCCATATCTTCAGTGTATCTTCCTGAGCTCCATGGTGAAAGCTTGCCTGTTCCTGTCTGTAACTTGCAAAAAATTTCATCAGACTCAACACCAAAAGAATCAGAAGAGGAATCTATAAAAGGAACCCCTCCTCAATCTTAGTACACTATGCCTCATTTTATAGAGCAGAAAGAACTGAATGATTTGGTTCACAATCTACAGCTTTATAAACAACAATATGAACTCTTAGGATCGACATTGCAACAAAAGAACCTTCTAGCTACAGGGAAAAACATTTCTTGTTTTAGATCAAGAAGTATCTAATTCACTGAATATTTTACACGCAGAATCCAATGTATGTATGTATGTAGGCAGAGATGTCAATAGTTTGACGATTGCAGTTAGGTGTACAACCACCCTGGAGTGGCAATTATTTATTTTCTTCAGTAAAACCAGCTTGAAAGCAGTAGTACTACATAATGGCAACAAACTGGCTTATGCTGCAGACATGAGAGAAACTTATGAAAATTTGATCTTGTTGCTAGAGGCAATCAAATATGAAGACCATGAATGGCAATTCTGCTGAAATATAAAAATTGTTACACCTCTTACACATTTACAGGCTGGGTTCATGAAATATTGCTGTTTTTTGTGCCTGTGGACAGCTGAGACACCAAGCACCATTATACGGATGAGGAATAGCCTAAGAGAGAAGCATTTGTTACAAGAAAAGAAAATCGGAAAAACACTCCAATGGATGAACAGAGTCAAATCATTTTGCCTCTGCCTCATATCAAGCTAGGCCAAATAAAATACTTTGTGAAATTGGATATAGAAGTTCAGGCTTTCAAGGATTTGTAACAAATATTTATATTCAGCAATTCAGTGAGCAACTGAAGATGGGAGAGATTCTCCCCAAACGTGTCTTATTTTATGTAAGTAAATGGAGTTTGGTGTAAAAAATGAATACCTAAATTTAGGATATATTACTTCTCCATTGTCAACAGCTTCATAAGTACAATATTTAAATATTTATAAATTGAATGAAGCAAAGCTGAAAGAAGGCATATCTATTGGACCACAAATTGAAAGATCCAACCTTTGATACTAAGCTCACAAATCTCAAATTAGCTGCTTGGTCGTCTTTCAAAACAACTGTTAATGGCTATCTGGATAACAGAAAAGATGATAAATGTGTTTCCTTAGTGAATGATCTATTGAAGAACTTAAGAACATGGATTGTACAGTGTTCCTTAAAATTTGCTTTTTACATTCACACATTGGCTTCTTTCCAGAAAATTTGGGCACCGTAAATGATGAGCAGGGTGAGTGACATCCTTACCATGGAAAATCATTATCAAGAAACCTTTGATGGGCAACTACAGTTGATGTCTTTTTAGGGTGTGATGAAAAGCCATATAAAAGAACAGCATCAACATACTTGTCAAAACAAAATAAAAAAATAAAATTGCAATAATATAATGAACTAAATTGTAGATCTTTCTGTATCATGTCCACATATATATTGAGTCAGAAAAAACATTATTGAGTTCTGAGTCTGCATTTGTTGTTTGTATTTAATTATGTCAATGTTCGTCAGCAGTGTTTTTTATAAAATTATGCAATATAAGTACTGTTACCTTATAGGAAAAAAAATATTTTTTTCATTGAAGTCTGCAAATCAAAATTAGGAAAATCCACATATTTATTAGCTCTAAGTGTAATTATTTGAAGCATTTAAAATCATTAACTTGTACCCACAATGCATTGCATATATATGTGTTAAAATTGTGTATCTAGGAAATGTGATAGAGAAAACGGTTCCCCTCCCTCCAATGAATTCAACATTCCAAATTTAGGAGGGATCATTTTATTTCACACAAGATACAGAAAAATAGTTCAATTTGTTGACTAGTGTAGTTGATAGGACACAGAATCATGAAAGGAGATAAGAGGTTTGATTTCTGCGAGGATTATCCACAAATGGATTTATTTCATGGTTTCCTCTGCTATTATAAATGGCAATGCCTGAACTTGGGTTGAAACGCTTCCTTCTTAATAAATTCCTTTCCCATTCATCATTTCATCTCATATACAATCAGTGCCCAAAACCTATGATGCTTCAGCAGTGAAAGCAGGCATTAAACACTATTAAAAATACATTCAGTATTTAATAATAGTTTTTTTTATTGTGATGAAAAATGTATGATTTCTTGTACACCCATCAACCGTAACACCTATTTGAATTTCCTTACTCCAAATCTGCTAATACCTTACCATACAGTGACATATTTCTCTAGCATTCAGTAATATGTGATTTATTTTCCTTTTAAACTATTTACAAGCCATATAAAAATAACAATTTAGGCTTTTGTAAGTAAAGTTGGTATTGATATTAAAAATGTCATGTAACACCTTCTAACCATAAACAGAACACAGGTTCAACATCAAATTAATAAGAATCTTCAAGTTCAATATACATCCGCAATATGTCCAATGGCACTAAAATGATTATCAGACACTTATCTCCATGTATTCAAGACCATAGTCAATTTAAAGAAAAATACACCAAAATTTGCTTACTTCAACCATGAAGATGATAAGCTACACTTCCAAGTTCATTAGCAGCCAAACTCACTAAAATGGTGCCGATAATAAAAATAAATAAATCATCCAAACTAAATAACTGCACATAAAACAAGCAACAAAGACAAGTCAGTTAATTCAAATAAAAATTCCAGTAACAATTAACAAGCACAATAATTAGCAACAATGTATAAAGTACAGTTAATAAAATACATCAGCAATAGCTGAAAACTAACGGGTTTAAAATGTGCTAAAAAGAGATTGTCACATGTAAAAGTATATAAAATCACACCTTACTCCAAAAACCGCAAATAAGCATAAAACGGAACATTGGCTCGACAGCAACAACAACGTCTGCAAATATCTCCTCAAGAGAGGAGGGCAAAGCCTGGAAAATCTAAAAACAGCTAGATGATAGCATTTAATTAAAATGGGACGCACTGTAAAGGGGAGGTGACAATTTGGACATGAGCAGGTTCATTTTTAAAAATGTGACGATGACTAAAATGACTATATCCAATCCGCAAAAGTGTTAAAACTACTTCCTCGGGATGAACTGCATGAGACGTTAACCTAAAAGGCGTACTTTTGCATTCCCGAAGCATTTCGAATCAAATGCCATTTTTCGCGCCAGCGTGAAAGAATGCCTCTACGTAAAAACTACCTGTAATCTCCCGAGTAAAAACATTGCTCAATTGCGGCAGGGTGTGCGGATTTTGCTGCGACATCTGCAGTCTCATTACCTAGAATTCCCACATGGCCAGGAACCCTTAGGAGTGATACGCTGACGCTCGCGTCAACTTACACAAACACTATCCAGTACAAGAGGATGGCATTACGAATGCTCAACAGAGGACTCAGGAAATCAGAACAAATTACAGTGTCCCCCAGTCGCTGTATCGATATAAATAAATGAATTCGATAAATAGCGTAAAGTTGCGCAATAAACATAGATGTCGCAGAGTTAAAACCAAAAGTAAAACTACGTCCATTTAAAACAAAGGCACATCCAACACCTGTGTACGTTTTCGAGCCTTCGGTATAAATAAAATTGCATCTCACAAATGAGACTAAAGCGCTAAAATGTCGTCGAATAATAGGAGCTGCGGTTGAAGACTTGACAGGACGTAGGCCCAAGATGAATTGGGGCCTCTATTAAAAGCCAAGTGGGTCTTTCAGGCTAAGAAAAAAAAGCAGGCAACTCAACGTCCAAAGTTCTTAACATCTCCCGAAAACGAAATCCAGCAGGCTTAGGAGGAAGAGACCTAGCAGCGTAAAAGCTATCGAACGATATATTAAAAAACGGTTCATTAGTGTGATAAAGAGGTTGAGAAGCCAATCGGCAACCATAACCACCAAGTAAAATGTCCCTACAATAAGCTAGAGGAGGTTCTCCAGACTCCGCGCATAGGCTAGACACAGGACTTGTAGGAAATGCTCCTATGGTGACACGGATTCCCCGGTGATAAATTGGTTAATGCGACGAAGAACTGAAGGTCGCGCAAAGTAATAAAACACAGCCATAATCGAGTTTGGATCAGATGAGAGAACGCTAGAAACGTAAAAGACATAGAGAACGTTCACACCGGCCTCTGAATTGTGCTATATGCAATGACCAGCATAGTTTCCTATCAAACACCAAGCCAAGAGATCTTACTTCGTCTGCGAAAGATAGAGTTTCTGGGCCAAGATGGGTGATTGTTATTATTATTATTATTATTATTATTATTATTATTGTTGTTGTTGTTGTTGTTGTTTAAAGGGCGCAAAACAGCTAAGGTAATTAGCGCCCAAACATACTAAAACACTGCGCCAAGAATAACAAATCCAACGTAAAAAAGAAGCAGTAAGCACATTGATTGGGCAATAACAATAGAAACTTCAAAACAAATAACAAGGGTAAAATAATCAACAACAAACAAAAGCCTGGTAGTAAACTATAGCTGCAAGAGCTGAAAACATAACAGTCTTATAATGGTCTAAAATTGTGACATAAAAACCTCACAACAAATGTGATATGGTCAACAACAAAAAAAGACTGGTACTAAAACACAGGTGCAACAGCTGAAAACGCAACAGTCTTATAATGGTTAAAAATTGTAACATTAAAAAACCCATAACAAACAACAAGGGTAAAAGATCAACAATGAACAAAAGACTGGAACTAAAGCACATCAGCAAGAGCTGAAAACAGTCCTAAAAAGATCTAAAAATGCCGTCATAAATAAATGATATAAAATTACACCTCGCTCCAAAAACCACAAGCATGGATAAAACGAAGCACTCGCTTAACAGCAACCACATCGTCTGTCAGTACTTCCTTAATACAGGAGGGCAAACTCGGAGACAGTCTAAAAGTCGCTAGGTGAGCGTATTGCACTAAAATGTGACGCACTGTATAGGGATGGTCACAGTGGGGCATGCTGGAGCTGGTTGACCATTAAAAAGGTGACGATGACTTAAACGGCAATGCCCAATCCTTAAACATCTAAAATTTCTTCTTCGCGACGAACTGCGTGAGAAGAAGATAACCAATTAAAAGGGGCTGCTTTACATTGTCGAAGCTTATTATCTTGGAGTAAACTCCACTGCTCGCGCCAGTACGAGAGAACGCCTCGGCATAAAGACTGTTTAAAATCCCCCGAGTAAAAACGTTGCTCATATTCAGCAGGTCTAAGGGGAGGGGGGGGGGTTATTTAGCTGTGACATCTGCGGCCTCATTGCCTGGAAGTGTCACATGTCCAGGTACCCATAGCAGTGTCACGCTGACGCCAGCGTCAAAAAGCGTTAACACTGCATCCTGGATCTTCTGTACAAGAGGGTGGTAGTTGTACAGGTTTTTAAAAGATAAGGGGGCACTCAAAAAATCGGAACATATAACACCGTCCCCAGCCGCTGTTCATAAACAAATAAAATCGCACGATAAATGGCATAAAGCTCGCCATAAAAATTGATGTCGCAGCGCTAAGAACAAACGTAAAACTACCTCCATTAAAAACAAAGGCACATCTAACACCTGTATCACATTTCGAGCCGACGGTATAAATAAAATTGCATCTAGCAAAAGAAGAGACAATCTAGCCAAAATGACGATGAATGTGCTGCGGTCGAAGACTTTGGACAGGACGAACGGGGACAAGAGGAACGGGGTCCTCCGCTAAGAGCCAAGGCGGAGAAGAAGTTTCCATGGTTAAGAAAAAAGCAGGTAATTCTACCTCCAACGTCCTTAAGAGCTCCTGAAAAGACCGAGCAGCGTAAAAGGCAGCGAGCGACACATTAAAAACGGCTCATTCGTGGGATGACGAGGTTGCGCTGCTAATCGACAACCATAGGCACAAAGTAAAAAATCCCGACAGGATTTGATGAATGGGGTTGAGTCGACTTAGAACTGAAGGTCGCGCTGAGCCATAAACTACACAGCCATAATCTAGTTTGGACCGGATTAGTGAACGGTAGAAACGTAAAAGAACCGTCCGATCAGCTCCCCAGGATGTGCCACTTAAAACACGTAAAAGACAAAGAGAGCGTTCACACTTGCCTCTGAGTTGTGCTACGAGGATGGTCTGAAAAGTTTCCGACCTCAACATGAAGATGGCAGCACTCGTAAATAAAAGCTAGTGAATTTCGTTGTTCATCTGTTGACAGTTACTCACCAAAGTTTCAGCCATTTTGGACGCTGAGTTATGTTTGAGTGAGTTGATGTGAGTGTTTTTATGAAAATGGACAAAATCGAGTTTCGAGCTGTCATTAAATATTTGTTTTTGAAAGGCAATACGCCTATGCAAATCAAAGATGGGTTGGATTCTGTGTATGGGGACTCTGCACCATCATTTACCACAGTAAAATTTTGAGCAGCTGAATTTAAACGTGGCCGTAAGAGCTTGGGAGACGATGAACGTTCTGGACGTCCAAAAACTGCAACTACCGACGAAAACATCGCCAAAGCTCACCAAATGGTGCTAGACGACCGCCGAATTAAAGTGAGAGAGATAGCAGAGGCTATGAACATGTCAAAAGAACGTGTTTGTCACATATTAAATCAACATTTAGACATGAGACAGCTGTCCGCGCGTTGGGTGCCGCGTTTGCTCACGTTAGACCAAAAACGTGTTCGAATGAACATTTCCAACGATCTGTTGGCGCAGTTTAGGCGCAATAAATCCGAGTCTTGGCGCCGATTAATTACTGTAGATGAAACTTGGATACACCATTATATGCCCGAAACAAAAATACAGTCCAAACAGTGGACTGCAACGGGGAAACCGGCTCCAAAAAAAGCAAAAATTGTTTTTTCGGTTGGGAAAGTGATGGCGACTGTTTTTTGGGATAGTCATTGAGTTATTTTAATCGATTATCTTCAAAGAGGAAAAATCATTACAGGAGCATATTACGCATTATTACTTGACAAGCTGAAGGCAGAACCTGGCCGTTTGGCCACATTTGCAGAAAAAGAAAATCCTGTTTCACCAAGACAAAGCACCGTCTCACACCTCAGCGGTTGCAATGGCGAAAATCCACGAATTACGGTTTGAACTGCTTCACCATCCGCCTTACTCACCAGATCTAGCCCCAAGCAACTTCTTTTTGTTTCCTCATCTGAAAATTGCGCTCGGAGGACAGAGTTTTCGTCAAATGAAGAGGCATTCACCTTCGTGAACAATTATTTTGCAGAGAAAAACGTCGAGTACTATTTGGACGGGTTTAAGAGATGGGAACATCGCTGGGAGAAGTGTGTAGAGTTACAAGGAGACTATGTTGAAAAATTAAAAAAAAAAAAAAAAAATGAAAAAATGTCTTGTATCTTTATTAGGTCGGAAACTTTTCAGACCACCCTCGTATATGCGATGACCAGCATAATTTCTATGAAATGTTAAGCCAAGGAATCTAACTTAGTCTGCGAAAGCAAGAGCGTCTGGGCCAAGATTTAGAGATGGTGGAGGATACTCCTTACAGCGCCAGAAATTCATGCAGACGGTCTTCTCTGCAGAGAAACGGAATCCGTGGTTTACACTTCAAGCGTAAAGGCGGTCGAGACAGCATTGGGGGCGGCGTTCCAAAAGATAAGTTCTCCGAGAGGAAAGAAAGATGGCAAAATCGTCGACAAACAACCACGAATGGATTCCTGGCGGTAAACACCCAGTGATGGAATTGATAGCGACTGCAAAAAATGTGACGCTAAGTACCGAGTCCTGAGGTACTGTTCTCTTGAATAAAACGAGATGATAAAACTGATCTTCCGCGAACATTAAAAACCCGGTCTTTCACAAACTCCAGAATAAAAAGAGACATACGATCACGCATATGCCAATCATGAAGCGAACGAAGGGTACCGCTTCTTAACAAGTATCATAGGATTCCTCCAAATCAAAGAATACGGCGATCGTTTGGCACTTCTGTACAAAACCGCCCATTATATCGGTGGAAAGAGGCAACAAGATGGTCGACTGAGGTACGATGACGCCGAAAACAACACTGAACGTTGTTAATAAGTGCCTCGACTTCAACCGCCACATCAGCCGTCGTTAATCATGCATTCCATCACCCTGCAGACGCAACTGGTGAGGAAAATCGGACGGTAACTGGAAGGAAGGTGTGGGTCCTTTCCAGACTTATGTATAGGGATGACGGTGGCCACTCGCCAAGCGCTTGGGAACGTGCCATTGCGCCAAATGCGATTAAAAAGGTGGAGTAAAAAAGCTTTCGATGATAAATGCTGTAACATGGAAATATGGATGCCATCTGGCTCTTGTGCGCAATGCCGAGATATAGAAAGGGCATGCTCCAATTCCTTGGCAGTAAAAGGGACATTATAGCACTCCTATTGTCGGAAGCGTCTCGACTGAACTTACTCCTTTAAAGTGCGAAATGAAGGAGGATAAATGGCGGAGCTCGAAACATCAGCGAAAGTGCTCCCTAACGTATTGGCAATATCAAATAGAGAAGCAAGTACACGATGTACATTTAGGTTTGCTTTCAACGCGGCGTAGCTTTTCCCAAACTACAGATGAAGGCGTTGTGCGGTTAAAAGATGAGGCGAAGGTAATCCAAGACGCCTTTTTGCTATCCTTAATCACTAGACGGCACCTAGCGCGTAGATGTTTATAACGAATCATGTTCTATAATGTAGGGTGGCGATGAAACACTTGCAAAGCACCTGGGCGTGAACGCAAAGCATCTCGGCATTTGTCGGTCCACCAAAGAACCGGAAAGCGTCTGGGGTGGGAAGACGTATGGGGAATAGCCTGATCTGCGGCTGTAATTATGACCATTTCGAGGTGCTCAACCGCAGCGTCGATGGATGGAAACTCACACCCTGAAAAGATGGCTGACGAACGGAACAGATTACAATTCGCTTTGAGAATGTGCGTGTGAAGACAGGAGATGCACTTGACACGGGAAGTGATCACTGAGTGCAAATCAGAGATGACGTTCCAAGTAAAATGTACTGCAAGCGAGGCGGAACAGAAAGATAAGTCTAAATGAGAAAAACTATGAGAACTGTCAGAAAGAAAAGTGGGTTGGCCAGCAGAGTAAGATGGTGGCTATCCAGAATGTCTGCCAACATGCTACCCCTGGCACATTCGGTGGGGGTCGGTCCTGGTGGTGTAGTAGTTACCACACTTGCTTCCTACACCCAAGATCGCGGGTTCGAACCCGGCCAGGACCAATGGATTTTTTCGGGCGTAAAAATCGTAAGTATGGCTTCCTTCGGAAGGGAAGTAAAGCCGTGAGTCCCGTGTCGTACATTTACGGCACGAAAAAGAACCTCAAGCCTGAAAGAGAGGCCTCTGAGCAAAATTCGTCGGCCGTTTCACGCCCTGAGTTGAATGGAACGCTGATGACCTGAGCTGTTAAAGAGCGTTCATAAATAAATAATAATAAAAAAACATTCGGTGGTAGAACCCCATAGGGGATGGTGCGCATTAAAATCTCCCAAAAATAGGACTGGGAGTGGTAGCTGCGATAAAAGGTCATCGAGATCAGTGACGGCGTCAGTAGTAGATGGAGGTAGGTAAAGAGTTCAAACTGTAAAATTAAGACCAGAAAAGAAAACTGTAGCTGCAGCAGCCTGTATATGAGTCCGGATGTTTAGTGAACAACTGTACACGTCACCTCTGATGAGAATTAAAACTCCGCCATGCGTGGGAGTGCCTTTTTTGGGAGGAAGATTGTATCTAATCGAAGAGTAACCGCGTAAAGTAAAAGAATCCTGTGGTCGAAGTTTAGTCTCTTGGAGACACACAAGCGGAGAGTCCGTCGAGCATAAAAGAAACTCCAGATCAAGCCTACGGCTGCGGAGTCCACGCACATTCCAAGAAAGGATAGCCATTGTTAAAATAATATCAAATAAATAAAAAAATAGCACCTTGCTTCTTAGTCGGTCCAAGACGAATCAACCGTCCTTTCTTCAGTCGCGCGGGACTAGGTGGTTTTCCAGGAGCAGGCACAACCTGCTCCGTGACCTCCTCAGAGGGAGGGCTCTCCTGCCAAGAGGCACCCACCGGAATCAGTTGGATGTGGAAATAGGCGGTGACGGCGAACGCCAAGCGGGCTTGCTCCTATCATGAGAGCTGGATCTCCGAGATGGAGAAGGGCTCTTGCGCTTATCTACAGGAGTGGGCGTCTTCATAAAGTCAGTTCGAGAATAAACGGTCTTGATTTTAATTTACAGGGCATGAAACACTGCCGGCTTGGGCTTCACGGTTGTTCGTTTCGGAAAACTTGGCGCATTAGGGACCCGTGTAAATACAAGGTCGCAGGTCTGCGTACAACTGGCGCGCTTCTTGATCGCTGAAGAAGCTACTGCGCTGTATGTACCGGTCTTAGGTGCTATGGACTGGCGAGATGGAAATTGCTTCCGGGCTTCCAAAAAAGGAGAGCTTTTCCTTTACCCGGATTTCCTGAATACAGCGTTCTTCGCGATAGCGAGGGCAGTCACGGGATGAGGCGGGATGATCCCCTCGACAGTTCTCGCAGACGGGAGCGGATAAACATGCTCCTTTATGACTTTCCTGGCCGCAGATTCCACAGATGGAACTCTTACAAGATATGCGTGTAAAGCCAAAACGCTGGCACTGATAACATCGCAACGGGCTCGGGATATACGGGCGCACCTCAATCACCTCTAGCCCGCTTTAATCCTCTGCGGCAAGTCTACCATGTTAAATGTGAGGAAAAGAGTACGGGTAGGCTGTACTTCTCCGTCTTTCCTCGCCTGCACTCGATACAGGGACGTGACCTCTTGGTCTTACAGAAAACTTTGGATTTCCGGGTCGGACATACCGTCAAGAACATTATTTGTAATAACTCCTCGCTACGAATTTAGCGTTTTATGTTGGTCGACACGGATCGGATATCCGTGGAGAATCGCCGCCTTGAGCAATGAGTTACTCTGTGACATTCCAACTGTCTCCACTAAAAGAGATTCATTGCGAAGTTGTGTGCAGGATTTCACGGGTCCAGCTATGGTATCTATGCCCTTCTGAATAATAAACGGGTTTACCCTAGTAAAAGACTGACCGTCTTCTGTAGGACTAATGACTAAGTAACGAGGAAAAGGCTTCTCGATTACTTCATTTACTTCCACTCTTTTACGTTTCATTTGGGTAAAATTATTTTCATTAACCATAGCGATTTTATTCTCCACCATTGCAACTGTCTCCGATGGCAGGCTGCTTCCTGGGCGCCACCAAGGCTCAGGTGACCTGTCCTGGCTTGGACAAAGTCACCTCAGTGTCAAACCTCCCCGGTTCCAGACAGAGGTACCCAAATGCCTACAGGAAGTTCAGTTCTCGCAATGGCCCCTCCCCTGGCATGGCCTTTACCAGGGGACACGCTCTTGTCCTACATGGTGGGAGTTACTACGCCATTACCCAGTCACTTTTTACCGTGTCAAACACGGGGGCACCCATCAGACGAAGAACAGGGAAGTAGGACGAATAAAAATTAAAATACAGGCGAAATAAAAAGGAGTCAAACACTCTGAGCGTGGACATGTGGGAGCAGCTCGGATGCCTCGAGTCGCTACGCCCCGTACCCAAAAGTGGGCCCCTCAGGGAGCCAAGATGGAGAGATGGCGAAGGGTACTCCTTGCAGCGCCAGAAATTCATGTAAACGGTCTTCTCAGTCGAAAAACAGAAAAGTGGTTGAAACTCCCAGCTTAGAGGCTGTTCAGACAGCACTGGAGGCGGCATTCCAAAAGACAAGTGCGCTTAGAAGAAAGAAAGCTACCAAAGTGGTCGACGAACAACGACGAATTTATCCCTGGCGGTAAACACTTCGTGATGGAATTGATAGCGATGGCAAACAGTAAGTACCGATCCCTGAGGTACTCCGTTCTCTGAATAAAACGAGATGATAAAACAGAACCCACGTGTACATTAAAAACCCGGAATAAAAATAACATCCGACCACATACATGCCACTCATGAAACGTACGAAGGATACCGCTTTTCCAGCAGGTATCATAGGCTTTCTCCAGATCAAGGAAGACAGCGATCATTGGCACTTTCGTATAAAACTGTCCATAATAAATGGAAAGAGACACCATATGGTCGACAGAAGAGCGATGACGACGAAAATAGCACTGATCGTTCGTCAAAAGGGGCTCTGATTATAAGTCGCACATTAATCATGCGTTCCATCACCTTGCATTGGCAGCTGGTAAGGGAAATTGGACGGTAAATTGAAGGTGAGGGTCCTTTCCAGCCTTTAGAATAGGAATTACGTGGCCATTGGCCAAGCGCAAGGAAACGTCCATCTCACCAAATACGATTAAAAATCAGCAAAATACCCTTGCCTTCCGCTGATAAATGCCACAACAAAGCAACGTGTATACTATCCGGCCCCAGAGCGCTGTACCGAGAGGTAGAAAGCGCATGCTCCAATTCCCTGGCTATAAATGGGACATTATAGAGCACTCCTGATCTGTAGGAAAAGGAGAACTCTCTCGACTCCACTTGAACCTTAATTGTGCTACATGCAGGATGATAATTAGCGGAGCTCGAAAATTAGCGAAAGTACGTCCAACACATAAGCAATATCCATAGAAGTAAACGCTGATGACTTGAGATGTTAAAGAGCGTCCATAAATAATAATAAAAAAAATCATAGGAGTAAAAAGTACACGATGCTGTACCTTAAGATCGAGTATGGACGAAAACCCAGGTATATCTGCAACGCGGCGGAGCTTAATTACACAACAGATGAAGGCGTTGATCGTTAACAGAAGGCAATCCAAGTATCTTTTTGCTATCCTTTTGTACTCAACGACATTTGGCACTCCGCCGTTTATAACGAATAATGTTTTCTAACACAGGATGGCGACGAAAACCCTCAAAGCACCTCGGCGTTCACGCAATGCATCCCGGCATTCATCGGTCTACCAAGAAACCGGAAAGCGTCGGGGATGGGAAGACGAATGGGGAATAGGCTGATCTATGGCTGTAATGAGGTGCTCGATCATGTAGTCAATAGATGGAAAATATGGCGAGTGAACTGAAAAGATGCCAATTTGCCTTGCCGATAAGCCATTTCGGCCTGCGCTGGGAATGTACGTGGGAAGACATGATATGGACCAGGCTAGAAAAATTATCACTGGCGTACAAATCGGCGGCGGCGTTCCAGCTAAGATGTATAGAAAGAGAGGCGGAACAGAAAGATAGATCCAGACGTGAGAAGCTGTGTATAGGAAAGAAAAGTTGGCTGACCGGTATTCAGAAAAGTAAGACTGTGATGACCTAAAATGTTCGCTACCATGTCACCCCTCGCACACACCGTGAAAGAACCCCACAGAGCATGGTGCGCATTAAAGACCCCCAAAAGTAGGAAAGGAGAAGATGATCTAGATCAGTCGCCGTGATAGTAGCAGATGGAGGTAAGTAAATATTATAGACACTAAAACTAAGGCCGGAAACGGAAATAGTAGCTGCCGCAGCCTGTATAGGAGAATGCAGACTCAATGGAGAGATCTGTACAGTCATCTCTGATTAAGATTAAAACTCCACCATGCGCGGAAGTGCCATCTTCCAGTGGAAGGTCGAATCTCACCGAAGAGTAACCGCGAGGGTCAAAGGAGTTCAGCGGGGAAGCTTAGTCTCCTGGCGACACATAAGCGGAGCGTCAGTAGACCGTAAAAGCTACTTCAGTTCAAGTCGTCCACTAAGGAGTCCACGTACATTCCACAATAGACAGACATTGTGAATGTGTAAGGGGATAAACTTATCGAGAGTTCTACTTTTTCACCGATGCAGGACAAATCAGTCGGCCTTTCTTTAGATGCGTGGGGCTAGGTGGTTCAACAGGAGCAGGCACATCCTGCTCCATGACATGCTCAGAGGGAGAACTCTCCTGCTGAGAACAATCAACCGATTCCAATAATTGGAATCGGTTGGAAGTGGAGAGAGGCTTGAGGTGATCCTCTAGCGGGCTTGCTCCCAGACCTATCTTGGGAGCTTGACCTCCGAGGAGGAAAAGAGCTCGAAGTCTACTTCCTTTCAGCAGGAATGGCAGTTTTCATAAAGCCAATTTTCCTTTATGCCGTCTTGAATTTAATGACCGGAGCATCAAAAACGAAAAGTATGGGTTTCGCGGTAGAGCGCGTGGCAGAATTTGCACTGGGAACTCGAGTAAAAACAATATTACTAGTTTGCGTACTGCTGTATCGCTTCTGTATTGCAAAAGAGGCTACAGAGCTGTACAAACCGGCCTTTGGTATCACGGGCTGGCGAACTTGAAAGCTTTTCCTTAACCCGGAACTCCTGAATACAGTGCTCTTCTCGATAGCGAGGACAGTCGCACGACGAAGGTGGATGATCACCGCGGCAGTTCATGCAGACGAGAGCAGATGGGCTCGCTCCTTCATGACTCTCATTACCGCAGGTTGCACATACAGAATTAGTACGACATGCGAGTGTGGCCGAAAGGTTGGCACTGAAAACAGAGCATGGGACTGGGAATATACGGGCGCACCCCAATAACCTCGTATCCAGTTTTTTTCCTGTGATAGACCAATCCTATTAATAGTAAGGAAGAGAGTATGGGTCAGCTGTTACCGCTCTATCTTTCCTCATCTGTACGCGATAAACGGAGGTGACTCCTTGTTCCTCCAGGTAACCCTGAATTTCAGTATCGAAGTATACTGGTGTTAATACGTCTGCGAGATGAATTCAGGGTTCTGTGTTGCTCGGTACGAATCGGATATCCGTGGAGAATTGTCGCCTTCAGTATGGAATTGGTAAGGTTTAAACCCAATGTCTCTACCAAGAGAGATTCATTCCTTAAACGTGTACAGGACTTCGCCCGGGGAGAAATTGTATCTATATTTATCCGTGTGATAAAAGGGTTGACTCGACCAAATGATTGACCATCTTCAGTTCGGCTTATAACTAAGTAACGAGGAAAACACATTTTTGTCACTTCTCTTACGTCCACTAGCTTTCTGTTCACTTGTGGCGCTACCTGGCTTCTTTTTGTTCTGGTCTGAACAAAAGTCACCTCAGGGTCATAACTCCCAGGGTATAGGCAGGGGGACCCAATCGCCTTCAGGAAGTTAAAAGCTCATGCAATGGCCCCTTCCCGGGCCTGCCTGTATCAGGGTATACGCTCCTGTTCTACATGATAACTCAGTACTGGGAATGAAAAAATGAATAGTGTTTCACGCCCGTTTTTGCTACAGAGGCACCACAGGCGATGGACACTAGTGATACATGAAATGATATATTGGGAAAGGATTTATTTTTAAGGAAGGAAACGTTCCAGGCCTAAGTTTAGGGTACCGCCCCGTCATTTGCCATTTATGAGGACTGAGGAAAACTTGAAAAAAACCTCAGTCAGGGAGGACGGTTCGAACCCCAGACCTCCCGCTCAAGAGTCCGCGATTTAACGACCTCGGCCACCCGTGGCGGTTCAGTATTCAGTATTGGGAGTAATGCCATTACCTAGTCCTTTTTTTCCCGCGACAAATATTGGGGGAATTCAATCAGATGAAGAACAGAAAGGTAAGAACAATAAAAAATGGACAAAATAAAAAGGATCAAACAAGCGAAGAATGAACCTGTGGAAGCAGCTCGAGTGCCTTGGGGTCTCTAAGCCCCATACCTAAAAAATGGGCCCCTGAGGGGAAAAGAATGCTTCAGTGACAAGGAATTATGCTATGCTGTTGAGAAATACAGAAACGGTAGTTAATGAATTGGGACAGGAATTTTATGCTCTAATAATCTTTTTAATATGTATGCATTGAAAACTTCCATAATATGCCCACATAAAAAGTATTAAGACATCATATTGACATAAAATAAAACTTTAACGCAATTTTATGTAATCTCTATGTGAATAAAATAATGTGGAAACCATTAAATAAATTATTCAACTAATCAAATTTACATTCAATTATGAAAAGCACAATTTTCCTGTTAAAAAACACACACAATAAATAATGGTACTCGTATTTTTAGTTTTGTACACTCTGAACTTTTCTATTCCAGTTTACGACCACCAAAGGTTTTAAGTTTACAATAGTTAGCAGCCTTCTATTGCCTCTTAAAATATCCTTAGAGTGGAAAAACCTTTCTCTATCTCACAGGAATTTAGGGGAGTATATACAAAAGCTGAAATTTGATCTGCTTTTAGCAGTATTTCACTAGGCAGTTCGGAATGTTTCCCTGGTAAGATTTCTTCAATCTTACACATTTGATAATATCCTGGGGTTTTTTAAAGAATCTATATACTTTTTTCTTCACACAATGCCAACACTTCCAGGTACCAAATAATTTGGAAACAGTGGTTTTGAAGTACATTAATGACTGGCACAATGTAATACTGTTGGTATCCAAAGAAGTAATAGCTGAAGGAGGATGATTGAAATGTGAAGCTATGTAAGAAAGGATTGCTTCTACTTCTGTGTTCTTTAATATATCTTGAGCAATTTTAACTGAACAAGAATAATTGACCAAATGGTATTCACTACATTCCTAAGCATATAAGCATAACCACCACACTTGGATTTGATTCTGAGAACTCCTTAACAGCCACCTCCGTATCACGAGGGAACAGCTACAACCAGGTAAGGTGGGGATTTATCAATGTGATGTGAGCTATTGATTTTGTTGTGTGTGAGCGACCATTAGTGTTGCCAAGTTTCAAGACCAACTCAATGGCACATATTATTCAGAAATGTTATATATGTAAATCAAGTAAGAAGATAAAGTAAATAAAATAAATATATATTTATAAAATATACATGTTATATAAGCAAATATGTACCATAATTTGCAAACTGCTGAAATATTATGCTTATTAAAATGGGCAAAATATACATTTTATGCAACATAAAATATTGTTTAAACTGCTGGGGAAATTTAATAATTAACTTGCATACCAAGTGAGCATACTTTCTGACAGCAGAGAAGAAATATGCATTTGCATTAAAATCCTGTCCCTAGTAATGAGAGAATGTGACATAGTAAAAGTCAATGTATACAATTGCAAGAAATGTTGAGGGTGAATGATAGAACAGAGAGAATATGCTGCATATATAAAAACAATGCAAATCCAGCATGGGCCTCTCCTCTAGGAGGTTGCTGGTTTGCAACAATGCCCTGTTTAATTTTTCTGCTACGTGATAAATTGAAAGAAAATGAACATCTGCTACAATGCTTCATATTCTTTTACTCTTTCCACTTAGTAATAAACACAGTTTAGAATCATCAGATCAATACTGATTAGTTTCAGAGTATATGTGTGAGCCGGTGATAGTGTGCTATTTTATCAAAAGTGCTTTATTTAGATTTTATTATGGACAAATTGTTAATTCAAAAAATACAGCCTTAATCAAGTACTGGGTTAGATGATAGCAGTGCTAATTCAAACAACGTTGAGTAAATATTCCCCTCAGGATTCACAAAAATGTACTGTATTTCGTATGTATAGTGATGAATACTTGCAATATGGTTTTATGTGGCATGGAAATGAATATAAACAAAATCCCAAGTGCCTTAATTGTGGAAATGTTTTGTCAAATCACCTGAAGGTGCCAAATAAACTAAAAAGGCATTTAGAAAGTAATAATTTTCACATATCTTCAAAACCAAGATAATATTTTGAATGTCTTTTGAAGTCAGGCGAAAAATCCTCTAGTGCATAATAAAATGAATTTCTGTTTCTGATAAAGTGTTGTATGCTTCATATGTAGTTCCTGAATTAATAGCCCAACAGATAAAAAAAAACCTCATAAACTGGCAGGAACTAACATTACCAGCTGCAAAAAAATATTGTGAAAATTATGTTACAAGTGGTGCTGCAGAAGAAGAAATAAATTAAATTCAATGTGAATTTGATAGGTCACAAAACATGTCCTGAATTTTTAACGTTTAAAGAGTGAAACGCTTAAGAGTGTGGCAGATTTTAGAATTTTAACCCTTGCTATGGGAAAGATATTTTAACATTACTAAAAACAATTCAACATCCGAAAGAACTTAATATATGGGAAAAAATTTACATAAAAAAATATGAATACAAACTTATGAATTTTGATATACCGGAAGCAGACAACATATTGTTTAAGTTCATTAACAGACCACCAGAGCAAGAATAGTAACATACTTACTTTGTTGAAATTGGATCCTCAGTCATCGTTTTGGTTGACAATGTGAGGAATGTACCTCACGAAACATGTACCAAAATTACTTTTATAAGTGTGTTTGTGAAACTTAAAGAGAGTTTTAATGTGACGACATGATTTTTAGTGTTTTACTTTAAATCAAAATAAGATATTTTAACAGGTTTAAAAATAGGTTTTATATAAAGCAAATGAAATTCTGTTATCTGATATTAGTCGCAGAATAGAAGAAATGTCTCATGGCTTGAAATTAATGTGAACAGTTAATTAGAGGGGCATATTGTGTTTCCTCTAGTTGGAGGAAAGCCAAGACACAAGTGGAAAATGCTAATTAATTACCTTATTAGATGTGAATATAATTTAGATATTACTGAACTTTTTTTTTTTTTACTAAGAACTCAAAACCACTACTACAGGCAAAGATATTTATGAATGTGTTAATAATTATTTTGTTGAACATAATATTTCCTGGGAAATTTGCGCTCTCTCTTGTACAGACAAGGCAGAGTAATTAATGGGGGAAATGAAAGGTTCTATAGTTTTGTGAGAGTAATGAACCTAACTATAATGACAACTCATTGTTTCTTGCACAATACCAACTTATTGTTGCACAGCTAAACCCATTGGCTTTCTAAGGGTAAATCAATTATGTGAGTGATAGAGTTTTAAGACAAGTTTGTTGTTAGTTTGAAATTTTTGAGATACTGAACTCTTTAAATGCAAGCAAGCAACGCAAAGCAAAAACTATTATTTCAGCCAAAAACAAAATTCAAGGATTTTACAAAAAAATTGAAGTATTGGGAGTCTTCGGTTATGGCAGGTAATTATTGGCCTTTCCTTTAGGTGATAGTTTTGAAAATAGACTCACTGTAAATGAGAAAGAATGCCTGAAGAAGTAAATAGCAGAATACCTAAAAGTATTACAAATGTCAGTAACAAAATACTTCCCTAGCTTGTTCATTTCAGAGTTAGAATGGGTAATTTCTCCTGTTGGTACTTCTGGCAGGATCAACATTCAAAATATCCCAAAACTAGCGGTCAATGAGGAAAATGATTTGCTAGATTTGTCATATAATTCTACTTTGAAAACAAAATTTCCAGAGAATTCAGTATGGTCTTTTTGGATTTATGTGCTATTTCAGTGTTCCACACTTGCAAAGAGAGCCATAAATATTTTGCTGACTTTTTAAATGTTAAACTTGTGCAAATCAGCATTTTCTACCATCAAAATAGTGACATCAAACAAAAGAACAGCCTACTGCATCTTTAAGATGATTTACATACTGGCCTGTGAACCATAAGGTCATTTATAGAAAAACTCTGTGTAACCCACCAAATGCACATTTCATATTAATTTAAATGTGAATTTAAATTAATTTTTAAATTAATTTTTAAAATTAAATTTTTAAAAACGTAAATTTTTAAAAACGGTAATAAAAATCTTTTATTGGATGTTCAGCATAAATAAGTTGGAATTTTTGACATATACCTTTGTTTTATTGTAATGTGACTCAAGTTGCTGCTTGTTTTTTTTTAGGATTTTCGAATGCATGTTAACTTCAGCCTATCTATAATACTGGGTGTCCGACACTACATAGAAATTGTTATATTATTATTAATAAAATAAATAAGGTGTAGCAATGTTGTAGGGGTTCAGTTAAGTGTGTCGTCATTCAAAAAAGGTGGGAACCACTTAGTTAAACATATTGCCATCAATGATAATAAACTGCACATGTAATGTTAAATTGTAACTTAACAATTGCTTTTGTTCTATTAAATTGAATTACTAGCCCTCACCTAAACTGTATCAACTTGACAATTGTGTTTGTATAGCTTAAGTCTAACATTGGGTTTAATTTTTAGGGTCATACTCCTAATATGTGTAAGTATTGAATTGATATTTTAGCTACCACAGGAAATGGATTGTCATTTTAGCTGCATTACAATGCTCAGAATGGTTGCCACATTTACTGCATTGTTACCTTGCATCAGGCTGAAAACAAACAGGTTGAGGAAATTCCTTCTCCTGTTTTGGAAGGGTTATTTTCCTACCTTAGCTATGACATTCAAGTGGGAAATGACTACGCTACAAGCTAAGACATACTATAATGCATTTTGTGGTGCATTGCTTCAATCTCTAAGATGCATAACAAATGGCTACCATATACCTAACTGTGAATGTTCTTAAATTATGCAACATGTACTGTCGACTATTCTATGCTATCTCGTGCCACCAAAAAATTGAATCACCCATGACATTTGCAATAAATAATTCTTATTTTCTTTGCATACTTTGCACTATGCTACTTTATTCCATTCTCTACTGCAGGTTATTATACCAAGACACTGCAAGTAATCAAGAGATATTTAATGCTGGCTAAATTTTGAAATTATTTGTTAAACCAATTAATTTTTTGCAGAAAGTATACCAGCTTACAAAAACAGCATTTATGCTGCAGTTAACAACAAGTAATAATAAAATCTGACCATTATATTTCATAAATTTCCAAAAATATGCATTGAATATGCACAAGAAGAGATTGTCTGAACTACTCAGTGTAACCATGCAAAACAAAACAAATATATATGGCTACACTGAAAATAGTTAGCATGTATGTACATATGTAAACATGCTGGTACAATTATTTTTGATCTACTTCAATGAAGCTTCTTCACATAAACTATGGCGTCACAACTTTAATTTCTATGTAAGGTTGTGCTGGTAAAATGTGCAGTGCAAATTCACCAAAATATATTAACAATAATCCAATAGGGTAAACAATGTAAGACTAGAATACATTCTGCAGACATCCACAACTTCATAGTAATAACGACAAAAACAGTTTTAATAAATTAACAAAATATTTACTACCTTTCTAAATTAAAGTACCAAACACATTTAATGTGACAATGAGTTTTATTAAACTCATAAAAGTCTCTTCTTGCTAGATTAATGTCTCAAATTTCTGTTTTAAATTTTTAAAGGAATAGTATAGTAATCAAATTCTAATCATTATCTCTCTTACTTAGTCTTATTTTGCCCTCAGTAAACATATTATAACATATAAGAGAACTCTTCACTATAAAACTAAGTATATCTATCTACTTGTTAAAAAATAAAAATTTTACAGTTTTACATTTGCCATACAACTTTTAATAACAACTGCAGCACAGGAATGGCAAATAATAATTGTAACCTAACCCCACACCTTATTTTGTCCTACACTAAAATAATTGAACAATCAACACATGTGCTGCTGTCAGGCAATGACAACACTAGCATACAAGATATGCATGTGTATTTATTTACTAATCCTTGTATAATGTAAAGTCACTAACCATACCCTATAGGATATCACAAACTATGTTGCTGAAAAAGCTAAATTAGAGCTTTTCGTCACTTTTTTCCATAATCGAGTAAAACACAATAATCAACACTAAATGACAATACTATGAAAGTTATGGTTAGCTTCAATAACATTCACACTTGCAGTTGTAATACTCCCGCATAATACAAGAGCAGTTTAATGCATCGATAACAATATTAACTAAGAATTCCTAAATAATAAAAAATACATCAAAATAATTATACATTTTAAAATTAAATGCTACGCCCACATTATAAAGTGTGTACAAAATGAGTAACAGCACAAAAATAGCTTACTAAAAACTTAAAAACTCATTCTAAAAATAAGAACTGTTTCCACAACAAGCAAGGTTAAAAATGTTAGAATGTATTATAAATATATAATTTTTTTCTTACCGGATGCCAAGAGCTCTCCTTTATTGGAAAATTCGATGGCGTTAACACATCCATAATGTGCAAGAAGATCCTTTCTATATAAATTACGTGCTGTGTTTAGTCTCTCTCTCAACAACTGTTTATTAATATGCAGTCGATCATAGTACTGTCTTTCCACGAGATAACTCAAAGGACTCGCAGGAGATGGCCTGGCCATGGCCAATAAATGGAAATATGTATTAGCACTACTATGAATACTACACTTCGTCTCTCACGTCCACACTCGATCAGCTGCAGATCGTGTTTGATTGTAGTTATCTTCGATGTACTCGGAACGACCCCTATACCTTTCTCTATGTATACATGAATTTGTCACATTTCAAATGACATGAAACTGTCACAATCACACAGAGATACAATAAAACGTGTAAAGAATTTGTAATATGTGGTTAACTCAGTTAAATAAAATATCTTGTTTCAAAAACAGCCAGCATCGTTCTTGAAGAACGTTTAATTTCATGAGCTGGTAACCCGTACCGGCAATTGTTATACACCTTTTAATTGCTGACAAGCACTAAGAACTGAGGCTCAAACCGCACACTCCAAAGTTCCGTTGTACCATTTCAAGAACAAGAAAATTTGGAAAGTAAATCCTTAACCTCTAATAAGCAAAAATTCGATTCCTAGTAGTATACTAACTCTGAAAGAGAGTTTTTAAAAAGTAAACAATTCACATTGATACTTCAAATAATGAAACGTATAGCGAATAGGGCGGTTTTACCATGTTGCAGAAATATATGCTTAGCTAAAAAAGAGCAGTATCTGAATAAGTTTAGAAAACTTTTAACAATACAGAACGTAACAATTACACGTGTCTGAGTAAATAGCATTGTCTAAAATATAACGCATCCTTTGAAAGGATTAATATTATTATTATTATAATGCCATGGACTGGTACTAAATAATAATGTTTATATAAACGCGAATTAATATTTATATTTGCTAAGCATAAATTGTTCTGCTACATCTTATTTCACATACGTGGAAAAGAGTGCGTATATTGTACTATATAAGTTTCCAAATTACAGAATGAAAGATTAGATTTCCTGGATTCTGCATTTCTGATATTTCCTAGCTCCCACATGTCATTTATGAACTATCAAACATACAGAAGTTTTGGAAAATCTTCTCAATTAGTGATTGATACTTGTTACGGAACACATTATCCATTTCACAGCGAGGACTTTTCGCACGTTTCAAATACTATCTTTCTTTTATGTATCAATACATTCCAAAATAAATTAAAAGTTGCATCTAAATGCTTGATATTTACTTGCAACTACACATAATAGGCGTAATCTACCCAATTTTCCACTGCTACTTTATTCTCATTATCTCTTCAAAAATTTGGCTCAACAATTCCAAATATATATTTGCACACAATGTAAAGTATTATTTACCGCCTTCATTCCCCAAAATATAATGGCCATCGCCTTCTAAAAGGTAAAATAAAAGGGAGAGGAGAAATGATACAGTACCTACCTAGTGTTAAAAAGAACTATTTGATATAAAACATTAGTTGGAATGGGTAACTATCATGTATTTCACATAACTATGTTGAAATATGCCTGATCTCTCCAATTTTTTCTTTAACGTTTTCACAATGGTGTGAAAAATTGTATGTGAACTGCAATCAGAAATTCCAGTACCTATGTTAAAAAAAAAAAAATACCCGTTACCTTTCGAGTGACCTATCTTTTAGATTTCAATACTATATCTACAGACATTTGCATTATAAATGCATCAACATTCCTCCAAATTTAGTGTTGACTGATGATTTTTGTATAATTTTATCCAAGCCTTAAGGCAAATATAGATGAAATGGTAACCCTTAAAAATTTGGCAATTATTTTCTATTTATAATTTTTTGAAAAGTTCAATATCTCCATTATCATTTGCTTTAAAACCCCAAAAATGCTTAAAAATTTTACTTAACTTCCATTTTATTTTAATACTAATTGCCACAATGCAAGTTAATGTTATCCCTTCTAAAACAAATCAGGCACTTCAGTCAGAAACTTGCAGTGATGTTTTTATTTTAAGTAACAGTGTCACAAAAATTAAAAATTCAGCTACATAGTTTGGCATTTTGATAAAAGTTTATGCAAAACTATATAACTAACTTGTAATACCCGGTTTGTAAAATACTTAACAACTTTTATTTCTTCAGATACTATATCATGCCATAATGCTGTATTATTTATATTTGAGTACAAGTAAAAAGTTCTTAAACTACCACACGATGATTTTGTTTTCAATTTGATTCTCCATCTACTGCATGGAACTTGTATAATGGGAAGTTGTCGAACACTTGTGAAAGGGATGTTTTCATAAGACTAATAAATACCAGAAAGTAAGCTATGCTCTTTAAAACTAAATGTACTTTGTTATTTAAATAAGGCCAGGCCTACCTGAGGACCCATCTTCAGTCTTGATGCAATAAGCTTTGTATGATTCTTTTAAATGGGAAGTCCATCGTTAATGTTAAACCAGGTCTTGTACACAAAAATGAGAATCTATGTTCATATGATTAGTTCACAAACTGCAAAATATGTGGGATGGTGATCCCTTTGAACTTTCTGTAATGGTTGCACTCCTTATTATAAAGACGAAGTCTATCTCATTTCATTCTGGTTGTGAAACTCTTCCATTTACTCACCAAAGAATAAAATTGCTAACTATATTGCATACCTTACCAATAACTTACTAAATCAATTTTCTTTACAAGGAAGGGCATAAGAAAATCTAGTTGCGGATCAACAATAAACAATTGTGTCCCAGTCCAGAGTTTTACATTTTTTAACTGTTTACATCAAGCACAAAATGAAAAGTTAATTTATACTTGTAGTACACTGAAACTCAACTTAAAATGCAAAAACTGCCAAGTCTAACCAGCTTATGGCATGCAGATATTGCCAAAGCATGGGCACAATTAATTACACATGCAATATTAATTCTGATGTCATATTTCAGTATTTTCTAATATAAGTGAATTAGGTTTAAAGATTTTTTTAAATAGTGTTTAATGCTCGTTTTTACTACTGAGGCACCACAGGTTGTAGAGGTTTTAAGATGCAACAGATAGATTAATTCATAAGAAAATGCCAAGAATATTCAAATATGGATTACTGTGTCACTCAAATAAAATTCATATATTCTTGTCCAGGACTGGAAGAGATACAGGAATTCCAACAAACTTAAACTGAGAATTTAAGTTTTACAGGGTCGCTGATTCTCTTAATGCCAAAGATCTGGTCACACCTTATTCGGGTGTTCATTTTAAATTAATTATTACAAATAATTGTAAAATTGATGTAGTTATAAAATATAATTAATTTAATTATTCTTAATAAAAAGTATGGGATCAGAGGCACATATGACTATTCCAGCAGCTTGGAAATTAATTCATCTGAATCAGGAGTACAATAGGCAATAACATTTTCCATGATGAGTCATAAATACTTTACATTCTGTTCTTGTGTTTTATTTCTGTGAGAATGAACTTTTAATGAATATTGCAACATGTAGTATTTAATTAAATGGGTAAAACAATTTGTTTTGCTACATCAGAATCTTATATAAACAATTTTACATTGTTTATATATATACCCCTCCATTGTCAACAGCTTCGTAAGTACACTTATTTGAATTTTCAATATGTTGCAACTGAAAGCTGATAAGTTCAAAATTAAAAACCAGTTTTACTGTGAAAGCAAGAATTTTAGAAATTTCAATATGTCTTTTTATTTACTATAAGTATATGCAAGTAAAACGGTTAGGGAGAATATATGGCTCAATGGTGGAGAGCAGAATGATGTATGGAATAGAAATTTGGGGGCCAGATGAAGAATAGAAAAGGATAAATATGATAAATAGATTATTTTGTATACAGGATGAGAATATTATTAATCAGTGTCTGGTGGCACAAGGTAAAACCAAGGGCAGAGAAACTCGGTTATCTAAAATCCAAAATATCATACAAGAAGCAGGCATGGGACTAGTATGGTACGAGGGAGAAAGGTTGATAAACGATTTTGGAAAGAGTTAACGATAATTGAGGATATAGAAAAACAGGAAATATGGGCAAATCTTAACACCAAAAAATCTCTGAAATTTTATAGTATACTAAAAATGTGTGGGGAAGAGAAAGATATGTTGAAATTTGTGATAAGGTAGGAAGGGTAGGATTGGCATGGTTTAGAACAGGAGTAAAATATTTAAGTGGATTAAAAAATGGAGGGGAAATGTCCTATGTATGCAGAACCAAATAGTACTTGGCACTGTATATTAGAATGTCAGCAAACTAAGTTTTGGAGGGAACAGTTCACATTAAGAAAATGGGAAAACCTACCAGATGAAATAAGAGGCAGAAGAATTTTAAATTTAAAATCAGACAAAAACATTAAGAAACTAGGAAAATACATAGGCAAGGTAAGACAAAAATGGTTATGGGTATAAAATACTTAGGAAATGTGCTTGAGAATAAAATTGTCAGATAGTGAAAGGAGGATGGAATGAGTAGGGGAGGGTATGGGGCTAGTTATCTAATATTAGTTAAATAGGATCCTTATACACCAATAACCTGGCTGTTAGTGTGTATAAGGCCCTAAAGAATAAGCAACTCTAAAGGATATAAATTTGGCCAAATGGATTTAATTAAAAAAGAAGAAATTTTTGGTATTGTAAGAAATATAACTTAATATTGTATTGAATGTATAAATTACTTTTAATGTTGTGTTTTGTTTTTAGGTGGATCGAAGCCCGGTCTCCTGGATACTCCAGTAGGTAGCTGCTGATGAACTGGGGACCTGAGCCAATCAAATTGGAAGAAATCTTGATTGGATTCAGTACCTTCTGGAATAGCCGAAGGCAATGTTCCTAATTGTTATATTTAAAAATAATGTTTTTTTTCTTTTATTTGTGTCTATTTTGTATTAAAAAATATGTATATGATGCAGGAGAAATAAATACTAACACTATAAGTGTAAAATATGTACTATAAATATAAAATAGAAGCATTTATACATTTATCTGCTTTCTTGAATATGCTTGTTAATTCAGATTTGATATTTTTGAACCTAGATGCCTCAATTGTTCAGTATGTCTTCTGCAAATGTTCAAACTTAAATCTTATACTGGAGATTTTGCAATTCATATGACTTAGTTTTTTACAAAGAAACTCTTGATGGAACAGAGTGCCTGTGATATATAAACACTGACTAGTCTTCCTGACCTTCTACAATTTCTTTGTTCTTTTGCAATTTATTGCTTACAAACATAAAATTTATCTTGAGCACCTGTATGTGTTAAGTAAACAATTCATGTAAAATATAATGATTGAAATTTCTCCTCTCTCAATTTTGGATTAAACTGTGCCCTCATTCTGCTACACCATCAGAGTTTATATATATTAATGAAAACTGAATGAACTTCAGTGGATGGTCTCAAAATCTTTTCAAAAGGATGTAGGCATGTTTCACTGTTAACAGCAGGCATTTCGGGTATCTACCACAATGGTGGGCACAATATTAATTTTTACCAATAATAAGCAACAAAGAAAACAAAATTGCATGCTGAGTTATGACCTTACAACAAGATTTTGCAGTAACTTCTGTTGGCAAGATCAATTTCTGATTGGGCAGCAGAATGATGGACCTGTATAAACTTAATGTATCATTCTATGGTTTTAATTACTATTTCATTCAGAACATAACAGTATATCATCACCTGATATTTAATTTTAGTGCTTTACGTTTCCTAGTAGATTTTGATAACTCTTATGATCTCTTTAGGATTAATTTTTATGGGAATGTAGGTTGGTATATATATTTTTTGTTGGTTAACACGCAAACAGAAAATAAAACAAAACTACCAAGAACTATATCAGTCACCTATCATTACACTTCTCAAAAAAGAATTCTCATTAAAATGTTGTTATACAGGGCAAAAGGAATCATTAAACCAGAGGGTCTTTTGGTACCTCCACCAAACAATACTGGCCAATAGATACTGTACCATAGACAATGATTGATCCTTTGACTTAACTAGCATCAAATCTGACATTTACCAAAATAAATAATTGAAGGTATTTCTGCTGTATAATGAAAGTGTCATTGTACACAATGCAAAATATTTAAAGAAGAAAGGTATCAAAACAATATTCACAATAAATAAAATAGCCTTCACTTGGCCAAAAATCACCACGTTCTTCTTATCGCAATGGGAATCTGTGAAATACCTTGTGAATGTTGTGGATATGGAAAGTTTATACACGTCTTATTAGTCATTCCTGTGTCATAAAGAGTATTCTGCATTTGGAAAACATGCCATCAGGGAACATTATGGCATTAATTTTAACAAAACATGACTATCAGCTAATATTTAAAATTATTGAAAATGAAAGTTTTATTTCCCTTCTGAAGGAAGTCATACTTACGGTTTTTATGTTCTAAAAATCCCCATGACCTTGGGTCTACGAGGAAAGTATGGTTACCATGAGGACAAACCAGACTTCCATAACCATAAAAATCATACTTAGGAGTCTACTGTTACTTTACTCAATTATCATTTAGCATTCAAGTGATGATGCTGACTGCAGCTGACAGTGAAAGTTATGGTTTTGAAGCAAGCCTAAGACCACAACAGACTGAATGTTTTAAAATTTGATAATATGAACGTCGGCCATGAAATTCTTAGAAATATTACATTGTTTTGTTTTATTTATGGATGCTCTTTAATATCTGTCATCAGCATGAAATATAGCATTGTGATGTCATGGTTTTTTTCTGCTGAACTTCAAAATGTAGCCCAAAGGTCTGGTTTAGTTTATAACTAGGGCTTGAATTCATAAATAAATAAAATTTCAAACACTGGCATGAAAATGCATACAATTTTAGTTTAATTAAATAATTTTATCAAAACAAAGTTTCAGGCTTATTGCAGGAGCAGGATTACCTTGATTTTTATACCATATGGCTGGCTCAGATATTGCCTAACACAGAGCAGAAACACATGTAACATTCAAGTGCATACTATTTTATTAGAATTATGCAATACCTATCATTAATGGCTTGTTTATACTTTTAAGATTATATTGAAGTTTTTGTTAGGAGTGTTCTATATATTATCTCTTGACCCTGCTTTTTTTCTTTCCTTGCCCCGCAATAAGTGCAGTTAATATAGTGTGTGAAGTCCAAAATGAGATGGTGCTAATATATGAACATGCAGTTTTTTCAGATTGGCTTAATGTGAATGCCTAACTGAAACTTGGCTTCACCTTTTTCCTCTATATTTTTATTAATAGAAAAAGTCCTACATTAAAGAAAATGTCATCTTTACTTGAGTGTCAGATCGGTATAATATCTCCAGCTTGACACCAAAGACACATATCAAAGATGTGATGCAATAGATTGATGGTATGAACTATTGTGTTCTGCCACCAAGTGTTTGAGCTCCGAGCTGAAATCATTTAGTTGCAATTAATTTTTAGAGTTGTGAGAAGGTAGTTTTCACAGCTTTGTGTGTTTTAACAATGACCAAAGCAAAAATAATTCATACTGAATTAAATGTTTTTGGATTTTTTGCAATAAAAATGATGTATTCTATTTTGTTAGTACTTAAAAATTTGAACCCAATTATAACAGACCTTTTGGACTTGAATAAATGATTAAATTAGCTTTATAGAGTGAGCAAATTTACCTTTAGTTGAAGTATAGAAAGGGACAAACCTGTAATAAATCGCTTCCAATTTTCTTCATTATCGTATGTCATGACAGTGACTTTACAATCAGGTGCTATGATGTACTAACCAGTTCAATTTTGTTTGAAAAGTTCTTTTTCTTCCTTATTGCTTTAATGGGCATGGTAGGTTCTCAATATTGATTCTTCAACATGCTGGTGATTTGGCATGGAGTGCAATTCACAAGCGAAATTTGTTTGAAAGCAACAGATATTGTATTATGTTTACGGAATTTGGGAATATGTTTACGGAATTTGGGAATATGTTTACGGAATTTGGGAATCCACACAGTGAAACTTTTGTTAATCTTATTTTGATTTAAAGTAAAACACTAAAAATCATGTCAGATATTGTATTGTAGTTCCAATGGATTTATTGCTGTACTGAGAAATGGATTCTATGAAATTCTCAACTTCTTGGAACAAAAATTACATGGCTACATTAACTAGAAAGTGAGCAAACATTGTGATTGTAAATATACATATTCTTTAGTAATGTTATGTCTTGTTAGAAAATCCACTACTTTTACAGGTATCATTCTAATAGCTGTGATGTACATCACAAGTAGAGGTGGATTTTTGTAAGTAAATCTTCTGTTTGGTCTCTAAAGTCTAATTGATATGGTATGGTCAAAATGCCAATTCCATATTTTCTTAAATATCATTTTTTAATTGTCTACTATAAATCCATACAATCACAGTATCATCCTAAGTACATGCTAAAAACAGAATACATTTATATGATTGGTTATTCTGAGCCACACTATGCCAATTATGTAATGATTACTAATAAAGGAGCAGAATTATTTTCATTTTCTTTAGTATAAATTTACTGCATATAAGTGACTCCTGATAGAAGATTGAATTAGAAAATATGTCAGAGTGTACCAAGTTGCTGGAAGAATTAAATTATAATTTAGAGTGTAAAGAGTAAATAAAGCAGAATAATCTTTATACCCGGAAAGCAAGCATGATTCTGAATCGAGAGATATCTTATGGATACGAAAATAATCAATTATTTTTATGGAAAGGGAAATGGCTTCAAATGTTCACCATAATGTTACAACACCGCCACCTTTGGCTAGGAAATTACCAGGTTTGCAGGGTGCACCAAGAAATGTTTATCAGAGCACAATAGATTGAGTTCTGGTTATGTATTTTCTGGAACAGAATGCTAAATTAGTTGATATCATATACAAATATTCCAAGTATCCGCTATAAGTAAAATAGCAGTAATACAGTTCACAAAGTAGATGTAGTGTAAACTAAGTCTTTCTGGGATACCTTTTTTATTTTGCTGGTGCATTCAAATATGATAAATATTTTTAAAATATAAAATTTTCAATTATGTTTCTGTAACTGTCCATGAAATCTATAAAGCTTTAAAATATTCATATTAAATGTTATTCATTCCAATTTTTACAAGAGTTTTTCATTTAATTTTTTTTTATGACAATTTTTACAATTTATAGAACTTAATTATTTCAATGTGCACTATATCAGCTATTAAATTAAATTAACAGCATCCAATTTCTTTTTGCTAAAAATCAGTAAGCATCTTATGTTAAATGCAGAAATAAATTTTGACTCAACCTTTGATAGTGCACAATCTGCATTTTAAAACTGAATAGTATAGGGGAAAATAACATGGCTACAACATTTTCATTCCATTGTTTTGAAAGTATAGGAATTTGAAAGGCAAGGAGAGAAAGTTATGTATAATTATTTACTGGGTAACTTATTCAAAATTTAAGGAAATTTATATTTTTTATGTTTCTCACTTTAGAAAGGGGGGGGGGAACAGGGAGAGTACATTTGTTGACGAAAGAGTGATAAATTCTTATCAAAAACATTTCTAAAAATACAAAAAACAAACTGCAATACTCTGTATATGAAAGTTGAAATTTAAAATTTCAACCTTCTATTTTAAATACAATATTCTAGAACTTGACAGTTCTCTTAACTTCTTCTGACTAGAGTAGCATTTATTATGTGGTAAAGGCACCTTATTCTCAGTACATTTATATGGAAATGGAATGCAAATACACATGATGCATTAATCACTGTACAGGCACAAGCATAAAAGTGTGTTTTTATGCAATATAACTGCCTTTTTAAGAATATAACATTTTAACACCAAATTAATTGTAACAAATCAATATAAAAATACATCTGAAATGTTTCTGTTTACAAGCACAACAGTTAAAATTAGCAATTTATAATACAGATGTATCACTTTAAACATTGATTTACATTAGTTAAATATAGATTATTTTCTGGTCCCTTGAAAAGCATATGATCTTGCAACATTATATTTTATAAATGAAATATAGCAAGAAAATATATTTAGAAATACATTTGTTCCTTACTTAATCCTCAATTTAGTTGACAGGCTATCTTCCTTATGGAGATGGAGGGAATAAGTTTCAAGTAATAGGAATTTGCATCTGGTTTCAAACAGACATTCACCGATAACCGATGTTAAATTAATGGTCTTATGCAAAATATTAGTTTCATCATAACTGAGCAATTAAAATGATGTTAAACAGCATTTCTACATGATTGGAGAAGTAGGTGGAAGATAATTATTTTACTTTTTCAAGAAATTAAGACCTGCAAAAGTTTGCAGTCAACGCACTATTATGAACTTTGTAATTCTTTTTTCCTTCTCTTAAAGAATTCGGCTCAGATTGAACCTTTTTCACTATTCATTTCTTCCTTGGACATTACTTGATAGCCAGTGCTGGTGGTCTGTTGTTCAGCATAATTAGTAAGCATTTATACCAGTTCATGTGATTTTGTAATATTTTTCATAGAAAAAGTTTCACATATAGAGTTTGCTGAATGTTCCATTTCCTTTCATTTTTATCAAAAGAGTAGAGTTGAAAGTACTTTCCCCCCTCCCCATTTCTGCAGTCTATTCTTGAATTTGCTTTATCTGTTCTTAAATATTCATTCCCATACATTACAACTTGCACTGCAACAGTATTAAGAATTTTATTTGGGTTTCTTTACATGCATTAATCTTTGAGTTTCTTTTCAATAAGGTTGATATTCTTCTCATGTTAATAGATAACATCCTAAATATTTCAAATATCTGTCAAATACTTTGTCTTCTGTTTACTTTGCTTACATGCCCCCCCCCACTTCCGAATTTCATTCATGAGTGTTATATTGCTAGGTTCTGATCATTGTGGCAGCCTGAAATTGTGGAGATATGTTATTGTTTTATTCTCTTACTACTATCTTTGTTCCTACTGGATATTTACCATAAATGCCACCGTTTTCATTTTATTCACTGATATTTTAAAAGTGTTAAGTTTTCATTATATTAAATATAAATACTGTTAATAGAAAATACTAATATCCAAACGTGCATTACATTTTATTGCTAATAATATTAAGAATACCGGAAAGAAAATATCTGTCTGTGGCTACTTCATTTGATTGAGGTTTTCATATTGTACAATACCTCAAAATATATCAAACTGCCATTCACCCAGGTAAAGTGTGGATTTTATGATCTCATTAACCCTCTTGAATAAAAGTGAATACTGCTGCATTCTCTGTGCATGTGTGTGAATCACAATGAGTTGCAAACTTGTTTTTTTGAAGCTTTGGCCTCGAGTTCTTTTAAGGATTGTAATTTCAGTTAATCTGTGTGCAATATACTTTTAGAAGTGCTTGCCTTCAGAGTACCATACAGGATATTTCTTGACATTACATTTACATTAATATTAACATAACTGCTTATTTGCAAAACAAAATGAAACAGAACAAAACCCAGTTCAAAAATAAATAAAACATTATTTCCAATTAGCAAGTGCCTGAGTGCCATGACATGTCTCACAGCTCTTCATATGCTGCATGATGCCCCATATATTTTTGCTTTCAAAACTAATACACCAAGAACAAATATTACATTGCACTTTCTTTTCTGGGACAACTGAAATAAACCCCCAGGACCATGTTCTTGTCTTGTTAGTCATCAAGGTGTGCTAAAATACAATTAAATTCAATACATTATGAGCACAAAGCACAAATCTTTCTCATCCAGCATAAAAGCGAAAGCTCAGGTTTAAATGTAAGGACCAATCCTGCTATGTGCCTCATGGTTTACTGGGTTATATCAGATCTCTCACTTTTTCCGTTTGCAAAAATGTCTAATGTCTATGCTATTCGCTGTGCATGGAAGGACAAAGATCCTTCAGATTTGTCTGGTTGGCCAAGACTTTACAGCATATTTTCACTCTCAGTTTACTGCATAATGCCAGAAGCATGCCTATCTTATCAAGTAGCTCAAGCCACATTTCTTCTGCAATACATTCTAGGAGTATGGTCTTATTTCCCATTTCTATCTCCAATTATATGCAAAACTCTTATATTTGAAGAAAGAGGACAGAGTGTAAGGTGAGATTAAGAAATGTTTATATCTGGTTATTTTACAGTGGCAGTAACTTCAGCTACTTTTATGGCCTTTGTGAATTGTGGCAGTGCAATTATTCAGCCCAATTTTACTATGCTATTCAAGAAAAATGCTGCTTAGAACAATACATTAATTTTATATTTTCATTGTTTGTTAATATGTAAATTGGTTTCACTTTAAATAGAGCCCTAGCACACACTGGAATAGGAATGATCTATATGCTAGGAAATACTTAATAATTGTGGGTGATATGTTAGACCATGACATAGATCAAGAATGATCTAACAGGTAAAAAGTACCATAATATTAAGGAAAATGCATAAGCTCCCATTCACTCCAAGTTGGAGAAAGCAAAAAACAATTGTGGCTATTTGAAAATAAGATGCTGTTTTTAAATACTGCATACACACTTAACAAATTATGCTCAACAGACCATCAGCTGAGAGCAACTAAATCTGTACTTTACTTTGGGAGTGTCTTTTGTATTTGATTTCCAATATTTTAAGACATAAATCTAAGCATAAAGTCAAATATTTGCTACTAAACATTCCTGGCATTTTGCTTATTTGCTAAGCCTTAAAAAAAAAAAAAAAAAAAAAAAAAAAAAAAAAAAAAAAAAAAAAAAAAAAAAAAGTGCAATACTTTATAAGTATACTTGCCTGTGATATAGAATATTAACTCCAATAAAAATTTAATTTAGATTTCTCTTGGAGAAAGATAACTGCAGTATTGAAAAATGTTTAGCGACTTCGGCACCTTTTCCTGAGGTAACTGCAGCACCCTATGAGCCTCCCAGCCTCAGAAATCCACTACAATGATGTCATGCCAGGCTGGAATGCCCACAAGTTCATGAGAACAGTGGGCTTGCATTAAATGAAAAATTACCACTGCTGTGGTTTATCAATACCATTTGCACTTCCCACTAGGCAAGGCCAGGTTTGATTCCTGCTTAGGTTAATTTCCAAGGTTTTTCAGGTTTTTTTCCCCTCAGTTTCCCAGATCATTACCTGGAAACTTGAGACCACAAATTCCCCGAGTTAATCAGACCATTTTCCACTATAATCACCACAGTAAACATTAATACTCTCATTTTTGGGATAATGCAGCTTTGCTTACTAGGCGTTCATTTTTTTCAACTCTTGTTCTGTAAACATTTTTGCAACACTGTGTATCTGAAATTCTAATAAGAAAATGAAAAGTAATTTATATACACAAATTATTATAATTGTTGTAAATACAAATGAAACCAGTGCAACAACACTTATCTAATAGTAACAAAAATCAAGTAACTATTATGGAACTTTTCCAAACTGCTAAGCTTTCATTACACTCATACTATGGTAGCTGTACAAATACAATATATTATACAAAATTGCAATAATTTTTGTAGGCCTAAATATGTGACTAAAACATAAAATAACTTTTTCATGCAATTTTCTTAAACTCATAGATATTTTAAAATTTAGGTTTAACTAAGTTAAATGTCTTTGTTTTTAGACTTAAGAAAATATACAAAAATTATTACTTTGGTATACAATGAAAAGTGAAGGCTAATGCAGTTTTACTGTGTGCTGGTTTGAGTATCTGGTTTGCTGTATGGTTGATGATGATGCTCTTTCATATCCCATTCATCATGTCCCTGTTTGAAACAGCTTGAGCAATACAAATCTCTCTCGCAGTCCAAACAGCGTATGGTCGCATCTTCATTGCAAATTATGCACCATGGTAATTCATCCTTGTCACATTCTATATCTTGCTGGTATTTTAGAAAAAATAAATGCATTAATTACATCTTTCATAATTGTAACTTATGTTATATGCACTGAATTAGTCTTGCAATAAATACTGTTACAAAATTTTAGTTGGTAACTACAACATCTTTTATTGTTTTTTTCGTCTGTTTTTGATGTGATGTTCTCTCATTTATTCCAAATGTTTAGCATTAATCAGTTATCAAAATTACCCCCTTTTGCTGTTACACATGACCGTCTCTCTCTGGTCATTCATCTATGGCAGCATGCACTTCCTCCTTTAGGAAATCTGCTAATATTGACGCCAAAGATCGTTTAAGACTCTCAATAAGAGCTGTTTTTATTTGAAAATTATACCCTTCAGCACTGATGAACAGTTTGTAGTTCACGGAGTTCATGTTGGGACTGCTAAAGTTCAATCTTGAGCACAATAAAATCTGAAATAGTTCTCTTTGACTAGCCTGAGTGAATCTTGTCTTGTAGGTTCGAGTTGAATTTTGCTGGAAGCTTCAATTCTTTTTGAACAAAGTTGCGTTCAGGTTCTTCACCACAATTGCAGCAGAGTGATTTCATACACTATGACAGTTATCTTCAATTCCTTTTGAACAGAAATGGAGATGGTGGCAGCATTACAGCTCTTCACCAAACCCTTACTGAGACAGGATGGTGATTTCTCTCAATCTTCAGGATCCTCTCAGAAGTTTCTCACGAAGTTGAGGCATGCACTCAAATTATTTTGATGGTTGTGGCTATCTTTATTTAAAAAAAAATGTCCTATATTGAGATGAAAAGCCATCAGTCCAAGATCTTGTTTAAGCACTCTGGACATGGATCTCCTGGATATGTTCATCTTAAGGGCCATAAATATCTTCTTCCAAGCTGCATTCCAAACAGGCCAGTACTCCTTTGAGAGAAGCTACAGTCCTAGCAGCGTGTTGGCACCTGAATGTCAAATGGTCATCAACAGTACCAATCTCAATGAAACATTGGATGATGTGCTATAACTAACATGCCCTGACAAGTGGTTACCATGTGAGACACAACATTCTGGCAGGCAGAATGTGCCATGGCTAATGGTAGAGGTATGGTAGAAGTCTGATATCAAGATGATGGGAAGTTAGAGTGTTGTCAACTCCTTGTGGAAGTATATTGGACTAAATGCTCCAGACCAGTGTAAGAGGACTGGGTTTCTGGAACAGAGAAGGTGTAAAATGAAGTACATTTTTAGGATTCATCGGATTGGTGTTAAGGGAAGTGAATATTCTGGGTTAACCGAAACATGGTTGAGCAATAATGAAAGCATAAGGTTTAGGGATTTTCTATTCATCAGGAAAGGTGTGAGGCTGCAAGGCAAATGAGCAAGGGTAGTGTATCCAGAGGTGTGAGGGTGTTAATAAGCAATGAACTGATACAAGTAATTAAAAGAGAGGAAATCTAGGGGATTGGGGTCATATGGTTAGTAATAAAAAAGTTAGCATTATGTGTGGTGATTATTTACAGTATTTGTAATCTGTCCAGAATCTCCCAGTTTCACAATCCTGATCTCCTTCAGCTTTTAGAATGGAGGAAATCAAGTTCAGATATGCCAGAGACCGAGCTTGTTTTACTTTGGGATTTTAATGCTGGAAATGGGTAGCAAGAGATTGTGGGATATCATGAAATAGCTTTGCTGATAAAGTGCTTCAAGTCAATAAGAAGTACAAGAACAGAGGTGTAAATGAAGGACTTAACTCGACGAGGGAAGATGATATTAGTGAATTTGTGTATGTTATTGCAGAAGGACAATGTGTTGTGGATCTCAAATTGTGTAGATAGAAGGTTCTATCTGAAGTGTTAAATTTTAAAGTAACAAATCTAGTGAGAAATAGTGCACATTTTTCTACTATATTTGAATGGAGGTGTAAGATTGGCGATTATAAAATAGCTAACAATATACAAAAGGAAATGAGTGAGAGTGTTATTCAATAAACGGTGCCAAGAGTTTTCAGAAAATTTTATATGAAATATTGAAAATGGGTTGTATAAGATATGAGATAGCAGTAAAGAAAATTTTTGGATCTCAATTAAGGAATTTAGGGGAATATTTGTATAGAGTTCAAAATGTGTGTGGATGGCTAATAAATAAATGATCTTTGATTTAGGCATTTAGACAGAATTCATGGCATGGAGTTGTTTGAATAGGGTAATAATTAGCATTATAGAAATGTACTGAGGGTATACTATTTTAAGGGTTAATCATTGTCATATTAGATTTTCATGGCATGGGAGAGAGCCAGAGCTGTAACCAAGCATGAAGATTATAATATTGTAATTACTTAGCATTTGAATAAAACATTACATTAATAACATGCTACTGATTGCTAGCTATTTAAGGATCTCATTTGGTAATTTTCAAACCCTATAAAGGGCTATCACAAAACATTATTTTCATTTACCCATTCCATTGTTAAACCTTAAGTAATGTTTTCTTTTTGCTGGACCTTAACTCAATAATGAATGTGATAGTGTTGGAGTGTCCGGTACAGTTCCTTTCAAAAGTTTGCAACAGTATTTATGGTAAGACCAGGATATAAACAGAATTTATTTGACTATTAACTTATCCATAAGCTTATAAAATAAATGTATTCATTATTTAAATATTAATCATAATAAATTAGGCTCAGTGTACAGGCAGCATAATGGTCAGCAAATAAACTGCTGCAACTATGAAGGGTTATTTCTGATATCTGGAAACAAATTTCTCTTTGATCATAATTTAGGAAATGTCAAGTTCCCACCATCTATCTTGCTGAAATTGATGTCCCTTAATGTCAGCTATAGCTCTGCATTGCACTTTTCATTGAAGAACCTTTAATAAAATATGTTTTCATTCCTCTTTACAGACTTATTAAAGGCTTATTACAGTAGAGGATGTACATTTTCAAATGCCCTTTTCAGGAGTTCAAATACACAAAAAAGTCCATAAGAGATGCATCAGGTGTCTTTACTGACTGTTACTGAAAGGTTCTCCATTTTACCTAGCAATTTGAGGGTCAAATCACAGATGTGACTGGAGACCTTATTTTGATGCACCCAAACCTTACCAATTTGTGCCTGCCTCATACAGAGCCTGGGTCTCAATGCAGTAATTGAGGTCAGAACTTCACCTTGATAATATAAAGACTTTGAACTGTTTAGTAAAATGGCAAATAGTAATTTCCCTACAGATAGTCATAATTCCTTGCACCCTGAGTACCACTTTGGACAATTTTTATAGAAATACTGATTCCTTAGTGTTAACTGCTTTTTTAACGATGTTTCTAACTTGCATTCAATGGCTCACTGTGTGACAGATTAATGCTGGGGACTAGGGCTTTTACTGTCCTCACAATCCATCTATTGAATAAACAGGAGTTATTTTTCACAGTGTGTTGAATAAAACACAGCACTTGATATAAAGCTCATAGTTTCTCCATTGCAGAATTTTATCTCCAGTTTTATTTGAAAAACATAACAAAAAAAAAAAACACAAGTTTTGTCTCGATGAACGGAGATTAATCTCATAATTTCTTGAGGTATTTTAATAGCAAAATCAATGTTCATCAGAATACAAATAAGATAAAAATGGCAGTTGATCAAAGAATGAAGATGTGCAAAGTACATTAGAACTCTTTTTGCAGATTATAAAGCTCTGTACCATTTTGAAAAGGAAAATGTGTCTTGGCTGGCACATCATTTTCTGAGTAACTACAGAGAGGGCAGTTTAAAAGTCCCAATACAATAGTTTGGGTGATTGGTGTTGGATCCTATGCTGCTGCCAGTATTAGCTTGCATAGAATCATTTTGAAAATTAGATACAATACATTAAATAACAGTTGTCTTCCTGGGTGGTGAAATGTTGCACATTTTCCCTGACACACAATCCACATTTTCCTATCATTGACATGCATCAGTTCCCCATTTTGAATGTTTGTTTTAAACTCTCCAGTGTATAAGAGTTAAATGAATATATTCTATTTTTCAGTGTCCCCCAAAGATGAAAAGCACAAACTATTAGATCTGGGGAGCAAGAAGGGATTTAATGGAAGCTATTATTTAAAGTTTTTCTTCTGTGAGCACACGAAAGTCACAGTCTCCTGTTTCAATAAATTTCTGTACTAGCTTTAATATTGTTTTTCATGTTGCAAATCAGGCTTCTAGAAAATTTGTGCTTAAATGCCTGTCTTGTTCTGCCACATGATTTTCTGTACCTTATAATGCTTTGAAGAAGTGTTTTTTTAAATAGTGTTTGAAAATGCCTGTTTTTACTACAGAGGCACCATAGGCAGTGGACACTGATGATACATGAGATGAAATGATAAATTGGGAAAGGATTTTTTTTAAAGGAAGGAAACATTCTAGGCCTAAGTTTTGGTACCTCCTTGACATTTGCCATTTATGAGGACAGGAAAACCTGGAAAAAGCCTCAGTCAGGCAGGATGGTCCTGGCGGGAATCGAACCCCAGAGCTCCTACTCACGAGTTAATGCCTTTATAACCTCGGCAACCCGTGGTGGTATCTTGAAAATGAATATATTATGACACAGTAAATATCTCACTTACACAACACTACTGCACTATTTAATGAAATCTCACTCTCAATTAAACAATGCAACTGCCAAACTTTGTTGAGATCCCGCTTGCATTTATGTGGAGGAAAGAATGGCACTAATTTTGTTGTGATATGTTGCTGATCTGGATTTTAAAGCAGTATAATTGAAGATATTTATGGTGATAAAAGTACCATCCCAATAACCTTATGACAAGTTGTGGAGGCAATAGCCTAAATCAGAAAATTGGAAAACATTGGTATATCATTCTAAACAAAAAGTAAAGAAGATTAAATGAACAAATAAACTTTCTTGATAATACATCAAATTAAAAAAAAATATTCTTCCAAAATGGAAGCTTTTGTATCTTCTTTATATTATTATAAAATAAAACTATTAATATATTCATAAGAATTAATTCCATAATTTATTATTTAAAAAATAAAAAGTAATTTGTAATGTTCTACGTATTTTCTATAATTTTAAAATCCTGGTCTTCCAGGTACAATTGATGCAGGAGATCCTGCTATTCTAATAAATTTCTATAATTGGATGTTACAGAATGTTAAAGATAAGAGTAACTGACCCATATAACACTAATGTAATAAACTTGTTTACACTAATTCCATTCACTTACATAAAAATTGGACATATATTTCAGGAGTGATCCCCCCCATCTTCAGCCTGTTGACCAACTGATGTTGCTAGAAATGTTGGCTGGGTCCATTGATGTTCTTGTGGTGGCATCTGTTGATTCTATTTGGAACTTGCTGAGTTCGTCCATTGGAGGGAAATTGAAATTCATGAAGTTTTCCCTGTTTTTATGATGAAAATTTTTCCCAAGTGGAAAGTTCTATTGCATTGTGGAGCTGCTTTAGCAGTCTCGTCTCTGGTTTAATTTCATTTCATTATTCCAAAAGTGCACTGCTATTGCTGATTTATCAATCTGCTTTAAACGAATATTTCTAAAGTGTTCTTTTTTTCAGATTTCCAAATTCCTCTTCGTTTTTCCTATGTATTTTTTTATTGCAATCTGCACATTTTATTTCATAAATATCCAACTTTTGTTCTGTTTGCATGTTGTCCTTAACTGCATCCCAATAAGTTCTTTATATTAAAATTGTTCTTTGGGGCAACATTATTCCTTATTCTTTGAATATCTTTTTGATTTTTTTTTTTTTGGTAAACTGGGTGGTATGTAAAACTTTTGAATTTGTACCTTTCCTTTGAGCTTTTCAGTGTGGAAACATCTCTTATTGCTTTGTGTTTTTTGAATTTATTGATGATTTTTATTATTGTGTCTTTGCTGTACCCAATAGTTTAATAGTTTCTGCTATTTTTATGATCTTTTGGTATTCTATTTTGTACTCTGTTTCTGAGAGTGGGATGTTAATTAATCTGTGTGCTAAACAATAAAAAAAAAAAAAAAAAAAAAAAATGCATATTTATGTGGAACGGGGTTAAAACTGTGATTTTTATGTAATTTTCTATGTATCTTTTCTATGAATTCTGAAGTTAAGATAGTCCCCAATTCTTATTATTTTTACATCTAGGAAGGGGAGATATCCATTTCTTTCTTCCTCTATGGTAAACTTTATAGATTTGTGTTGCAAATTCAGAAGCAAGTGAATGGAGTTAGTGTAAACAAGTTTATTACATTAGTGTTTATATATATACCACTCCATTGTCAATAGCTTCTTAAGTACATTTAATTAACTGATCCATGCTTTATTCTTTACTGATGAAGCATGATTCCATTTAAGTAGTAATGTTTTGATGCAAAATATCAGGCATTGTGGAATAGAAAAATTTAGTTTTATATAGGAAACCTCCTTGTATGAGAACATTAGTGTATGGTGCACAGTAAATTCATACAAGGTACTACAACTTATTCTTTTCAGAATATCATAAATGCAGAAAAAATAACAATTTTTTACAGGGGAATTTGAAAAACGAAGTATATGAAACAAGCCTCTACATATTAAAAGAAATGAAAGAAAATATTAAGAAAAAAATTGACTACGTTTTGTAAGGTGAACTGATGCCTGTGTGGGGGGGGGGGGGGTATTCAAGTATCACTGAATAATGAAAAGAATTTCCTTTCACACAACATTTATAGGTACACAAGTCACACATTTTATAATTTACAGACTTATCCCCTAGTGGCAGGCTCTAGAAATACAAATATTGTAGCTAATTCAAACATGAAGCAGTATTGTTCCTTGAGAGCGTGCGAATGACAAATTTCTAAAAATACGTCTGAAATTTATGGATGTAATATGTACTTTTCAACATTTCCTGTAATAAGCTATGTGCTTACTTTCATTGTAATTACAGTTGTAACTGCGAGAAGATGAATCAGGCTTGCACAGATATTATATCTACTGCTTCACTAGGAGTTATAACCAATCCACCAGCATTAAACATGGACAAAACCATGAAAGACTCAATATTAGAGCAAATTAACACCTTGAAGCTGCAAGAGATATAGGATAAATTGCAGCACCAGTGATCCTGATGACTACAATGTTCACTCACCTGTGGTGATTCAAGCTCATGTAGATCTTCCTCCAGTGCTATTTCTTCTATAGCCTGACAACAGTAATACATTATTGAAGAACATCTGCACTGCATTCGAAACACATACAGAAAATAAAAGTTGAGTAAAGTTCCAGTTTAAAAATAAAACTAAATATAATTTAACATAACTTCACTATTAAAATTCTTCCTAAATAACAAACAGAATAAATGTATAGCTCACCTTTCGCACAATACGATTTGCTTCAGTCTCTTCATCCGAATCTGCTTCAGGTTCATTTGTTCTTTCGCTCAATTTTGATTTGATCTTGCAAAGGCTGTAATCACATAAATTAGTTACAACCAATAATTGCAATATGAAAGTTATAAAATACATTGTACAGCATGAATCCACAATTAAAATAAATCCTGGGTTTGGTAGCATCTGTTGTGCTGTGGTCCATCTACATGCTCTCTATAACCTTGTCTGCAGATTCTGTACTAGTAAATATAATAGTTTCTATCACAAGTGGCACCAAAGCTGATTGGTTACAATGCTGGCCTATTATAAAGTCAACTCAGTTTGATCCCATCAACCAGATGCCAGAAGTAGATCTTGTAGCAGCTAAAGCAGCATATGAGCAAGTTTCTTCTGAGTATTCACATTTACCTTCTTGATTCCATCAGCTGCTTCATCACCTATGCACCTCCTCATTTAATTCCACATTATGTAGTCCATCATAGTAAAGTGCATGCATGAGAATGATTGATATCACTACTCTCTGCTGCTCAAGAGCAGAGCTCTGAAGTCTTGCTCTCTGCTGCTGCTAAGCCGAAACAATCACAGATTTAAACTACCCTTCCATTATATTATCAAGAAATGCTGTCTGTTGGAATGAATTCATCATGGTATATATTTACAAAGGCTAGTTAATAAAGACTGATAATGGTTTTTCCCCCCTCATCATACACTGCAAATATGGTGGTGAAACATTTTTTATGAGAAGAACAGATCTTACATGATTAATGGAAAAAAACTATAAGTGTATAAGTGCATGCAACTTGGTATAGGACTCCAGCAAAGAACAAGCATTTACATTTTGGTTGTATAAAATGGAGTCACTTGGTAATAAGCAGTGCACTGCTTTTAAATTTTTTTTCTGTCTGCAGAAATCCAGTTTGGAAGTGTACATGATGTTATAGCAAGTAAAGGCGATGATGTTCTGCCCAATGAACTGTGGTTCAAAAAGCTTAAGGAGGGTTGTGTTTCAACAACGCAGGTCAATTCAGGTGCAGTCATTATTTGGAAAGATTACAAATAACAGTTGATAGACTGGCACACATGTTACAGATTTTCCATGGTAGTGCATTCACCATTCTGCATGATTACTTGCACTGTGATGGGCACATGCAATTTGCATATCAAAATTGCTAATGCCTAAACAAAGATGGTGCAATAAGCCTTGGCTTCACCATTACAATCCTGAAAGCAAATAGGTGAGCTCAGTCTGAAAATCCTAGTTCTACGACACCAACATATCCAATGAAAATTCTCAGAACTACATCCATATGGTTGGCACTTACACCATGACAATGCATGCCTCCACGTTTGCTATGTTGTTGCTCAACATTTGGACAGAAAAAACATCCAATGTGTGTCCAACATTTAAACAGCCTGGACCTAGCTCTGTGTTATCCCTCATCTCAAAAAGAAATTGGGGAGGCAACATTTAGGTTCAGCAATGGCTATCATGAAGAAGGCAGAAGCAGTAGTGAAGACGATGTCAAAAAGTTTTTCAACATGTTTTCTGTTTTCCAGGATTGGCCGACACATTGGGCTAAGTGCATGCAACTCAATGAGTAGTAGTTTGAAAAAGAACATAGTAACTTTGACCCTGCCTAGTATACTTCATAATTTAAAAAAAAAAATCATGCGGGAGCTTCGTAAACTAAGTGAATTGCTCAGCAACTCTTAACAAGTTTATAAATAAATATAACATCCAAATTATGACCTTATTAATTAATGAAATGAAATAAGTTATGGCATTACTGTGTGGTATTAGGGGAACAAAATTAGAATACTTGCTGTCTATAAGTATCACAAAAGATAAACCCCATTTTATTATTATTAGAAGAAGAAGATTAAGTCACAAAATAATGGTATAATATTAATTATATTAAATGTATGGCCACTGATAGATAAAGCTATATTGTGTGGGTATTTTTTTAACATTTTTAAATACAACTGTATTTATGAAATGAGCCCTTAATATCTTTACATCTTCTAAAATAGAAATTACAGAGAGTTTTGAGTTACATTGTGTACTTATGCAGATGCTCTTATGTTTCAATAAAACAAAAGCATGTTACTATTTAAAAAGAATTAATGTACTAATATAGGCACAATCAAAAATACACAATTGAAAGTTCCATTAATTTTCATTGGCTTTGAAATTTAATTTAAATGTATAAAAAATGAGTCATTACAGAGAGCTATTACATATAAATATAATTATCACATGCATATTAGATTAAGATGTCACAGTTACTATCTTCAGGACAATGCCTTTGTCAAACATAAAATATATGCATCGTTATAAATACATCATACACTTATGTATTCAACTTGCTTACACTAAAGCCCACTTATATAAAACTAAGACATGGGAGCACTCACTCTCATCTTCAGTGTTGACCCATTACTGTTACTGGAAATGGTGGCTGGATACCTGGATGTTCCTGTAGCAGTGTCTGGTGGTTGTAGTAGGAGCTTGCCAAGTCATCCATAGGAGGAAAATCAAAGTTCGTTAAGTTTGTTTTTATTTTTTTATGATGAAAATTTTATCCAAGTGGATAGTTCCATTGGGTTGTGGAGCTATTTCAGCAGATTAATCTGTGGTTTAATTTCATGATTTTTAGTCCAAAAGTGAGCTGCTACCGCTGATTTATCAACCTGCTTAAAACAAATATTTCTTATGTGTTCTTTTCTCCAAATTTTCAAATTTCTCTTCTCTCTCGTTTTTCTAATGTGTTTCTCTTCGTTCACAATCTGCACATTTGATTTCATAAATTCCTAATTTCTGTTTTGTTGGTATGGTGTCTTTTACTGTGCAACCTATAAATTCCTGATATTTATTTGTTCTTTCGGACTAACATTATTCCATGTTCTTTGAAAATCTTCTAAATTAGTTGTGGTAAGTTGGATGGTGTGTGAATCTTTTGAATTTGCATCTTTCCTTGGTGTTTTTCAATGTGAATTTATTGATTTTTGTCTTTTAAATTCATTGATAATTTTTATTAATGTACTCTTTATTGAAACAATAAGAGATGTTTCCACACTTAAAAGTGCAAAAAAAAGATACAAATTCAAAAGTTTCACATACCACCCAATTTACCACAATAAGTTCAAAAAGATATTCAAAGAACAAGGAATTATGTTAGCCCCAAAGAACAATTTTAATATAAAGAACTTATTAGGTTGCAGAGTAAAAGACTACATGCCAGCAGAACAAAAGTCAGGTATTTACGAAATAGAATGTGCAGAGTGCGATAAAAAATACATTGGAAAAACGAAGAGGAATTTGAGAATCCAGAAAAAAGAACACTTTAGAAACATTCGCTTAAAACAAATTGATAAATCAGCAATAGCAGCGCACTTTTGGAATAAAAATCATGAAATTAAACCAGAGATAAAACTACTGAAACAACTTCATAATGCAATAGAACTTTCCACTTGGGAAAACATTTTCATTACAAAAAATAAGGATAATTTGATGAATTTCGATTTCCCTCCAATGGATGAACTCAGCAAATTCCTAATAGAACCAACAGATGCCGCCACAAGAACATCTAGAGACCCAACCGCCACATATAACAACAGTTTATCTACAGGCTGAAGATGGGAGGGATCACTCCCGAAACATATGTCCAAGATTTTTATGTAAGTGAACGGAGTTAGTGTGAAAAAAACTGTATTACATTGTTTATATATACAAATATTTGTTTCGCTAGAGCAATTTCCCCTACCTGCAATGGTCTAATTTTGCTAGTTAATGAACTTGTCAAATTGTTTGTAATTGATGGCTAAATGCCAAGTTTCATTGAGAAAAAATGAAAATTGCAACTGCTAGCATTAACAGACATACATACATATCAACCACAATAGATATATTACTTTGGAATTCGCTAAAATGTTCTCAGTCTTTATTGACGAGCCTTCATATAAGGAACATGTATAATTATATTTTATGGGTACATGCAGGATTATGCTCTTTCATTAGCATTCTCTTGTAAACAGGAAAGATGACCATGATAATAATTACACTTGCAGAATACAATATCATTATGAACCAAACCTATAACTTTGCTGGGAACTGACTAAGAGATGAAGTCATTCTGTCTTAAAAGAGCAAAATAGATTGGTTAAATTTGATCTTCCAAAACAGAAAAACTAATTTGTAAAACCTACAGAGAGAATCTGCAGACCACATGGGAAAGTCTATAAATCTATGCTGAGAATGAAGGAAACTGTCTTCAAAACATGTCCAAGTAAGTGGTAGGAAATTATGAAATTTGAGTGATATCTAGTCAAAATTATAATTGAACAAATATTTTTTGGGATTCACCATAATATTTTCCCAGAAAAAGAAAAGAAGATAATTGTAGAGGACAAGGAAAATACGAGAACAGTAAAAGGAAGAAAAGTAACATAACTAAAAAAGAATATGTGGCTCACCAATTTAGTACTTCAGAGCTGGACTCCTCTTCTTGCAATTCACTCTTTAACTGAACTATCAGTGTATTAGCCTCTTCAAGTGACAAAGGATCCATGTTTGACACTTTCACCTCTGCTGCATGATCATTTGCGTTCTGCCCAGTCTATGAAAAATTCCTCATAAGCAAATAATCATTTCTACAATTGATAAAAATTTGACACATTTCTATTAATATTTATACTTTTTATGTCAATGTACCTTTCTGACTGGCAGAGATTCTCCACGCAACTTAGCAAGTCGCTTTGCTATCTCATCAACTGAGTTTGGGCGCTTTGCATCCAGCTGTTGCAGTTCAGAATACTGTTCTAGCATACTTCGAACCTGCTCTTCACTACTTCTTGAATCAGGTGCTACATACTGCAAAACAAATGCATGCTCAACATAGATTTAACTAATGGGAAATTTCACAGTTAAATGTAGTATAATATAACAAATTATTTATGTGAAACATGTCCAAGTAAGAACAAAATCAGTGAAATTTGAGTGATTTCTGCATAAATAATTTGTTATAGTATCCTAATTAGTTTCTATTTTTGGAAATATTCACATTTCTTGTGATGACTTTAAGCCCATTGGTCTGAAAACTAGGAATTTATAGCGACCTTGACTGCTTTATCACTTGAAAACTGCTCTCTACAAAGAAAGTTCTTCAAAACTTGGAAGAAGAAATAATCCTAGAGGCCAAATTTGAACTACAAGTTGCATAGTTCAGAGGCTGAAACCCATATTCTTGGATCTAGCCTGCATGTGCACATTGTTCTGTTAAATTAATGCTTGGTAATTCAAAAGACCCCAGGCACTCTTTTGACACAAAGGGAATTTATAAAATACCACATGAATGTAGTGTACATAGGCATGATTGGAAGATTGTTTAAAAAACGATTACAGAAACATCTGCGATACCTCCACTTTAATCAGCCCAAATGATCTGCTGTAGTAGAGCATGCCCTAAATGAATGCCACGGCATACACTTAATAAAAGAGGTGGTTGCAAAAACACAAGGCTTTTTCTATCTGGCCAGGAGGAAGGCATTGGAAGTATAACATCCAAACAATTTTAATAGGCAGATATCACCTACGTAGCACATGAAAACTGGTTCTTAACAACAAACAACTATCCCCCTCTTCCTAGACACACAATATTGGTCAACCTTCTAAAACCAGACAGAGATGGATAAATACTGTTGTTCTTTCAGCAATCAGTTGTTGCTCATCTACCAATGATTTCAACTGCAGAAGTTTGTGAAAGCTATGGTAATATATTAAATTCATGGACCAGGTTAAAACAGCCCAGAAGATTGTAAATGTTTTAATTTTAACACCAGTAGTGAAAGCTTAACATGTTTCTAATGGGGAATTGGCTATTAGTTTGCATAATTTCTTTATCTTGATATTTTGTACAGCTGAGTACCATGTTGAGTACAGTTTCTGAGCTTCTTTTTTCCTGTTAAAGTTGCTATGCTTATAAATTTGTATTGCCTCCTGATATAAGCAAGGATAATAATGCGATGTTGAGACTAGTAGGCCAGTATGTTGAAAGCCTATTTCATGCTCTATGTAAGTTAGGAGAGCATGCTCAGTGATTGCTGATTTATTCATTTGACCTTGGCAGCAGTGTTTCTCATGTTCTGAAAGACGTGTATTAATACTGTGTGTCTGGTACCAATGTAAACCGCACCACATAAACATGGCATTCTGTAGACACCAGCTGAGGCAAGTGGAGCAGAATGTATTTCTTAACTGATTTGTAGGTTTAAAATTTCTCTACATTGTGTCGTCTAAGTAGCTTGGAGATGTGGTCAATGTTTTTCAGAAATGGGAAAAAGGCTGTGCTCTTCTTTTTCGATAGTGTGTCAATAAGTTTCGAGTTCTTTCTAGGATGTAAAGCTCTTCTCACTTCCTGGCTCCATACCCTTTAGCTTGTAATACCTGTTCCAGGTGTTTCTTCTCTCATCCCAGGAGCTTTGGTTCACAGATCCAGGATACTTGGTCTAGGAGAGTTTTAATCATAAATCGTTTTTTGCCTTGGATGGTGATGGGAGCCTTGTGAATATATCTGTCTGTATGTAAGGCCTCGCTGTAAACTGTATGCCAGAGGGTACCACCACTCTTTCTATTGGTGATGGGAGATTTGTGAATATATCTGTCTGTATGTAAGGCCTAGCCGTAAACTGTATGCCAGAGGGTACCACCACTCTTTCTATTGGTGATGGGAGACTTGTGAATATATCTGTCTGTATGTAAGGCCTCGCTGTAAACTGTATGCCAGAGGGTACCACCATTCTTTCTATGGTGATGGGAGACTTGTGAATATATCTGTCTGTATGTAAGGCCTAGCTGTAAACTGTGTGCCAGAGGGCACCACCACTCTTTCTATTGGCCAAAACATCCAAAAAAGAAGTTTATCTCTGTCTCCACCTCCATTGTAAACTGGATCCATGAGTTGATGTTCAGGTGCTGTAGGAAATCATGACTCCTCTTGGTTCCACACTACAAGTGTTATCCATACACCAATAGATTGGTTTATGTGGAGCAGTCTCTAAAGCTGCTTCTTTGAACCATTCCATGCAAATTTGGCATTGACGGCTAAGAGAGCTGTCCATAGCCATGCCATCACTCTATTCCTAGAACTTGCTATTTCACTGAAAATATGTGGTGGTCAATACATGGTGAAACAAAGCTAAGGTTTCATCTGGAAACATTTCTTGAGTTTGTAAATTCTATCTAATCTGTCGTCTAACACGCTCTTATGCTTCACTTACTTTTTAAATATCGTGGAACCGGTTTCAAAGAGATATCTTCCCCATCTGCAACCAACTTGACGACTGGTAGGAGAAACTAACATCTATGAGGACCTGTGGCTCTGCTCTGGTGGTATTTTTTTTATAAACTGGAAATTTGTATTACATTCTCCTGCAATATCCAAATTCATAAGATGATCACTATGTTTATAAATGTAAATCTTCTCTCATATGTTTAATTCTGTACGTCTATGTGATAAGAATGTGTTAGATGATAGATTAGATAGAATTTACATTTAATAAGCTTCACTGTGCAAGTTCCAAAAGAATTTTTCAAAACTTTCTTATATTTTTTCGAAAGTTCTTAAATGAATTTCTTTAGTTGCATAATGGCCTCATTAACTGGATCTATAGTAAAAAGGGACATGACATTGAAACTTATCAGCAGGTCTCCAGGTTAAAGAGTAAGAGTCTTGAAATTTCCATAAAATGTCCTGAATCTTTTATGTGAGAATGTGTATTATTCTATTGAGGTTTGAGCAAGCAACAAAGTGGGAGAGCCAGTTCCCTTATGTTATACTGGTCCTTTGGAGGTATGAAAGATTGTTTGATGAGTAAGTTAGTTTGTGATAGAATCTACAAAGCGGAATCCAGTAAGCTTTCTGTATGTTTGGAGGTAAAGTGAATTCTTGATCTTATTTACATAGTCTTCAAAATCAAAGATTACTGTTTGTTGCATTTCTTTTGTGAGCCTGGGTAATAATATATCCATAATGGAATTAAATTTCTTCAATACTGCTTTTTCTTCTTTGGTTATTTTATTTTTCAATGGCTGAACTTTCTGTAGGATCTTAGAGGTTTCTCGGCATATCTCTTCTGATATGATTGGCTCTAATTCCTTTACACAGCTTCAATGATGGTAATAAATTCTTTTACTGGAACAGTTGAAGGAATAATGACAAAATTGCCCCTTTTTGCAAGGATAAGTTTCTGCTGAGGAGAGTTGCTAATTGGAAAGGTTGATCATGATGCTTTTTATTAATGAATGGTGTTTAATGGCTGTTTTTACTATCGAGGCACCACAGGCAACAGATGATATGTGAGATGAAATTATATATATGGAAAAGATTTATTTAAGGATGGAAATATCTCAGGCCTAAGTTTAGGGTACCCTCCCCATTTGTGAGCATTTGCCATTTGAGGAGACTGAAGAAAACCCGGAAAAAACCTCAATCAGGGAGGACGGTTCTGGTGGGAATTGAACCCCAGATCTCCTGCTCACAAGTCCACACCTTAAAGACTTCAGCCACTTGTGGTGGTAACCATGGTGCAGCTAGTTTTTTTTTTTAATAGTGTTTAATGCCTGTTTTTAATCCTGAGGCACCACAGGCAGTGGACACTGATGATACATTAGATGAAATGATATATTCTGAAAGCGGTTTTTTTAAGGCCGGAAGAGTTCCAGGCCTAAGTTTAAGGTACCTCCCCAGCATTGGCCATTTATGAGGACTGAGAAAAACCTGGAAAAAACTCAATCAGGGAGGATGGTCCTGGCAGGTTTCAAACCCCAAACCTGCCGCTCATGAGTCCACACCATAACCACCTGGGCCACCTATGGCGGTTGGTATAGCTAGTGTCTAGAGCAGAAGTACAAAGGCTGTCAATGTTGAGGTGTGACATGGCTTCCAGTGTTTCTCAGAGGAGTGGAAAACAGATCTTGGATTGGCAATAAAGATTTTAGCTGTGAGACCAAGGTTAGAGATTATTTTTAGTTTCAAGGTTAAAATGTGCATAGAAATGTTAATGAACAAACTATGGCCAGCTGTTTGGCTGGTTGAAGATGACAAAGACAGGTATTTATTCTTGTATCTGGTAGTTAAGCTCCATACTTGAGATCACTGAGGGACAAGTAATTCTGTCATCATGATCACATTCTCTCCAATGATAAACTGTAGCCTTGTAACCTTGGCTTTATGGTTTACTGAAATTTTACAAGTAGGGGGTTCTTTTACAGCATATAGTCAATGCTTTTGGCTGCCCCATTCAATTGCTTGCCAGGAATAATGAGTTTTACTAACAGATTAATGATGTTGCTTTAAACAGTGCTCTTAACCCTGTCATTCACAATTTTAACATGGAGCAATTTGAAGCAGAGCTTTACAGACCACTCCACATAAACCTACAGTTGGTATTAGTATGTGGACAACACTTTTGTAGTGTGGGAACTAAGGGGAACCTGCTCTTCATGATTTTCTGCAGCACCTGAATAAAATCAACATAAAGATTCAGTTTACAATGGAAGTGGAGAATGATGGTATCCTTGGACACACAGTTTACCATAAGCCCATACATACACATCTTCACATGGCTTTCAATCACCATCCAAGGCAAAAACGATCAATGATTATGAACTAAAGCTCCTGGGAACAGAGGAGAAACAGTTAAGAAATACATTCAGCTCCACCAAAAACACAAGGAGACCACTTTCTGCAGCTGGTATCTTCAGAATGCCATGCTCATTTGGTGCAGTTTACACTAGTACAACATAGCACAGAAATAATAGAGCATAAGAGCTTTCAGAGCATAAGAGACAACTGCCACTTTGGTTAGGCAGATAAATCAGCCATCCCTGTGCATGCCCTCTTAGTTGATGGAGAGCCAGAAATTGCCTTTATTAAAGATACTAACATACTAGCCTCAACATCTCTTTATCATCCTTTTTATCAGGATGCAATTAAAAATTACTAAAAATTTAACAGGAAAGAAGCTCAGAAACTGCACTCAACATTGTATCCAGCTTTACAAAACACCAAGATAAAAGCAATTACTTGAACCAATCAATAACCAACATACTGCTAGAAACACTCACAAGCTCCAGTTTAGATTCAACTCCCTTAGCCAAGTGGGCCAATCAGAGGTAAGTTCCACAGGCAATTGCATTTATACCTCCACAATTTCCATTAATGAATTTGTGATTACCTCATTTTCAAGAAGATTACACAGAGTATACCTACTGATGGTGTCCACCGCAGTTGTGGATGAAATATCTGAGAATATTAAGAATGCCATGGTCCATTGGCTTACAGCCCGGAACAATCAGTTTGCATAGTCGACATCAGCCATAAAAGTCTACATTCTACAATCTGCATTCTTTCTTTACAACACACGTAAATGTCAATTGAGCTAGTTCGTTCATGCATAGATGCAGCACTCATGAGATGGTGCTCTGAAACATGTATTAAGTTGATACATGAATTCATAGCATTTTTTTGCTGTAGTAAAATTTCATTTGATACCCATTTGAAATGAATGGAAGACAGAAACTAATTAATAATATAGGTTCTTGCCTTATCTATGACTGACCAACAATGGGACAGTCTTTCAATTACAATGGAAGAAATATGTAGGTTTGGATTTAAAGAAGTTAAGCTGATTTTGAAGAGCCATTTTCATTATTAAAGGAGTTTCCTCAAAGATTATTGGATAAACAGCGAAAAAAATAGAAAACTGAAGGGTAGGATCAGGGAATAAGAAGATTTGGAAAAAACTTCCAGTAAGCTCCTGGATGGCTGCTTTAGTCAGGTTTGCAGAGTGCAGGCACATTTTATTTTGCAGCAGCCCTTGTTGCAGTCTTCCCAGTCATTTTTCTTGAATTGCAGCTGTAAGGCATCCAAGTTGATGGCAACAAGTGTCAGTAATGAAACTTACTTTCTCGGGAGCAATTAGCAGTATATCATTCTTACTCAACATCTGTTTTAAATTCAGCTATGTTGTTACTTTCTAAAGTTGCAGGTTTGCAGGTGAAAAGAAATAGTTACCTTAAACATAACTATGTGTTCTAATACCTGTTTTTTCTTGGAAGCTGCTACCATCACATCAGGATCCTCCCCTTTCAAAGTTGCCAGTCTGCGCAGCATTTCATCATCAGTTGGGACACGCTGCAACTGCTGTCTGCGCTCTTTTTTCAGCTTTTCCAACCTCTCCACTATTTCACGATCTGCATCCTCCAGGCCACTTTTGAGTTTCTCTAACTGACTGTGACGATAAACTGTGATAGGCGGACGTGAAGGATCCCCTAAGGATTCCAGTCTCCTGCAGAAAGTGCATTAGTTCAGATTCTATTTTCAAACTCAGATAGTTATTTTCACTAAAAAGACAGCATGAGTTGTACCTATATTCTACTGTACTTCTTACCCATCTAGAATAAGGCTGAATCTTGAAATGTTATATAAACAATAGATTAACTACAACATGCTAACCTGAGAAAAGCTTCTGGAGGTTCATCTTCCATACTGTCTTCTTTATTTGTTGTAAGTTTATAGTAGCAAAAGCGACACACTTTATATTCTTGCTTTGTTGAACGTTTTGGAACAATGGCTTTGAATTTTAAACATTTGCTGCAGTAAGCAAATCCACAGTTAGGACAGCCATGCTGCAACACAAAACGGTTTTATAATTATTGAAGAAATTATGTATTCATTAATTCGCACTACTTTAATAAATGTTTTGGCTGAAAGACTAATGAAGTAAATGGAACTATTGCATCACTGCAGTTTGATCTTTAGAATGTCAGTGCACTATCTTACGAATAATCGTAAATTTAATGTCAACAAAGTAAACAGAAACTTATTTTGTGCAAAATGGATTAATGTAAGCTGTTACTCACTTCTTTGTTTAAAAGTCCAAATTTACCAGCACATCCATGACATGACATCACTATTTCGTAGTTTCTAATGAAACACTATCAGGAACTAAAATGACCGCTTTATAAGACTTAAGTCTTTACAAGTACGCCGAGATATGCGCTATGTCTAACACATATACTTCACAAGTCTTCCCACTTGCTGTTAGCTTTGTTCACGATGTTTTTCTTGCTCCTATTGCGTAATAGAAATTCACAATTAGCCATTACAAGTTCCGCAATGTTTACATCGCAGGCCGCAGACCTTGAATTCCAAAATTCCCTAACGAATATCTCTTTATAATTATTTCATATTACATATCTCTAAAATCATTATTAAAGGAAAAATATGTTTATTTTAGCTAATACTATCAGTATTTATACCGTTATTATTGATTTTTAGTTGAAATTTTGAAATGAAACATTCAGAATGGTTAGTCATATTTCCTTTACACTGGTATTATTGTTTTATTAGTTCCAATCTTCACCACTGACTAGAATGAACGAATCAATGAAATACAGATTATAGAACAAAGTAATAGGAATTTGGAAGGTTATTTAACTTTCGTACACACTGTAAAAATCTTTCCGTAATAAAACACATTGGTCCCTTAATTTCTAAACTAAATGCCAGGTCATATAATTCAGAAGGTGTTACGTTACAAAGATGTTTTTATGTACCAAGCCATTTCAGCTAAGTCCAGATCACCAAATTTAATTCGAGCAGGAGATGCTCGAGGTAGCCCCAAAACTTGCAAAATAATAATCTACGTGCAAAACAGCAAATACTTGTTGCTGACGCTACTTATTCACCCGAAAGCAAAACTACTATTAAAAAGGAAATAGAAGCCTAATTTTTGCAAAGGCCACTTATTCATAAGCCTACAAATCTGGGTATTGGTTGAGAATAAGAATATAAATCGCCTTATTCATTTCTTTTTATTACTAGAAGACATTAGAGTTCAGCGGGAATTTGTATTGACTTGGTTTGTACAAGACCGATTGATTATATTATTATAAATATAGTAGATGTGCCCATATTTCTCTTTGTTTTCAAAAAAAAAAAAAGAAAGAAAGAAAAAGAAAAGGAAAAAAAATAAGAAAAGAAAAGAAAAAAGAAGAAGAAAAAAAAATGAAAACCAAAGAGAAGCATTGGCACACGGCTAAGAACACTTCAGAAATATAACAAACAAGCAAATGGAGAAATCAGCGTTGGCATCTCATTTCTAGACAGAGAACCAAGACACAGCGAAAAAAGCAAAATTGAATGCGGATAATGGTCTATGAAACATTTTGTAAATAGAAAAAGTGAAACCAATAAAAGCATGAAGTTCGACTCAGTTACAGAATAATCATAATTATATAATTTGCTTCAATGTAGAAGCTGCAATTCAAGTTTATTTTTTGCAGTGATGTGTGTGGACAGGAACAATGATAAATATTGAAAATCCTGCATTATTAAATACATAGTAAAAAAGAGTATAAATTCAACAGAAATTCATACAGATATAACGAAGACTCTACAGAACACTGCAGCATTGTTTTCAACCATAGGTCCCGCAACTGCTGACTCAGGATCAAAAGCAAATTAGAACTAAAGTCTCTCAGCAAAGTTTTCAGAGAGATTTCACTGACTTTAAGCGTCGATTTGATGAAACACGAATGCACTATTATACACCTGAAACAAAACAGACATGTAAACAATGGATTTCCTATTGTCAAAGAAGATAAAGTGTGTGACATCAACGTGAAAGATCATGGCATTGGTTTTCTGGGATGCCAAGAGTGCATTGCTAATGAATTATCTTCCCACGAATACAACTATAACTAGAGCATTATGCTAACCTTTGGGCTCTTAAAAAATCAATGAATTGGGGTATAATTTGCTTCCACACTCACCTAATTCCCATGACTTGGTTCTATCTGACTTCCATTTGTTCCCTAATCTGAGAAATTTTCTTGGTGAAAAAAAAAAAATAAAAATAAAAAAAAAAATGTCCTTCAAAGGACTTAAATCAATTGAGGCATATTTTATAGGCCAGGAAGAATTTGATATTTGTTATGGAATAAAGTCTTTGGAGCATTGCTGGATAAAGTATATTAGTGTCGAGGGAGACTATATTGAAAAATAAGAATAATTTAAAAAAGCTATGCTGTCATTTTGTGCTTCATTCCGAGAATTTTCCAAATGGTCCTCATATTATGTCATTATCATTCAGTAAAATGATGTTTCATCCACCAAAGTATACAAAGTGTAATGAATTTGCTTAATTGTTTGCCTTCATAATGCTTTCTCCATTATTCACGCTTCACACATTTCTGAAGGGCAAGTTTACTTACCTCTGTTTCACTTAATGAACAAGAACTTGTCTCTTAGTATGTGTTTTGTAAACAGATTTGTTGGCACTAGTTGCATTTTCAGTGGAAAGAATAGAAATACCACGATTTAAAAATATATGTAATGTAGTGAAATAATATGCAGTTTTAATGCCTGATACTACCTGATCTTAACATAAATATTGCCACCACTTTTGACAGTGATTCTACTTCCATTTATAGAGGGTACATAACACAAAGACGTGAGTCATAGGTAATTGAGCTGCAGAAACCGGATGGTTTATAATAACTTTCATGATGAACTCGGTAATCACAAAATTTGCTTAGCTGTCATAGTGCTGCTTATGAGAGGCAAGTCAATAGGTGAACTTTTCAAAATGCTCCAGAAGCTCAAAATATCAAGCTTGTGGATCGCTCTACCCAAATTTTCATATCGACTGGAATTATGAAAGATCACTGCAGACAAGAAAGCCCATGCATAACAGAGATTCCTGAATTGGTTAAAGTACTGGCATCCTGTGTGCTTAGAAATTTGGCAAGGAGACAGCCAGTGATACCCTGTGAACTAAAAATATCCAGAATGTTTATGTTTAACGTGTTAAGAAATGATATTAATGTTGCTTTTAATGCTCAAAAGGTGCTGCACTTCATTTTCACCTTTGATTGACCTTCTAGTAGTTCAAAGCTGAACTCTTTTGTAAAAGGAAGCAGCAAAATTACTTGCTGCATATTGTAAAGACTTCAGGACTGGGGGTATGCATGATGTGATCTACGTAACTGGCCATTAGGAAATTAAAATATCTCTCAGCATCTCGTGTCTATTTATCTAAAACTTTGTGATAGTATTTATGATAAAACTAAGTATATTGACTGTTAAATTCTGAGCAACTGATTTTAATATCCTGAATAATGAGCAGTGATCTCGGATGAAATTATAGTTAAAAGATTTAGGATAATAGGAAAGTTGAATTCTTGGATAAATATAAGAATCATCTAATATGCGCAATGGAGATGAAAATATAGCTGATTCACTTAAGGCCTCAGATATTCTATTTGCACTACAAAAGGAACTTGCAAGAACATTTAAAACTTTGGATGTAGTAAATTCAATTATATTTTAAGTTTTATACTATATATATTAACATATTTCTTTAAATTAAATATAAATATAAATAAATATTTCAAATATCTGCATAAAACTCGTTTAAAAAAACACTTTTAACAAAAACCGCATTTCAGACTATTTATTGCAGAACAGGATTACTCTTTGCCTTATGCTTTTAAGTAAGTAATATATACCTCCCAGGAAGCAGATGGTCAAAGTTCACCCTGGCGCCAGACGATAAACTTTAATCTCAAGGCCATCTATGACGCAAATTACCTTCCACGGTAAGGGCATCTGCAAAGGGAGAGTACAGAGGGGCAGTTGGCCCCCCCTCAATGTTTTAAAATTGATAAAGTTCTATTTAATAGCAAAAACATTGATATTTTAAAACATTTAAGATGAAAACAAATAATTAACATATGTTTTCTTTGATATATAGATTTTAAAAATTAGGTTGCTTAATTGATTTTTAACCTAGTAAATTTTAATCATCTACTTTCAAAACTATGTTGCCCCTGCCTCAAATATATTCCGCAGATGCCTTTATTCCACAGTTCAATGACTCAAGGTTATCAAGGGTCAAGTGCAATGACCCGCATTTGCTTCCCGGGGAGGGGGGTTATATACTGATGCAGCTAGCTCAGCAGTATTTTAATTATTAGAATTGTGGTATACCTATAATAAATTGCTCTGTTTAAACTTTTAAGATGCTATCATTGTTTTTGCTACAAAAAAATTGGCATAAATTGTCTCTTCACCCTGCTGCTTTCTTGCCTGCATAAAATGCAGTCAGTATAATGTGTGGACAACAAAATGTGATGATGCAAATGAGTGAGCATGAGGTTGTAAATGTTGTTTTTTGGACCTTGACTTAATGCAAACCCACAACTGAAACTTGGATTCACCTTGTTCTTCTATGGCTCCATCAATAGAAAATGTCTATGAACCTGATGAAAGTCTTAACATTAAAAAGAGCATAATCTTTACTTAGATATGCATTCGTATATCACTCGATACTGTCATTTTGTTTAAATTGTTACTAATTATTAGTTATGTCATTATATATAGTCTTGAATGGATTTTTACGTACAGTACATATGTGAAAACAGAAAATATCCTTGCATTTGAAGCAGTTTGGTCGTGGGAGTTGTTGTTGGCCCCATGTTGGTGTGCCAAATTATGAAGTGGTTTGGTATGGCAGCCACGCTGGGCACAAAAATTTGGTCTAGTATGGCTCCGGCTATGTGCCCCAGTTAGGCACCAACCTTGAAGCGATGTGCTATTGAAATCCAGTGTCCTCGTGTTTATGGTGCCAATTTTGAAGCGGTTGGTATGCTGATTATTGGTCGCTTTGGTGTTGTTGCTTACGTTTCAATGGCAACAATTTCTCAGGGTGCAATCTGTTGTTTTGTTAATTAGGACTGAACAGGACCGGAGGAAGAGTCAATAGTGTAAATAAGCACGGGATGCGACAACATATATTATTTGATGTTCTAAATATCTTGTGTCCTATGGGATTTTGCTCATGATAAGGCTTGGTTACGTTGAATATAAATTTAGTTGCCGTGTGTGAAACTTACAGATTAGTGCAGTGGCTGGTGAAACTGAAAGTCATACTTTAATGAGTACTGCTAACTGCATGTATCTTGCTGTGTGTTGAAGTGGCGAATGCGAATTGACGAATAACTGAACTGAACCAACTAGAGTGAACTGAAGAATGAGTCTTGCGGCATGTAGTACTTAGGATTGTTTCTGCATTGAAATGAATACTTACTTGAATTGCATGTGTCTTGCCGTGTATAAAACTTCAAACTGAGTGCCTCAGCCGAGCAAACTCTTTCTTATATATTAAATTCAAATGAAAAATCGATGGTTTTATCGACTGTCACAGGATTACAAAGGTATGTGCAATCTTCGCATTTATCTTAAAAGTTCAAATGTACATTCTGCATTGGCTGGTTCAAATTCACCTCCTACATCTGCATTTCGCTATTTTTTGAAAAATTTTAAATATTTTGTCAACATTGGCTGATATTGGCTATTTTCAAATGGCTAAAAGTATGACAACAGGTTGAATGAACGACCCAAAGGGTTTAAGGTCTGTCGGTTTATTAACCCTGCAGTAGCTAGCCTTTTAAAAAGGGAAGACGCTTCACACTGCAGCCCTCAGGTTCATTCTTCTTATTGTAAAGATTATATGGCCCTTTGGGCCTGCAAGTTGCCGCAGGCAGTTAACAGCAGAGGAGCTTTCTCTTTTGTACAATTTAACATCAAAGTTAAAGCTTATAACAAAAGTATATACAGAATATTTATATTACTAATTATAATGGCAAAACATGATTGGGTTACTTAAATATACATTATTATTATTGTTATTATATTTTCAATGGAGGTGGGCTGTAAGGTCTGTTTCACATTGTGTTCCAGATAGAATTTTGTTTGCCAACTTATTAAAAAGTTACAAAAGACAGGATCTGTCAATGAAAAGAAATGTGTTCTGAACTACTATTAAGAAAATTTTGACAAAATATTGAATTTCCTATGCATAGGCCAGCAATGTATTGCCACTTAGGGGTATAATAAATACTAAAATAAAAATACTAACGTTATGTGGGCAGCTTTGTCCTGTTATTTCCAGTTGTGGTAGCTGCTGTAAGCAGCCATGCTCAAGCAGACCACAGCTCAAATAATCTCACTGTTATTATTTAGTATAGTTAATTTTTATTCCACACTTTTATGCACACACACAATCAATCTCTCACAAAATTTCAACTCAAAATGGATTAAAAAATAAGAAACTATATGAGTAATTACAGACTCTCTTCTTGGTCTCATTTTGGCCAGCAACCAATCATATTTATTTACATTATAATAATTTGTTTACAGTAAGCAGCTCACTTATTTTTGTTGGAGAATGATGAAATACCACTAAGAGTAGTGCAATTAGATTAATATGTCGGAAAACTACATTAGCATAGCAGAAAAAAAGTCTGTACTTTTTCAGAGTGATTGTTTTATTTTATATTTTTAATATATACTTTTGTACATTATGTTGATGAATATATTTTTCTGATAATTTATCATATAAATTCTGGCCTTAAGTATTACCTTATTATTGATATAAAAACAGAGCATCTGTTTGTTCACTCTGACTAGTACGCTACTAGGTATTCTTGATACAAAGTCTCTTGCTTTCAAAAAGACTTCACAGGAATGTCACACATTAGCAGCTTGAAGCACATCATGTCAGCACTTTTCATTAGGCATTAAATATTTTTGAACAATTGTTACATTTCTAAGAGCAGTGTCTTGCTACAAAATCAACCATCAGACTTCCTTGCTCAGCATTCTTTGATGTCTGAAAAATAAAGACTACAATGAATAAAAGTTTGTATTGTTATGTTTCTAATGCAATTATACATAGTTATTCAAAATGATTGTCCAGATTGAAAAAAATCATAGCATGTAATACAAATGAGATAGGAATATAATTACTGTTTTATTGTTTAGCAAATTTTTCAACATTTTTCTATATCCATTATAAATTAGTTAAATATGGTGGACGTTTGTAACAGTGATGTTTAATATAAGTTTTGAATAACTGAGTCGAATTTGTAACATTTACATCACTAATAGTTTTAAAAGAGGAAAACTAAGTTTCTGGAGCTAATCGCTTCCATCTTCAGTTCCAGTTCGACTGCCGGCCTTGTTCTTCATGGTGGTTTGGTTTGTCTCCGTGGCGGTTGGATGAACTTCTGTATTAAGACATCACTTGGTGGGATTTCAAAGTTGAAAACGCTACATTTGTTCTTCCAGATATAAATGTTTTCTCAGACGACAAGTTCTGTTTTCCCTGTAATGTTTTTTAGTAGTTTGGGATTCCTGTTTATATTATGTTTTTCCTTCCAAAAATGCCAAGCTACTGCTGATTTTTCTTCCTGTCTTTGTTTTATGTTCCTGATGTATTCTTTTGCTCGTGTTTTTATGTTTCTTTTAGACTTTCCTATGTAAATTTTTTCACAATCGATACATTCCATCTGATATATTCCTGATTTGTTCTCTTGAGGAATATCCTCTTTTAGTTTAGAATTCAGTATATTTTTTATGGAGTAACTGTTTTTTGGAGCTAAAATAATGTTTTGTTTTTTGAAAATCTTTTGGAATTTGTAGAAGGTAGATGGATGGTATGTGAATTTTTGGTACATTCTATTTTCTTCCTTGCTAGGAAATATCCATCTATCTATCTACTGTTTTTTCCTTTACAAGCAAGCCATCCTGCAAACAGAGTTTTTGGAGGATGGATTCTATCCAAATTTCATATACAGATGGCACTGGAATAATGATTAGAAATAAACTTTTATTTTATTTACCATTAATAATCATTTGCATATATTGACACTTAAAGACACTACTGAACAAAGCATTTTGAGTTTTTCTTTCCATTCATGCAGTCAAAATAATTGTATGCTTAAAAAAACACAAAAACCCTAACAATCAATTTGAACAACTGTATACCGAGTTAGTGTCAGCTAGGAAGGCAATTTTGGCATGGATGCATATAACATCATTTATAAATGCAGTTCATCTGTTTATGTTTGGATGCTTTTTACAAGACTAATTGCAAATTTGGAAGTAGTGCATGTGTAACAAGATGGTTTCAGGGGAGGAAAAATCAACAAGCATTATACAAGCAAGTCAGAGAAATAATACATTAAAGGTACCATTCATGCATCAGCAGACAATAAAGCATGTGTGGAGGAGGAGGGGTGTGGACGTTGACAGGATGATGTGGTTAGGGACTTTGAACTATACAAGATGTACAAGTGAGAGGAATAAAAGCCGCACATGTTTAAATCTATAAAATATAATTTAATTTAAAATGTTATAAATCACATTTATTAACAATTTGATCATTTAATTGTTATGATTTGTAAAATTTGCATGGGGATAAAACATGTACGGCAACATAGCCGTATCACTCTCTTTCTGCACAGTTCTACCAGATGACCCACCTTGATTAGTGATACCAAACTAAACATACATAACTAAACTAAACATAAACTTAACTCAAGTATGTGTCAGAGACATTTTCAGGCAATCTAGGCCTAACACGGATTTGTTTACATCAACATCATATTGTAGCATGTTTCAAAATGTGCATATTTGCTTCTACACATCTTTACTTTATATTATGCATATTAAGTAACATGCATTAAATTCCAACTTTTCCTTTGATTTTAATTTGCTCCTTTCTTCCAAAAATACTCTTTGTTTTTCTTTAATTTATTGTCAAATAAAACATATACACAGGTAGAAACATTGTTTTGATCCTAATATTGTGCCATACATTTGTTTGGGCCTCACTTTCCATAACAAGATGATCCTGGCAATAGATAGCCACGAGCACATCATTCTAGCTTTCTTATTGTCAATAAATTATGGTACTATCAATGATTGACATAACACAACAGATACACATTGTTGTAGTTCATGCATGATGAATGCACTGCCAGGGGGGAAAAAATCATAATGCTTGTACCTTTCAAAGAAAGTAAATATAATGAATAAAAATATGATTTTACTTCTAAAGAAATACTGAAAATATAATTTCAATTCAGTACTCATGGTAACTTTATTTATGAGAGCTATTTTGCATAAATTTTTACTATGAAACAAGAATTAGAATTTTAATATGATTTAGGGCAAACTAACATCCAAAAGCTTTTAATTTTTCTTTAAATGTCTTAAATTGGTGCTAAACCAATATATCCTTGCACACTTAGTAGTGGGTATTATCTGCTGACCTGAATAACTGTTCACATCCTGATCAGCATGCTTAAAATTTGCATATGAATGATGACTTGAGCTGAATCATATTCTTTGAGTTAGAACTGTACATATTTTATTCAAAGTGAGAAAATCATTGACAAATGTGAAGTCCAAGCACATTTCTTGCATATTTGATAAGGTTAACATCTGGACTTCATGCACATGACTTGAAAGTGATGATTCCCACCTTCTCCAGGAGCCATGCATACACATACCCACACAATGGGGTTGATCACTGTTGTACATAAGCACAAATTATTGCCAATGTAGGAAGAACAGGGAATGACATGCAGGAGGAAAACTTCTAAATAGTGATACGTTTCCAGAGCTCCATTTTCAACAAGTAAACAAGTAAAATATAATAAAATATAAAAATATAATCCCACCAGTTTGAACTAATTGGGACTGAAGCCTGTTCGGATTGGCAAATATTTGGATTAATGGGGTTAATTTATAATCGATATAATTAGGCCTATGCATATGAAATCTACAAGTTAATTGTACTCGGTTGTTGCAATGTGCAAGTGTTATTTTCGTGATGTGAATGCCATTGTTGAAAGTGAGCTTGTGAAGGTCATTCGCACTTGGCAGCATGACCCATGGATATTTTGTTTATTTGAGCACTCAATTCATTGTTTGTTCCGAGTTCATTTGAACTGCACATACGGTATCAATTGCAAAATAATATGAATGCCTTTAGTGGATTACTGTACTGTATCAAGCTTAGTTATGTTTTTTAATCCAGTGAAGTGGTTATAATTTTTGCTGTTTGATTAAAAATATAGACAAGTGAAAACATGGTTCTTGTTCATTAACAGGTAAACTTGAAGTTTTAAAATGCTTAGATAAAGGCAAAAGTGGGACAAAATTAGCAGCTGAATTTGGTGTTGGAAAAGCAATGATAAGTGATTGGAAGGAAAATCAAGTCAAGATAGAACAATTTTGTGGAATTATGACCGAGAAGGTAACCGAGGAGTGCTATACATAAAGATGATACGAGTTGGCCATAACTTATGACTATCACTATGACCAAGCAGAGGAAACCAGAACTGAAAGTTTGCATTTCATGGAGCAAATCCCAGGCTGTGAAGAAAAAGAGGAAATGGATGTAAAGGAGTGGTTATTAGCTGACAAAGAAGATCAGGAAATAGTTTTCCTTGTAAGTCAGTCAGAGGAAGATGAAGCAGATGCGACACCACTACATGGAATTACTCATTCAAACACAGCAAAAGCATTGGAGACATCCCTGCAAGTAGAACAATGCCAGAATGCTACAGTGGAAGACAAATTTATGAAGTGATTGGTGGAGGATTGCATCATTTTCAAAATTTTCATCTTTGCATAAGCAGAAAGTAACTGAATTTTTGTGTAACAATGAGTGAATAAGATATTGTATTGTTTTATCATCTTTGCTCTTAAATTTGTTGAGTATTAAATCTGCTGACCTGTACCATAATGTACAAAATTACATTATCACATTGTATTAATTTTATAGTACATTTGATGTTTTAATGTGTAATACAAAGCCCTTTTAGTCTGAATTTTCTTTACACAAAATTTTGGGTTCAGATTATCTAGATTTTTGGACTGGCAGGGTTCAGATTGGTGGGCCTGTACTGTATGTATATCAAAGCCAAAGCCAATGCCATTTCACATCATGATGGAACTTGCACTAAACACTATCTTCAGTGAGCAGGTAAAAACAACATGTTTCACTCTTCGTTTTCTTCATATCCTTTCCCTTCTATCTGGAGGCCTGATGCTGAATCTTGATTTATCCGTAAAAAGAACTTGACTTGCTCTACTGTCCAACCCATGTACATTAAAGCAAATTAATGTCAGGCTCTAAGCATGGAGTTAATTCTGGCTCTTTAGCAGATTTATGTTTGCTAATGTTAACATTATGCATCTGTTCCAGCCAACTTTTTAGTTCAAGAGCCATTAAATGGTGATTTCTCAAAACTTCATTTTTAAACACCTGTTATCTCTGTCCATTATTCATCTACAGTGAATATATCCAGAACTCCTGTGAAAAACGTTATGTTTCTAAAACTAACTCAACTTGTAGAACACTTGTGGATGTTGTTCCTAACACTCCTGCTATTTAACAATAGTGATAGCTGCATCCAACAACTCTCACAAAATTTTCAGAGCTGAAATGCATTTTTAATTCTTGAAACTATAAACAGATGATAAAAGAATCACTAAATATGAACTCAACAATGCATCATTATTACACAATTACAACAATACTGCAAATTTGTCACTGTTAAATTTATTGCTGGCACACTATAAACTGCAAAACCAAAACTGGATAGCAGAGTAAAGTCCTTGGAAACCAGGGTTGAAGGAAACGTTTTGACAACAGGGGTTGTTGATTGTTGATTTGGTTTATTTATGGATGCTCTTTAACATCTGAGGTTGTCAGTGTCCCATTCTATTCAGGTATGAAACAGCAGATCAATTTTGCTCAGAGGCCTCTTCTTTCAGGCTTGAGGTTCTTTTTCATGCCGTAAATGTATGACACGGGACCTATGGCTTTACTTTCCTTCCGAAGGAAGCCATACTTAGGATTTTTACGCCTGAAAAAAATCCATCAATCCTGGTTGGGTTTGAACCTGCTATCTTGGGTTTAGAAGGCAAGTATGGTTACCACTACACCACCAGGGCCGACTTGTAGCATAATTACATTTAACCTTATGTAAAAAAGTATTAATAATATTAGAAAGACTGATAAATAGTCATAAAGAAAAACGTTTTGAATTGATGTAATATTCTAAATAATAAGAATGGACTCAGCGAATTTACAGGATCAGTTTGCTTTGATGTGAGAAAATTTGGAAGATTCTTTTCTATGTGGGGTGTCTGTTACAGAATGATGTCCTCCTTATTCACTCTGCTGCAAACTGCTTGGCAGAAAACTCTTTAGACATGGCTCACTCATGCCAATAGTACTCAACCAAGTAAAGTGGTGCCCAAAAAATAAATGGTTATGAAAAAGCAATTTTGAAAAATAACTAAAATAAAATAAATCAGTTTTGAAATTATATGATTTGTGAATTAGCATTATAGAGAAAGAAATTTTAAGAAATAAAAATTTGTATATTAATGATTCTATTTTTGTTGGAGGAAAATTTTGCATCTTAGAGGAATCTATTTGAAAACTGTAAAAAATTAAAGCAATGATATATTTCCGTCTGCAGAAAGGATTGTGTAGATTTTCTGTCAATGTCATTTATATGAAAGCTGTCAATCACAGAATTTACTTCTGAAAGTTTTACACTTACATTATATCCGCTGTACTTGGATGTGGAACTTACAAGCTGGCATGTTCTGAACTTCTGCTGTTACCATACTGTTGATACCCAGGTTTGATAATGCTCCTCGAATTAATCCACAAGTAAATGCCACATACTGTAATAAAAATGGTAAAACAAAATTATTTAACAGCTATTGACACACTGAAATAAAGTAAATTAATTAATTATATATTTTATATTAAATTTATAAAGTTCCAAAACTAATGAACAATTTATGCATAAGTAAAGCATTGAGCACAAGTAACATTCAGATGCACAACTACTCACTGACAAAGCCTCCTTCAAACTAATTACAAGCATAGGCATTCATTTTTTTACACTAAACTCCATTCACTTACACAAAAGTAAGATGCATTTCGGGAGAATCTCTCCCATCTTCAGTTGCTCACTGAACCGCCGTTACTCGAAACTATGGCTGGACAAATGGATGTTCCTGTGGTGGCCTCTGTTGGTTGAAGTAGGAAGTTGCTGAGCTCATCCAAAGGAGGAAACTCGAAATTCATTAGGTTTTCTCTATTTTTTAATATGAAAATTTTTTCCCAAGTGGATAACTCCAATGGGTTGTGAAAATGTTTCAGCAGTTTAATTACCAGTTTTATTTCATGATTTTTGGTCCAAAAGTGAGCTGCTACTGCTGATTTATCCACCTATTTAAACCGAATATTCATAAAATGTTCTTTCCTCCGAATTTCCAAATTTCTTTTTGTTTTGCCTATGTAGCTCTGTTCACAATCTGCACATTTTATTTCGTAAATTCCTGATTTCTGTTCTGTTGGTATGGAGTCTTTTACTGTGCAATCAAATAAATTCTTGATGTTGTATCTGTTCTTTGGGGCTAACATTATCCCATGTTCTTTGAAGATGTGTAAAAAACGAATACCTAAGTTTAGGTTATATTGCCATTCCATTGTCAACAACTTCGTAAGTACAATATTTAATTACAAGCAGTTACCTCCACATGCATTAATGGCCTTGATGACTATGTTCCAGCCCACAACATAAAAAAACCTATTGTACATGCTATACTGCTCAAAAAATTACAGAAACACACGCTTAAAACTAATTCCCAAAATAAATGTTGATAAAATTTAATTTTTGACAGTTTGTAATTATAGATTGAAGAATTGTAAAATTTGAATAGGCATTCTTCCAAACTTTTATTTCACAGGATTAGAAATATCGAACAAATTATTGATGAATACAGAAAACAAAGTGGAAATACTACATTACATTTTTTATAATCAATGTTTCTGTGGTTATTGCAACACTTGGTACCTAGTGTGTCCTCCATGAGCTGCAGTGGCTTCATAACAACTACTTGGCATGCTTTGCACCACCTCCTAATAAAAATTTGGGGATTCTCTCCCATTCTTCATTGAGTATATATGTGAGTTCTCCTAGGTTTCGTGCCATTGTAGAACGTTTGCAAACAAGGTTTTCCAGCTTATCCCACAGAAGCTCAATCATATTGAGGTCAGGATTATATTCAGGCTAGCCTATCACCCAATTTAACATTCTTGCAGGACAACTTTAATATTTCGTGCTGTATGAGATTTAGCATTTTCATGCATTAGGAGGAAATTAGGGACTGCCATTAATGTAAACATCAGCACTCATGCACTGTGGGATAATAAGAAGCTTTGTGGGACACTCAATAGTAATGCCAGCCAAAACCATAATCGAACTGTCTCCAAATCTGTCATGATCAAAATGGTGGCTGGAGCAAAATGTTCATAAGGTTCCCATACACATGTATGGCCATCACAACCTGTCAAATGAAATCTTGACTAGTCTGTGAAGAGAACAGCCTTCTATGAGTGCCAGTTCAGATGATTCTGAGCAAATCTCAGCCACGCTTCCTTGTGCTGACGTGTCAAATGAGGGGCTTGAAAGGGAATTCTTCTCAAACCTGCATTTCTCAGTCTGTTTCTCACAGTCCGATTAGCAATTGCCATTCTAGTTTTTGTTCGTACATCATTTTGTAGATTTCTGGCTGTAGATTTGCATCTGCAAAGTTGATAGGACCAGATAACTATCCTGTACCTCTGTTGTTATTTTTCTAATGCCCTTGAGATATTTATTTATTTTTTTATTTGATTTATTTACGGGCGCTCTTTAACATTTCAGGTCATCAGCATCCCATTCAATTCACGGCATGAAACGGCTGACAAATTTTGCTCAGAAGCCTCTTCTTTCAGGCTTGAGGTTCTTTATCATGCTGTAAATATATGACACGGGACCCATGGCTTTACTTCCCTTCTGAAGGAAGCCATACTTAGGATTTTTATGCCCAAAAAAATTCATTGATCCTGGCCAAGTTTGAACCCGCGATCTTGGGAGATATTTCTGGAGATAAAGTGAATGGACGGCCATATTCAATCCAAGAAAATGCTTGTACAACATGTTTCAATCAAAAGTCTCATTGCTCTGCATTAGCCTCAGAGAAGACAAAATAACAATTTCCTACCACAGATTGCTATTAAACCTGTTTTCAAAAAAATAAGTCAAAGAGTACTCTCTTTGTTTTCAATAGTTCTTGAAACTTCACTAATTTATTCAGAGAAAAACTAACCAATCCTACAAGATCTTTATTTTAATTTTAAACAATACTTCAAAACATAACTTCTGAATGTTAAAAATTACATTGTATCAATTTTTATTTTCTGGCTTTGATTTTAATATCTTTTCCTCCAATTTTTTTAAGCAGTGTATATGCAGCACAGCTTTGATAATACCTCAAGTTTCTAGTTCTTTCTAAATAGCATAAGACTGCTGAGATTCTGCATCTTCAGAATTCCAGATGGTGGGGTTCTCCTCAATGGTTAATTCAGAAGATGCACACAAATACAATATTTCAACTATACCTTACAGTATTACTTATCACCAAAGCCTGGAAGCTCAGGCATTTATTTTGGTTAAAATAGGCAGGCAAAAAGGTACTGAAAATAGGCAGTAATATAATTAAAATAGGCATTTATTAAAAATGAAAACACTTATGAATGAAAATAGATATTTAAGATACTTAATAATTACTTTATCGCATAATTAAAGTATTTAAGCTTACTTTTCTTGGTTACATGCAACAACAAGCTGTTTATTCAAGGTATCAAAGTTGAGCAATGGTTTCTGGTAGAGTTCATTTTCTGTTTGTGCATTAGTATCTCTCTTATTTTTGTACTGAACACATTGTAGGAATGGTTTATTTCTCAGCTGTACCACTCTCTTCTTTCTCCCTTGCAAATGTATGTTACATTTATGCAGCTGAGAAACGCACCACAAATTTCCTAGAGTTGTCTTACGCAGATTAATACTAGGTCATTTGCCATGACTATTAAAAGCTACAGTACTGCCCTCATTCTTTCTATTTCCTGATATTTGCATGTCCAAGGTAACCGTACGTTTCTTTCACTGAGTATTTGCTATTTAAAGAGCTTAAGTGAATGGTTCAGGAGAAAGTTATTGGCTGCTTTAAAAGAAATCAATGTATAACAATAATCTCAATAGATATTTTTGTGAGATAAATGGTCATTAATTTTCATAACTTTTTTCACTTCATTATAATGAAATTCTTATGTACTTTTTAAAATGTATAAATTATTACAAAAGAAAATTCATAGTAATCCAAAACAGGAAAAAAAAAAAAAAAAAAAAAAGTTTTAAACTTTGAAATAGGCAACAGAAGCCAAAATAAAAACTGGCCATACCAACTCCAAATGTATGCAAACATGTTCATTTCTATCCAACTCTTAAATATATCCATCCAGATAGAAAAGGCATTTTGCCTAACTCCTGGGTTCTGCTTATCACTAATAAATAACAAATGTGCAGATTATCATACCTATATAAAATGTATGAGTAATGTTGTAAATATCTTGAAATCCATTTTATATTAACACCCTGGTTAGAGTGTTCTTACTCTTCTAGTGCACTTCATCTAATAATCAATGGTGATAAATCACTCATAATATTATTTTATTATACATTACAATTTATATCTTATTTCTTGACTTTCTTCATTCTATTTTTGTCTTACTTTTCTTTCCTAGATAGAGCTTCCTAAGTACTTACATATTTATCATTAGTTATGTTCTAAGATGACTAGCAGGAGAAAGGATGCTGGTACACTGATCACAAGTTCCCTGCAATAATGCCTTCTGCCAATAACGTTGCAAGAAAGAGGCAGAGGACACAAGGCCAGTCTTAATCTGCTCTGGCCTGATGTCAAAGGAAATAATTATTTTATTCTTCTTCATCTTGTTATTAAGTGTAACATGGAAAAATCTTTATTTCCTGGATGAGAATTCCATAACATTCAGTTACTCTGTACACATGCTTGTGATGTGGCAAACTTACTTTCCAATTGACTTAAAAAATGTCTCCAGTTAGTGGAGTTAGGTGAAAAAAATTAATTTAATAGTAATACCTTGGGGGCCATATCCAAGTACTGCCGGCCAGCCGAGAGTCGAGTTAAAAAACGAAATGCATTATCTTGAAGTACATATACTCCTTGATGGTTGGTTCGTAGGTTGTCTATTTGCTTTTTATGAATTGATGACCAGAAATCTGTACAAATGAATTTCATAGTGTCCAACTCATCTTTAAACCTTGGCCATTCTTTTGTGAGCCTGCAAAAATGCAAACCAAAACAAATATTCCATTTTAGGCATTTATAAAGTGAAACAGCTGCAGAAATATGATATGAAAGGAATGAACTATTATGAAAGAGGATGCAAGTAAGATGAACAAACCATTGAGAAAACATTAAGTTTCCTATTAACAAACTTACTTACCTTTCTATGATGCGGTAACCTGCTGAGAAACCAATATACTCCAATATAGAAAGATCACCTGGCTGTAACCAATACAACAGCATAATTATTAGTTTTTAGCAGTGTTTTAATTAAAGCTATTGGCAATGTTTTACATCGTGTTATAGCTTCATTATAAAATTCTCTGTTGAGAAACAAAACCTATTAATATTCACCTATTACATAACATAATTAAGTAAAATTTGAAAGGAAACATAAAACTATGCTTACAGGCTCTACTAGCCTATCCTTTTATTGGTAGTTTCTATGCTGGTCACACAAGACTACATTTGTCTGTTATGTCAGCAACACCTTTACACATATATCCAAGACAGAGGATTACCTCTGCTGGGACCATCATTTGGCATCTGAATCAAGTTATCATCATCATCATCATCATCATCATCATCATTATTATTATTATTTAAGCGTCCTCTTTCTAATCTTTGGTCATTAGTATCCCATTCAATTCACAGCATGACACAGACACAGCCAATATATTTTACATAGAGATCTTCTTCTTTTAGGCTTGAGGTTTATGTACCATTATCTATGATACAGAATCAAAAGCTTTACTTTCCATCTAAAGGAAGTCATACTTAGGATTTTTATGTCCTAAAATATCCAATGAGTCTGGTCGGGTTTGAACCCATGATCTTAAGTTTATGAGGCAATTGTGGTTACCACTAGACCAGCAGGACTGAAACCAATAGTTCTGAAGAACAACATGCACAAACTTACATCTTGGGTCAGCATGCTAACAATTTTGATACAGAAGTTTTAGGTTGTAAAATTCCAACAGCCGGGATTGAACCCACAACCATGGGTCTATGAAGAAAGTATGGTTATCACTAGACCACCAGGACCGTCTCTGTATTTTAAGTTGGCTACATCACATGAATGACAAGTGCACAATGGCTATAGTCCAGTTGAAATAACAAATTTTTCCATTGTTCGGTTTTGAAATGTGTCATCATACCAATGATATCCATTATTGAACTTTACATATTAATGATATTGAATGTTTTGATCAGTTTTCTAATTTGAAGAAAATTATCATTTCATATGATGAAAAGCAAAGTCAAGCCAAGAAAAATATTAAATTTTGCAAGGTGAAAAACAGTGTGCTGAGATTTTGTAGATTGCTCAATTTCTTTTTGAAATACCAGGCTATAATAGCAGTGTTGAAAGGCTCTTTTTTTCAATACAAGCACAGTAGACCAAGGAAATAAATAGACTTACCATTGATTCTGTAAAAGAACTTCCTTTAGTAAAATTCAATTCTTAGGCCCTCTGGCTATTTTACTCCAGAACCAAAATGAGTGAAATAATTACAAACCCATTAGTTTTAACACCTTTTATTTTAAGGGGTCATTTAACATGCTAATGGCATTATTATGTTTAAGTACAATCCAGGAATGTAGGCATCTTACTTACAGTACACGTTGGAAAAATGAGCATATTATTCAATTTATAACATTAATAAAATCAGGTATCATTCATATTATAACGTACAGTATCCCTTTAAATTTTGCCATGCAAGAAATACATAACCCTTACCGTGCATTAACCCTTTAGCTTTTGGTATGCAGGAATTACATAACCCTTACCTTTTTATCTTTTTCAGCGTTTTCTATTACATAGGAAACTAACTCCGAATGTAAAAATTCAAACAGAACTTCGTCTGCCATTATGTATTATGATAATTTGAGTATCATACTTTTTCACGAAGTGAAAGGTTTTGACATTTCTAGATTGTCAATTATTTTCAAAATGGCAAACATCAGAGCCGCCAACGGCGAGAATACAATTTTTCCATTTTGGGTGAAAAATTCTCTGAAGTGAACACATTTAAGTAAACAATTTCCTGTAATAAACAAAATTAATACAAAATGTATTGTGTGCGTGTGTGGGTATGTATGTATCTCGTTCTGTAGATCCTGAGTTGAGCGAGAGCTATAGTCTATTGAACATGTCCAAAAAAAAAAAAAAAAAAAAAAAAAAAAAAAAAAAGAAGAAGAAAAAAGCATATACGTAATTAAGAAAAATTAATTCAAAATATTCATCTATAGATGGCGTGAGCTATTAAATCTCCTTAAGAGAATTTTTTAAAAATATTAATTGACGTTTATTTCCTAATAGTTGTAGGCCATTATTTACTGAATACAAGGCACCCTTCTGGAAAACCTTTAATGAGCCAGCCGGTCTATACTAACCATTCCTGTTTCTAGTATTGATTTACCTACACTGAAATCCCATTAAGCATGATTATCGGCTATAACACACACATTCATCCCTGTGAGAGTTAGTACTTTAATTTTTAAAGGATTCTCATCTTTTCGTTTCATAGATTATTCTAATAGACTTCTTGCAAATGGAAAACTTTTTCTCAATAAGAAGAGTTGCCCCAAAACCGACTCCACATTTCATTACGAAATGAAATTATGCAAAGGTTATTTAAATTTCTTAGAGCAAAAGAGGTTGAAGTAAGTGTGGGAATTATCATTTCAACATATTTCTTCCTTTAAGACTTTTATCAATATGTAACCCTAAGAATTTTGTACAATTAATTTCTTTTAGGGTCTGATCTTTATAATTGATTGTGAGATCTAATTTTTTATTGGCTTGAAACATTAAGTTTATTTCATAAAAATTTGTACACTTAACTTGTAATTCACTATCTCAATATGCCATTAACAAAATTAACAGTAGTTAAGCACTTGGATTTATTGTTTAGTTATATTTATTAGCACTATTCTTAAGACCAACTCCATTACCCACACCACAATGCAGGGTGGAGGTGGAGGTGGAGGAGGAGGAGGAGGAGAAGAAGAAGAAGAAGAAGAAGAAGAAGAAGAAGAAGAAGAAGAAGACGAAAAATCGAACCCAAATACTGCCAATAGCAAACCTGCAGTAATATGTTTACAAGAGCACATTATTTACAAAAATATTTCTCATATGTAAACGAAACATAAAATAATATGAATTCGACTTATATAAAATTATCCATGTACAAAAAATGGTTAATCAACTACTACACATTACCGTTTATTGCAGTGCAATGAGCAACACACCATAATAAGAACAATAATCATAACACCAACAATATACATAAATAAAAATAACTTAATCAAGTATTTTTCATTAGTGTAATATGTATAAAATTATTTTAAGCAAAGTTCCTGCAGTGCAAAATTAATGGATTCTTTAAATATACATGCATAAAGATTTTATGGTTATGTAAAGCCATACAAATATAAAATGGTTAGCCATTCATATCTAATTACAGTGCTCTCTAAGAGTAGAACCAAACTACTGGAAAACAAAATTTTAAGTTAAAACAATTTAGCTTATAAATAATATGACTGAAAAGCTTAAACTCTTTGCGTTCCCAACTTTCACTACAAATATATCTGTAACTTTTATTTTTGCATTCTGACTTCCAATTTAATTTGGCCCAATCCACAAGTCCGATTTTTTATCATTTCACACATTTGTGTAGATGTTAATAAATATGTTGGGTAACACTTTACCATACTTCCTTACAATATTTATTAAAGGCTTAACACCACTGCATTCATACCCATGTTACTCACATAGTTTTTAATAAGGTGAGTACCTAATGTTATGACAGTATTTCTCTGATTTTTCAGATTCAAAAATTCAGTTTCAAAATTCTACTAATCAGCACTTGCACAATTTGATAAATTTCACAACACAAACACATGATGAAGTCAGAATGGCACTTCAATTCACCTATTTACTTTCCTAAAGGAAAAAGAAAGTTCTCCCTGTCAGAAAGAAGGATATTTTTATCAGTTTATAACAGTCTTATTGTATACTATACATTTTTCTGTTTTACCTAACTTTTCTAAAAATGTCTTACTTGTGTAACTGCATATAATTATTTTTAAGGGTGGTGGGGTCGGACCTGGTGATTCTCGTGGTGTAGTGATAAACATACTTGCCTCGTAACCCTAAGACCGCGGGTTCAATACCAGGGATTGCTGGATTTTTTCGGGCGTAGAAATCCTAATAATGTCTTCCTTCGGGAGGGAAATAAAGCTGTGCATCCCGAATTGTAGATTTATGGCACGAAAGCCTAAAAAAAGAAACCTCTGAGCAAAATTGATCGGCCTTTTCAAGCTCTCAAATGAATAGGACGCTAATGACCTGAGATGTTAAATAGCGAAGGTAAATTAACCAAAATAAATAAATAAAAATAAGGGTAGTGGTGGCGGTTCAGCCTATACGAAATTCAACATGATCACTTTTACTACTAAACGTGGATGCCAAGATTTTAACTGCCTAGCTTGTAATTTGTCTAAATTTTCTGCAATTTCTTCTTGTTTTTTTTTTTTTTTGATTAAATGTGACTGATAGATATTTTAAGAGTAAGTATTTATAATATTCCTAATTTAGCAGATCTAAGTTTCAAGAAGATTTTGGTTTTTCTTTCGCATACAAGTATTTGCATAGGGAATATATCTTCCCAAACCACAAATGTTGGTAAGAAATGTTTAATACACACTACAGCTTATCATTAACTTCAAAATTTGTCTGGCGTATACTCTAGCCACTTTTACTTTAATGACTGCTCTTTAGGAAATTTAAATATGTGGTACAATGCCACAATAAGAGGGATAACCAGGAACACAACAAGAATGACCCATGTTGTACTAAACACTTTTTATTACACAAGTTCCTGGTGGTTTTTTACTAAATCAATATTAACTTAATAAAAAGTAAAAAAAAAAAAAAAAAAAAAAACCACGTTACTGTTTTCAGTTGTTATAAATCACGTAACTGCAGCGAACCAAATAAACAAACCCATGTGCTTAATAGCAGCAACATGCCTGAGTCTCGATCGCCGCCATGTTGTGTCCTTCCGATACCAGCATTATGGTCAGAGAATTGAAGTCTGCTTTGATTCTATTATGCCATTCCTTTATGCAGAACCATTTGTAGAGGAATACAGAGTCAATTTCGTGACATTCGCGCTCACGATCCGATCTTGCTAAATGCCCAAGCTGTCCCTGCTGTATATAATGTGCTAGTACTATGTGTACATTACGCATTACCTAACAACATATTGTAAAGTTAAATTTTAGCCCTAGAAATTGTGCCTGCAAAATTATAACCATTCTTTATTGAACAGAACACACTAAGTAAGTAAATGTGTCTGTGCTTTGGTTATAAAAGAATGATTCACAATGTTACAACGAGAGGTACTGTGCGCTATTTCTGTTTCTTATAGGCCTACTACTGAATATACGTACTAGAAACAGGTACAGTACTTATAAACCTAGGGGAATGCAGATAAGCAATGAGTGTTTATTTGTTAAGGACAAATTTAGCAAGGAAATTAAAGAACAATTGTAGCAATTAAAACTTTGAAAGTTTAATATAAAACAAGAAAGGAACAAACCTAAGGATCAACAAAATTGATGAATGTTTAGGTATAGTGCAATAGCATGAAACTTTTTTTTTTGTATAGTGTTTAATGCCATTTTAACTGCTGAAGCACCACAGACAGTGGACTTATTTATTTAATTGGTTTAATTGCGTATTTTTAACATCTCAGGTCATTAATGTCCCATTCAATTCTGGGCGTGAAACGGCCGATAAATTTTGATCAGAGGCCTCTTCTTTCAGGCTTACGTGCCATATTTCCCTTCCGAAGGATTTTTATGCCCGAAAAAATCCATCGACCCTGGCCGAGGTTGAATCCGCGATCTTGGGTCTACGAGGCAAGTATAGTACCACTAGACCACCGGACGGACACAAGCAGGTATGGTACAAAAACTAGACCAACAGGACCGACACAGACAGTGGACATTGAAGATACATGAAATGAAATAAACTGGGAAAGGATTTTTTTAAAGGAAAGAAGCGTTCCAGGCCTAAGTTTAGGGTATCCCCCCGGTATTTGCCATTTAAGAGGAACGAGGAAAACCTGGAAAAAATCTCAGTCAGGGAGGGCGGTTCTGGAGGGAATTGGGCCCCAGATCTCCCGCTCACGAGTTCGCATCTTAACGACCTCGGCCATCTGTGCCAGTATAGCTTGAAGCTGAGGGCGCTGCATTGAGTATTATTATTTTCGAAAATATTACGTTAATTTATTATTATTATTATTATTATTATTATGTTTAATGGGTATGATATGCTAACAAAAACATTATGGCTCTGCCCCCTCCTTTTTTTTTTTAAAAAAAAATTCTTAGTCATATAAGAAATTACACCATGTTTCCATTGACTAGAGAGTCTTTCTTTTCTATTGCCTTGCCACAGACCTCCTAATGGCGGCAAACAGATGCTCCAGTTTCCGCTACTTCACATTATCTGCGCAGTTGAAAGAGGTTATTTCCTCTAACTCTGTCTTATGACTTCATTGATAGGGGGCAGATTTGCAGGGGGATATGCGATCAGCATGTCGGCACCCCTCTGGTCGCCTAAATAATGTAATTCACAAGAAATGTAATTAGGCACGAATAATGAACAATTTGGTGAGAAGAAAATTTAAAGCGCATGTGGCCGAATAGGTAATCGATTCGGTAGACTTTTTCGTCCAATGAAGTCAAAGTTTCCTTATTACGCACACTTAGCATTGTAAGCTATGTGGGCTTGCACTATCAGGAGTGTTGTTTGTACTTTTAAAGTGCTAACTTCATGTTTTATTTGCTCTTGTTGTATTATAGTGCACTTTTAGTACAGATCTGATTTGTCCGGAATGCCCACCACTTGTTTCCCTTATAGTTTCTTTGTTGGCTTTCGCTACTTTTGTGCAAGTTAATGATGCATTCTGGAGACTCCTGTAACATCAGTGGAGAATCCTATAGCAAAGATCCATGCAGAGGATGAAATACCGCGCACACAAATGGTTGTTAAGTGACGAATAAAGATTTCAATTTGTCGTACCGAGCAGCTGATCAAGCGGCTCAACTGGCCTTGACCAATGACTGCTCTAGCAGTTATTGTTGTCAGCTGCATTGAGAGTATTCTGAACTTAAAATGAACAGACTTTTCCTTCGTTGGAGGCTAAGGTTAGGTCACTCTGATCGCCGGCGACGAAACTTTCTCATTCAGTTAAAAAAATAGATACGTAAAAACCATTAAATATAATTTATTTGCTCATTTTACAATAAATGCAAAAATTGTTTTCCCTCTTTTTCCAAACATTTTTGTTATATTTTTTTTAATAAAGTTAAACATAACCCTCAACTCCCCTTATCCAATGAACTCTAATTTGCAAGGAATTTTTATTTTCATCGCGTTATATTTTTTCGCTTACTGCTCTTGTCACCCGAAATCTATTTGTTAACGTAAATATAAAGATTTGGAACTGTACTTTAAACCTCTGAGCTTCCAGGTACCGACCCCGTTAAAACACACGAAGCGTATATGAAAACACTTCGTGGAATGGAGTACTTAAACCGAACCATTTCGCTTTGTTCATTATAAATTAATGCACCAAGAGAGCTGTAAACATCTTCGTCTTATCACCAGCAAACCAGGTTGTACTGTGATCTTGTGCCCGACCTAACCGAGAGGTGCAAAAATACGACGTATGATATGAAGTTGCAAAAGTTTCCGCTTTGATTACTTTTTAAGTTGACAGAAATAGGTTAAATGTGTCATGTATCAACAATCAAGTTCCTTGCAAAAAGTACTTAGGCGTTTTATCTGCAAAATCTTCACCTTAACACCATATTCATTACATTTTTTCCCCTTCAGGCATTTTTCGGCTTAGAAAGAGGGTGTTAGATCTGGGCTATAGGGTGAGTTTCGATATCCTGGAGGCCACAGTTTTTCATTGCAGCCTTCACAGCAATAGACGCAAGATCGAACCAATGCATAATGGCTTTACGAGTATCAGCAGAGTGTTTTGCGGATTGTCCACGAAGCTTTCGGCCAACGACTCCGTGGTTTTTCTCAGGATACTGAATTAACGCCATAATCAAAGCGCTATTTATACACGACTTTCTGTAATCTTATTGGCCCGATCAGAGCAGGTGGTGAGCCATCAGGTAACACACGCCCCGGTTGTCAAAGATCGTCAAAGGTGGAAGGAAGCGCGGATAGTGTGCATTCTAAAGCCCGACAAAGACCGGGATCATCCTTCCAGTTACCGCTCAATAAATACCTCCCCATTATCTCCAAAGTCTTCTCGTAATCCGGCTACTTCCTCATCTAGAGGAGGAGCAACTCCTGCCCAATCACCAGTTCGGATTTCGTCCTGTGCATTCTACGTCTCAGCAAATACTGCGAGTGACTGAAAAATGTTTCGTTTGGCTTCCAATCGAAAGCCAAAACGGTAACAGTATTGCTGGAGGGATAAAATCTACAACTTGGCATAATGGTCTGCTCTACAAGCTCTTCGAGCATACATTCCTGCCCCTTACATTTTTCTGGCTGCAAGCTTACTCAGGAAATTCAGCTTCCAGCGTGAAGGTAGGGAGTAAGTTTTCTGTAGCTCGGCCATTGGCGCGGTAGAAGGGCAGCGTGCAGTCTCCCATGCTCTTCGCTGCTTACATTACCCCACACACCCCAGCACAACCACGTGCCAGTACGCAAATGACATCTGGTTTCTGGCACAAAACAGGAATCCAGTATATGTCTTTCAACAACTGCAGACCCAATTCCAAGATACCAAGTCGTGGAGCGAAAAGTTGAAGATGGCCATTAGCCCACAGAAAACCTCAGCTATTCTCCTTAGGGACTTCGTGTTACATCGCAGGCGGATCTCATGAGTCAGCAGCCCGAAGTACCTCGGCGTCACGCTGGTCATTTTCAAGCAACAAGGGCAAGGAGCTCTCCGGTAAGTACATCCTCTCTTTAGTTCCCGATCCATGAACCTGATCCATGTGATGATACTTGCAATGGCTCTATACATTTGTGAAATCTGGAGACTTCGGCTTCGATCACAATTTACAGAATCCGGATGCTGCAGAATAGAATTATTCACGGTATCGACAGAAGATTTCCTGCTAACACCCTGCACACCCAGTCCAATACTCCTTAGGTGTCATACGAGAGAGAGCCCGAACTCTATACAACCAAATACCGAACCATCGCAATGAACTGCATTAGGGGACCAAGACCACGAAACTCCACGTAAATATAAAACATGTAAGCTCCTCAAGGACACCATGGGGCCTCTTGGATGAAAACTGTAAACAATGTACAGGTAGGTCGGCATCAGGCCGGGCAACTGCTCAACTCGGCCAAGGCAAGGCAAGGTTGCCAAGCAAGAGTCCGCAACTTACAAAGCTTGAATAATCTGTGAAACTGGTTCTGGTCATTCCTAACTCATTCCAAACAAGGTTGAAAATCCACATTCCAGGTCTACCTAACTTAAAACTCAACATTTTCCTGAGTATATTTGAACCTTACGTCCGCCGAGCAGGTAAAGCCGCTAGATTGCTAAGTACTGACGCAATAGACATCCGCCTGGGAAAGACCCAGGGAACCCGAACTGGATTCTGATCGTCAAAGACATGGATGGGCAAATCAGGCGTACAGTCGGGAACTGTTCCCTGTGCGGTGCATTGCTACTCTCTGCTGCATAGTACACCATATCCTTGATCCGGGAATCTATGGCTGCTGTCACCTCAATTGTTGGATTTCTGGTGTTGGTCAGTTCCTTTCCCCTCTGCTTCAGCGAGGAGATGGCCGGTTTCCAAGCTTCGCTTTCGATGAAGGCTCTGGTCTCTGTTGTGTGTGTATCCTCACACTTGATTTCTGAAGCCTCTTTAGTTCGTCTTGTTTAAGACTTCGATCTATAAATATTGTGGCCGGACTTTATGCAATGCAGAGCTATCGCAGATTTGTCAGAATAGAAACGCCTCGGATCAGGGTCATGAAGTAGGCGAGCACAAGATTCAGCATTTATTGTGTCTTCTCCTTTATGACTCTTTTGTGTAGGAGCGAAGCATCCGCGACAGTAATCATTTCCATGAAGCTAGTCAAGAGAATTTCCCGACAATCTCAAAAGATTGTGGCACGAAGTTTGTGATTATACGTCACAATCCACCAGAATCTCGAACAACTCACCACTGGACAAAAGCGCCCTCAAACAACTTGCCCAGAAAATTATCAACATGCGGCACCCAGAAGAAAATTGACTTGACATATTTACAAATGGATCTAAAATGGAAAACTACACCTGGAGGCTGGAATATATTGCAAATTCTTCTTTTACATACCAGTTAGACAGCACACGTCAGCCTACGATGGGAAGATGGAGGCTATGAGAGTAACTTTAATCCACCTTACCCTACATGCAAAAATGTTTACAAATGTAGTTATATTATCAGAGTCAAAGGCCGCCATCCAATCAATTACCCATACAATCCACTCATCAGCTGAAGAAAACCGCCACGGGTGGCCGAGGTCGTTAAGGCACGGAGGTCTGCGGTTCGAATCCCGCCAGGACCGTCCTCCCTGACTGGGGTTTTTTCCAGGTTTTCCTCAGTCTTCATTACTGGCAAATGCCGGGGAGGTACCTAAACTTAGGCCTGGAACGCTTCCTTCCTTAAAAAAAAAATATCCTTTCCCAATTTATCATTTCATCTCATCTATCATCAGTGTCCACCGCCTGTGGTGCCTCAGTAGTAAAAACGGGCGTTAAACACTACTCAAAAAAAAAAAAAAATCAGCTGAAGAAATGCCAATAGACTCTTCAGTTGTGACATCATAAGACAAATCAGTCGCACTACAATGCAGTAATTGTCGAATTCCTGGCAAGAGAATCTTATGTTTATATAGACAATCCAAGTACCATCCCTCAACTCAGGGCAGAAATTAAAGCCGTGGAGGACATTTGCCTGATGTTTTGCTTCTAGTTTAATGACAGTGCTTGTGCTTCCATAATATTAGTACTTTTCAAATAAATGATATGTTTTATTGTTAAAATAAAAATTGTGTTCATTATGAGATATTATATATATTTAAAGTAATAGGTGATGCAGCTAAATGGGTTTAATTTTTTGAATCAGTCTATAAAAAGACTTCAAAATCTAAAACAGGACATTTTCTGCAGACCGGCGTTATCTTTTATATTAGCGACAATAACTGTGAATCTCTCACAAAAAGATTTTCTCTAAATGTTATACATCGACTACTAAGGTTGAACAAATGCTGGTATTAGACAGGCTTACGATGTAACGCCAACATCCTGTCCTTGAACGAAAACTTTTTCGAACTAACATTTGCCGCTCCGTGAAAGGGCAAAAGCAACAGTTTACCTTTTTACCTGCACGGAATTTATTATGAATCTAATGTTGACGCGCAGAGGTCACGTGACTTTGATCGATATAATATCGACGTGACGGCTTTCGCTGCGACCCGCGGAGTGGATATTAGGACACTTCGCGAGTTGGAAACGGTTAACTTCATTTGGATTCGATGCCGTTGTGATTGAAATGAAATAAATAGATAAAAATAAAAAAATCCCTTCAAAACCGGGCTCGTCTTTGATGTCACGGAAAGTATTTCACGTTTTGGAGGTCCTCAGGAGTACTTCCAGTCTACAACTGTGCTTGTATTCAAGAAGAGGAAGTGAAAGGACAAAAGAATTTGTAGTGTGAAGTGACTTAATGCTGTTACCATTAAGTAGCTTTTAAAAACGTCCACAATGTGCACTCCACTCTGCAGTCAGGATACGGCACATGACAGATTAGGTAAGTTGTAAACATATCCAGTTAACAGTTGCTTCTTCGGTTCCATTCTTTTGATCACCTTCATGACGTTATAGAATGATACACAACGCGGAGGGTATCGCCACGGGTGACCGAGGTCGTTAAGGCACGGACTCGTGAGCGGGAGGTCTGGGGTTCGAATCCCGCCAGGATCGTCCTCTCTGACTGAGGTTTTTTTCCGGGTTTTTCCCAGTCCTCATAAATGGAAAATGCCGGGAAGGTACAGTGTTCATCGCCTATGGAGCCTCAGTAGTAAATCGGACGTTAAACACTGTTAAAAAAAAAAAAAAACGCGGAGAGTGGATGGTCAGGGTTGCTTTATTCCACATTTTGATTTACACAAAATCTAGTTTCGCCAGTAAGGGACACAATTACTATAACTGAAGATTATTAAATTTTTTGTAATATACAATATATACAGGGTAATCCATATACATTATTCAGAAGCCAATATCTTTTAAATTAACCCAGAAATCAAATGCCGACCTTTTGAAAACTAATTGCAGGAAGGGGATTCATAATAATTACATTTTCGAAACTTAAGTGAGCTCTCTAAGGGGTTCCGGGTGGAGGGGGGAAGGTAACTTTAGAATTTTAAACAGAATGATGCTAAATTTTTTAGATATTTTCTTACTTACCAAATTAATAAAAAATTATTTATTTTGTTTCCTAAGAATCTATCTTGAGATGTTGTAGGGCGTTTAAAAGATACTTTTTTGATGAAAGATAAATATTAATATTTTTTTACATTCCTTTACACTAGTTTATTTATTGCTCAAAATAAACTTCACCAATTTAAACATTTAGCAACTATTTTTTTTGGATATTTTCTCTAACATTTTCTAACATGCATGGAATGATAAAGTCACAAGCTTCTTGTATTCTTTTGTTGAAGACGGTGTTATAATACACGTCACTTTTTATTTGACGTAGCATCATAAAAAAGTAATGTAAGAATTACTTAGATGAGAGGGGTGGTTATACAACAGGCCCAACACCATTTATCTTGAAATTTGTCTTTTAATTATTCACGTGTGCATCTTGAGGAGTGTGGTAGGCTTCATTTTGCTGGCACCAATTTTTTTGAACATTTGAAGGGTCATTTTCCAAGAGTGTACTATAACTTCTCAAGATTTAATTTTAAAAATATTTTATGCAAAATTTCTTCTGACGAGGAGAGGATAGAGAAAACTAATGAGATTGGGCCGTTTTTAGGGAGGTGAGGGAGAAATGGAGGAAATGTATAGGGAAGGGGTTCGAAGACACACAGGAGGGAGGAAGTCGGAAATTGTTGGGGGGGGGGGTTCAATTACCATACATGTAACCTAAGATATGGATGAACCAATTGAGGTTTAGGAAATTTGCAGAGATCCGGAGGTGTAAGAAATTAACTGTAGGTGTAAATTATTTTGCTTTTTTCAGTCCAAGTCTTCTGGATTTTCCAGTGGGAAACTGCTGATGAACCGAGTAGTTAATTAGATGAAATTGTTAAAATAAACATATTTTATAAATGTATTAATTGGAGCAATTTGATATAAAATATTGGCTTTTTATATTGTTTCGAACAAGGTGGGAGAATTTGTAAAAGAATAATATTTGTATGTATATCTGCATGTAAATTGGAAATTTGAAGAAACAAATTCAAGTTCATATAAAAGTCTTAATTTGTTGAGGATATATAAATATCTAAATAGTATACCATCTTTCCATTTAAAACATGAAGCTACAGTTTTGCCCAAAGCTCTACTATAAAGATCTCATGCTGCAACACGCTTAGATAAAGTCAGAATTATTTTGCTGGTCCATTAAAGAGATATTGGCTTGTAACACTTTATATGGGCAACCAAACACACACATAACTGTCACGGGTGGCCGAGGTTGTTAAGGGGCATACTCATGAGGGGGAGATTTGGAGTTCGAGTTCCACAAGAACCGCCCTCCTTGGTTTGAGTCCCCCCCCCAAGTTTTCCTCAGTCTTCAAATATGACAAATGCCGGGGAAGTATCCTAGCCTGGAGCGCTTCCTTCCTTCAAAAAAATTCCTTTCCTAATTTGTCATTTCATTTCATGTTATCATCAGTGTCCACCACCTATGATGTCTGAGTAGTAAAAACGGGTGTAAAAAACTAATACCAAATCAAAATGCCGAGTTCAGTCAACAACAGTTTTGAGAATACTACAAAAAGCATAATAATGTGCAACATATCTATTATTTACAAGTATGAATGATGTGTTTGCTCGACTTCACATATATTCAAATTAAAAATATACTTTCATAAAGTATAGATGTTAAAACATTGCAACCTAATTCTGTTAATTCAATGTAACGGCTACATAACTATTACTGAACAAAATAAAAAATTAACGTAAATAATAGTACAAGTACAGCGTTAGTACCCGATTAATTAGCAGTATATTAATCACTGTTCCTACTTCGCTGTTTGAATCTTTAGGTGCGGGCCTAAATGCACTCAGAGACAACAACAACAACAACAACAATAATAATAATAATAATAATAATAAAGAACACTTTTATATTTGCTTGTATATTGCAATACATTTGCTTGTCATAAAATATTACGGTATGGAGAAATGTAGGCTACGTTGATTGTTTTTTGTTTTATAAACAAGCCAATGTAACCGATTATTACACGTAAGGGGGAAAATCTCAGATATACAAAATTTGTCTTAACCATTTTGTTCTTCATTATCATTATTTCTTTATTTTTACATGTTGTAAATATAAGTTAGGTTGTCACATTTTATCTTATAAATACGCGATCTGAAAGTGTGGCTCGAGCTGTAGTCCTAAACGATGATGGACGCAGTGTACGTTACATTGCAAATGTAATGAATATGGCTAACAGTTCATGATGCCTTGAAGTGGCTTAGAGAGACCCTGGAATATACCAGAAGACCAGGTTTGGGTCATCCGAGAGCTACAAATCAAAACGAACACAGGTACGTGGTGTTGATAGTTCTTAGAGAGCGCAACCTGTCAGCTATGACTGTATCCCAGCAATTTATTAACATGCATGGGCGCCCGATATCGGGCGAAAAGACTAGAAGAAGGTTGAAAGCAAGTGAACTGATATCAAGTACACCTGCAACTGGTCCCAGTTTGCTCAGAATGCACCGAGTGGAACAATTGTGTTTTGCAAATGATCATAGGGGTTGGAGAAATGAACAGTAGAGTTTGGAGAAGGAGGGGAGAACGATTTGCACAATGCTGCATTACCGCAAAGCTACCATTTGGAGATGGTAGAGTGATAGTTTGGACAGGGGTGTCTATGGATGCTGTACTGAATTAATTTAGTAGAAAATGGAAGTATAACAGCTGATAGGTATTGATTTTTTTATTTTTTATTTGGGATTAAGGGTTTTTTTTAAATTAAAGGCATTATTGAGTAAGGATTGATGGCAAGGAATTTGAATGTGAGTGTTTTTTTTAATTTTTTTGTTTTATGTTATTCATGTAATTTCATTAATACACGACAATGCATTATCATATGTATTGCGCATTGAATGTTTTTATTTATAATAGATATCACAACTAAGAAGAGAAGTAAGGTCATAACCCTACATGAATTTGGTAATATGACTGGGAGACAGATAGAAGCTGAATGTAATGTTAGTTAGGGTGCTGTTAATAATATAAATAGCAGGTAAAATGAGATTGTGTCAATTTTACCTCAAAGGAAATGACAATGTGGCCGAAATCGGAACTAGCAAAATTAATCCCGAAAAGAATAGTTTTGATTTACAAAAGGATTTGGAGGCTGCAGGGGTGAAAATAGATTCTTCAACAATGCGTAGACGGCTTCTAGAAACTGAAAGGAAAGCTCGAAGACTGGATAGAAAATAGTTATTAATGAACACTGGACACAAGAAGAGTAGAGAATGGTGTTATTTACTGATGAATGTCATTTTGAAGTGCAGGGGTTGAACGTCTCGCGTATAAAGAGAAGCGATGGAGAGAAATCTCGCCAAAGCATATCAAACCGATGGTAAAGTTTCCACAAAAGAAGATGTTTTGCGGCTATTTTGTATTCACAGGCAATAAATGTTTAGTTTCTATTGATGGAATGATTAATAGCAACAAGTACGAACCAATTTTAGAGAAAAGAGCCGCCCCAATACTGAAGAGATTGGCTGAAGAACTGAACATTGAAAAGGCGATTTTCCAGCAAGACATTATCCCATGTCATACATTGAAGAATGTTAAAGACTTCATGGTTTTCAGTGTTGGAAATTCACCAGATGTCGATCCTATAGAAAATCTTTGGGCGATTGTCAAGAAACGGACGAGGAATAGGACTGCACTACCAAAGAAAAGATTATTTGTGCTGTGACAAAAGCGCAGTTTCATGAACACAGAAATAAGTGAAATATTTGAGAAAATTTATTGACTCTATCCCTAAACGAGTGAAAATGGTAAATAAAGCTAAGGGTAGACAAATTAAATATTAAAAACATTTTTAGTAAAAAGTAATATTGAAATTTTGTGCAATAATTAAATAAATAGAATAATATTCTTTGTACAGGCTAATTTACATAAGGGTGCAGCTGCCTCTATATGCGCATTCTCTTGGAATCTGGATGCAGACCGAAGTGTAAAGAGAATGTGGCTTGACGTTGGCAACTGACATGCTGCCGTCATCATGCAATATCACAGACTGTTTGAAATAGACCCTTGTACATTTGGGGAAAACAGGAAGCCTATCGCACTGAATGCAAACAAATGAAAACTCTTAAAGTATTAAAGTGCAGAATGTTGACAAGTGTTAAACTGTCAACATGACAGAAGTTTACCTATTTTCTTTTAGGCACAGAAATCTGTCTTGTGCAGCAGTTATAATCCTTGGTTTACCTGGACGTTGTTCTTCTGGACTGCCAAATACATGCTATCGCATCCACACCCTGGATTCGGTATTCGGAGCCTCGCGGTATCAGTTTGTGTTCCACATTTTCTAATTATTCAAGTCGTAATTAACATTTCATCTCGACTTAAGTTGTACTGAGCAATTATTTCATTTATTAAAAAGCTTCTCGCCACTTCTAAGTTACTAAACAAACTTCTGTGTTAAAAACAACTTATATATTCATTCATAATATAGCAATTTAAATAAATAAACAAAACAATGCTATGGTAACAAATAGGCAGGCAAACGAATTATTCGTCTGTGTTTACTAACTCTTTATACTTTTTTAAATATACCAATTTTTTATTTAAAATTTGTGTTGATCCTGGATAATTTTGGTGCGTATGACAAGAATATGCATATTTTCACAAATAACCAAAGAAACTAAACGTCGCTTTGGGTATTGAGCACCTATACAATGAGTTAACAAAAACATTTAGAATTAATTTAAAGTTTGTCAAAAAAACTTAACATTAGCTAGCGACAGTCTCTAAGCCAAAATTAACAATGACGTATCCCTTTAGCTTCTTTAATGAAGTTCTTCGTGTTTTCAGGTTAATTTTCTTTTGCTGATAAACATTCCAACATATTTACGAGAGATAGAAAACAAAGTTCACTGTTTCCTTTCTCGGGAACGGCAAAAACAAGCTGAAAAGGGAGCCGAAACCTGGAAAAGTGAACTTGATAACGCGGTTAACGAAGAAATTATCAGCAGCATAAATCTGGGCTGGCGAAAGCTACTCATTTCTTGATATAAAGTTTCTCGAGAAGTAATTACAGATGTTTAACGTGCTTTTCCGGAAGTGACGCCATTTCCCCTCCCGCCTGAAGCAACGTCACTTCCTCCACGATAAACACAGGATGTAGCAAGCTGAAAAATGTGCTTCGGTATCGTTGCAGCTCAGCTTAGACATTCCTCCAGAGCTATTTGACAACGATATAAGGATTTCGTTCCTCACACTTGTTGATTGTTTTAGACGGAAATATAAATCTCGCAGAAAGTATAAATTCATTTAACTTTTTAAAACTTGTGTTTAACCCTTGCAAACGCCACTTAAATGTAAAGAGGAAAGAAAAATGACTCTTGGAAATGTGAGTGGACAAATCGATTGTAAATATACATTTACCTTTAATCACAGCAGATCTTGAGTGTAGTTTTCAACTAAATTACACTTAGGGGAATGTTTCTTCCTATTATTTAATGATAATTGACTTTAATAGCTACGTATTGCCGTTTATTTTACTTTTGCAGAAGGCCAAGAAAGGATTGTATTAATTGGATTGGATATTAATTGGAAAGGATTATCGTTGTTCAGAATCGAGTTATATACCTGAGGGTGATTGTTAACAAGACGTCAAGCTAGCAACCTGTGAGAAGAATGGGAGGGTTCTGTCTGCTTAATCTTAGCCGGAACTAATGATAGCTTTATATCGTATAAGGGACATTGGGAGTGAGTTTTTGGCCAAAATTGGTTCTCCCCCCCTTTCTTCTTCTTGCTGCAACAAAAAGTCAATATTTGCATGTCTCTCCTATCTTTGGGCTCTAAAACCATTCAAAGCGCCCCGCTTCTGCTTTTCAATTGCACTGATGCAGCATATTTTTTATATATAAAACTTCGTTTTATATAAAACAATTCACATGCTATAGCTTGTGAAGACGTAACTCTGTGTCACAGAGAAACATTTGCATATTACGAGAGCTGTTTAATAAAGCATACCTTTACTCGTCCTCATAATTTTGATGATATATCCTAAAGCAGTCCCGTTGGATACAAAGCACCTGTTCCAGCGTTTCTGCCAGTCTTCAAAGACATGCGGAAATCACTTTTGACAGGAACTTTAGAATCGCATCTGCAGCCATCACCACTGCTTTTGATGATAGAAAATGTCTTCCAAAGAAGTTTCTTCAAAACGGGAAAAAGAAAAACGTCATACAGAACTAAATATGACTACAGGTAGGGCGAGGGACACACTTTGCGCTGATTTTTGTGAGATATTCAGCGTCAACATTTGCGATTTGCAGCAATGCATTATCGTGGTACAGCATCCAGCATGTTGCACGGAAATATGGCCTGTCGCTTGTTTTTTATATATGTTTTATTTACGAACGCCTTTTAACATCTCAGGTCATCAGCGTCCCATTCAATTCAGGGCGTGAAACGGCCGACAAATTTTGCTCAGAGGCCTCTTTTTTCAGACTTGAGGTTCTTTTTCGTGCCGTAAATATACGACACGGAACCCATGACTTTACTTTCATTCCGAAGGAAGTCATACTTAGGATTTTTAAGCCCGAAAAAGTTCATTGACCCTGGCCGGTATTGAATACGTGATCTTGGGTTTAGGAGGCAAGTATGGTTACCACTACACCACCAGGGCCCTCTATGCATGGGTGTCAGAACCTTTCACAACATTTAATAAAACCCAACTAAATTCCAATTACAATGTTTTGGTCCTGTACTTAACATTTAGAAACATCGAAACTCAAACCTACTGTCTCCGAAACTCACTGACAGATTGGAACATGATCAAAAGATGAAGGGTCGGCTTCTCCCTGCAGCTAAGTGCTAACAATGACAGCAAGGAATAACAGAATACAATACATGAGTCAGAACTGAAAGAGCTTATCATTAAGTATTTCACAAAAGTTGGTGAATTTACTGAAGAATGTAAAATAAAACCTTGAACAAACTTAAAGCTTACAAGGTAAAAGTTAGCATAATAAATATATTAAAATGCATTTGGAAAATATTAAGAATTTTGCCTAAATTATGAAATGAGAAAAAGTAATTTGCTCTTATTGAATTCTTCAAGACATATCGGCCTAACTCAGAGATGACTTTGAAGATGCCAAATGAACATGATAGTTGTTAAGTATCATCCTTTAGATGTCGCTCTGTAAAGTTTCAGACGCGTAAGTGTAGTCACTTGATTGGGACGATCGTGTAAGCAAACTAGTGTTAACACTTTCTACAAAATTAATAAAACAGAAATACGAGCTGTGATAAAGTACTTCGCAACAGAAATAAAAAAAATCAGTTAGATTCGAGATTAAAGGGTTATTTCCCTTCGTTTTCGACAGTTAAAAAGGGGCTGCCGAATTTAAACATGGTAGTACAACCAAAGAAGATGATGAGCGTTCAGGACGTCCCAAAACTTATACGACCGAAAAGAGTGTGACAAAAATTCAGTACCTTACTCAATGATCACCGATTGAAGATACGCGAGATGGCTGACTTTGCCAACACCTCGCACTCCTGGCCATGTCCATTACATTTTGTAGGAAGTTTTGGGTATGAGAAAGCTTACCGCTTAATGGGTACCGCATTTGTTAGCAATGGATCAAAAACGCGTTCGAATGAATATTTCATAAGAGTGTTTAGATTTGTTTAAACGCAATTCCAGTGAGTTTCTCCGACGTTTTATAATAATAAATGAAACATGGATTCGCCAGAGACGAAGGAGCAGTTCAAACAGTGGGTGGCAACAGATGAAAGTGCACCAAAAAAGCAAAAACGGTTCAGTCTGCAGGAAAAGTCATGGCTACGATTTTCTGGGATTAGGCTAACTCCAGAAGGGCAGAACCAGCATCGGGGAGTGTTAAGCTTCACTACTGGACCAACTGAAGAATGCTATTCAAGCTAAATGTTCACACCCTGCGAAAAACAAAGTTCTCTTTCATCACGATATGGCACCTTCACACATATCTGGGATTTTTGCTGCAAAACTACATGACCTTTCTTCTCAAGTGCTTCCAGGTATGTCATATTCGTCGAATTTGGCTTGCAGGGATTGCTTTTTGTTTCCAAACCATAAGAAATGGCTGGGTGGACGAAGATTCACATCAAATGAGAGGTTGAAACTGAGACAGACGCTTATTTTTCACAGTTGAAAAATAGTTGGACTAAATGTATTGATTTACAACGTGACTATGTTGAAAAATAAAAAAGACCTTCGTATTTTTTTGGTCAGTTCGAGAACTTTTAGAAAGCTATGCTTCCTATTACTTTGCACTTAAAGGTGTAAGCGCTCTCTACTAATGAGATAGAGCATGGGTCTAGCTATAGTACAAAATTAAATTCTTTTTGCATTAAAAAGAACTGAAAATAACGCACAATATAAAGTGGCCATGTGCAGCTAGCGAGAGAAACGATAATGCAAAACAAATAGGGAAATGTGGATTTGTCGATCTCCTGTTTGTGCAGATTGATTGGTGCGCACGTTGCTGGTAATCCAATTACAGAAGAGTTAGTCCGTCCATAATCTTATACAAACCGAAACATGCATGTATCGATTGTTGCAATTACTGTCGACAGGGTGGTGGTTAGTCCATGGCGTTTTCCTAGTTACATGCTTTACTTTGCTACATTCAGAGATAATGGCTGTTTTACACACTTCTTACTTTATGCATATGCTCTTAACTTTGCTGAGTCGGAAGAAAACGCTTACTTATTGTATAATGGACACTGGTAGTGAGTTTTTGGCTAAAACCGAAAGAAAGTTTTTTCTGCAAATGGTGCCTTGAACCTTTAGGGTTGTTTTCCCTCCCTTCCGACTCTACAGCCTTGACAGAGCTCCAAGTGTACTTTTCAGCCTGCCACATCATCTCAGTACAGAAGTGTGGAGTGAAATACACAACTGTACTATCTGATGGAGACGCAAGGACTCACTAGCACGTGTTGTTAATTTGGTTTTTACGGACTCTTTTTTTTTAAATACTGTTTAACCCCCGTTTTTACTACTGAGGCATCACAGGCGGTGAGCACTGGTGATACATGAAATGAAATAATAAATTGGGAAAAGATTTTTTAAGGAAGGAAGAATTGCATTCCAAGCCTAAGTTTAGGGTATCTCCCCGGCATTTGCCATTAATGAGGACTATGGTTAACCTGGAGAAAACCTCAGTCAGGGAGGACGGTACTAGTGGGAATCGAACCCCAGACCTCCCGCTCATGAGTCCGTGCCTTAGCGACCTCGGCCACCAGTGGCGATCGAGGGCTCTTTATAACATTTCATGTCATCAGCGTCTCATTCAATTCAGGGCGTGAAACGGCCTGTAAATTTTGCTCAGAGGCTTCTTCTTTCAGGCTCGAGGTTCTTTACATGCCGTAAATGTACGACACGGGACCTACGGCTTTACTTCCCTTCCGAAGAAAGTCATACTTAGGGATTTTTACATCCAAGGAATCCATCGATCTTGGTCGGGATCGTACCCGCAATTTTGGGTCTATGAGGCAAGATGGTTACCACTATACCACCAGGACCGACAACCAGCACCTAAAGGAAGTGACGGTATACGATTTTTTAAACGGTGTTTAACGCCCGTTTTTATTGCTGACATGAAAATGTTCATACGCTCACTTGAAAAAACTGTCCCAATTTGTTTTTTTTTTTTTTAATTTTTAAGAAGCGGCTACGAATTGGGGCATTAAATGATGTTTCTGCTTTTAATATGGGCTGTTCAGCTTCTCAGGAGCTGAGATCTGTGGTAAGTGATGAGGAGTGTTCTGCAGATGCTTCAAGATCAGTAAAACGTGGGTATGACTCGACTCTATGAGAGCAGGTCAGCTGTCATAAGCAGGAAAGGATCTGCCAGTGACAAAAGTAGCAAACAGCACAGAAGGACACAAAGAGAAGTACATACACGTTTAACTATAATAGAGCGCACAGTTCAGTGTTTCCCAGAATTTTTTTTTTAAATCAGCGTTTTTCTCAAAACTTCATTTTCACACTTTAAAAACATAACTTTTTTTTTTCACTTCGATAAATTGAAATTCTTTATGTGCTTGTTAAAATGCGTAAATAATCGCCGAAAAATCCACAACGATAAAAAAGTTTTAAACCTTAAAATAGGCAAAAAAAAAAAAAAAAAGTTCTTTCTGACTCTTAAATATATCCACCCAGATGGAATTGTTATTTTGCCTATTACGGGTCTGATAATCACATCCCGTATCAATCCAAAGTTTGAAAACACTTGAGTGTTGTGACAACTTTATACCCTGCTATAAAACGCAGTTTCTAATTTGAGTACTTGTGTTAAAAGAACTGTTTTTATAATGAACTGTTACAAAATTACAGATACATCTATGAAGAAATCGCGAATAAACTTCATAATAATGAAGAAATTGTCATACACTTTGTAATAAGACATCTACCGTTTACCACCACTGTAATTAGCTGGCGCACATTTTATACATTTTTTTATATATATTGTCGCTTTGACTACATGTTTTTTTCGCGACGTCTATAGACTGTGAACTGTATACTCTAGGTGTAAATCTGTCCGAGAAGGAGGTGGGCAGCCAAGATCAGCGTAGGAACCGGAAGAGCCTAGGAACAGCTGCAGAAAGAAGAACAACCGAAGCCAATAGTGAAAGCGATACCAAACTTATTATACAAAAACTTACTAGACTCAGCACTTGAACCTTCGTGTTAGGGTTGTAAAATAAGAAACATTATACACTTAACGAACTCATAGAGACAATAGCTCATATGGGCTTGCTCACCAAATGAGAAATCAATGAGCACTCCGCTTGGGGAGACCCTGGCCTGTATGTGACATAAGTGGCTCAATTCATTCATTCAAGTCTGTATTGATAAATGAAATAAATTAATAATGACACAAATGAGCTCGGAGCCCTTGGCGCCTTAAAACTATCTGGCATCACCTTCTCAGGGCAAGGAAAAACTCCGAAAAAAAGAAAACCTTATTCAGACAGATTGAAATGATCGGGATTCGAACCCAGCACCTCCCACAAACGCTACAATCAGACGGTCGTAAGGTTCTTTGTAAGGAATTTTATTCATTCAGTAACATTTATCTACATTCTATTTTTTCTCAATAAAAAGTGTATTGCATAAACATTAATAAAAGAATTTGTTAAAAATATTATTTGTTAAAAGAGTAGCAGACGCTACGGCATACACATTAAAGAAATAATGCAGCTTTAAAATGAAACTAATTAAAAAAATATTTTCTAATAGCGGAATAAAATTCTGTTCTTGTGACATGTATCCTTTTGCATTCTTCCTTTATAATAGGAGATTATAAAAAATATTTTACCTTCTTTCTTTTTCTCTTATTTTTCCTTCATTTTTCATAGGCATTTCTCTGCAAGAACAGAAGGAAAAAATTGATTTTATCGTTATCTCATTCTTCGTTATTTTAATCTTTTTTCTCCAAAGAACGACGAAAAGAAAAGACGAAAGGAATTAGAAAACGTGTTGAGCAGATTCCTGTGGGCGTGGCCGCGCAAGTTGCCTATGCTACTAATTCCTCCTCTTTAGCCCTTCCCAACCTCACACATTTCTGTCGCGTGCTGCCAACTTAGTGCATGGATTGCTGTTTGAATACATTACGTTTCGTGTTTCGTTTTGATGTTGTATTTAAAACAATCGTGTGACAGAAGTGTGTGATTATCTTAATCCTGTTTCAAGGGGTAATTAATATATGAATAAAATATTATCTTACTTATACATTCATTCATTACTCAGTGAGTACTTTAGACAACATTCAACAAGTTTGTATTTTTTTTTCATCACATACAATTCATTGGTTAATATTATAGTGGTTTTAAAATACACACAAGTACAACTGTCTCATGGATCTTACAGCCGTACATGCTAATACCCTTCTTGTAACAATAAAAATATATATACATACATACAGACCTATATATACACACCTCGATATAGTTACATCACACGTTTCTATGAGTAATTTTACATGCATATAGCAACAGACAAGAAAGAGCAACCGTTTAATTAGGTAGAGGTGTAAGGCAATTTCTCCGAAACCTTTCAAAAGCATATTAGAAGAAATGTTCCACAAAATAAAAATGGGGAAACAGATTTCGACTTAACATTAATGGTTACGGACTCACGAACTCACTTTGCAGACGACATAGTCCTATTTGCTAGATCAGCAGAGAGCCTTCAAAGAGTGCTACAAGATCTCAACATGCACAGTAAAACGGCCGGTCTATCTATGAACATGAAGAAAACACAGAGCATGACAAACAGCCAAGTAGAACTCGTTAAAAACAACTCAACAGCACTAAAATACGTAACAGAGTATGTCTGCTTAGGACAAACAGTTGTATTCAGTATCATATGGGCAAAGAAATCAACGAAAGAATTTGCCCAGCATGGAGAGCATTCTGGTCATTCAAATTCATACTGATGGACAATACTTTGAGTCGAAAACTGAGGTTAGACGTGCTGGACTCATGCATACTCCCAACACTATTATATGAATGTCAAACTTGGAGCCTAACAGAAGTGGAAAAGAATAATATTAGCATCTGAAATGGGGGGACATGCAGCACGGCTACCAAGCAGCAGATGGGGATCTACGTGTCGGTAGGAGAGGAGGAGGGAGACCGAGAACGAAATGGGCAGACTTCTTCAAGAAAGCATCCGGGACACACTGGACCAGCTAGCACGGAACCGAGGTACCTGGAAGAGCCTGGAAACAGAGAACACTTAACAACACTTAAAAAACTCATAGGGACAATAGCTCATACGGACGAGCTTCCATATGAGAAATCAATGAGTTCCCCCTTGCGGAGGCCCTAGCCCTGGATGGGACATTAATGACTTAATTTAAAAATATACAAATAGAATAGAATCTTTACTCTCGAGCCACCCTTCAATTTACTTGCCCCCTTCCCCAACACTCCCTCTTCTCTATAGCCATTAACATTTTTGTCGGGTCTTCGCTAGAAATATTCCCGAATTGAGTATCTTTCATGCTTGATTTGGAGTATTTACGGACACTCTTTAACATCCCAGGTGAGCAGCATTGCATTCAATTCAGGATGTGAAACGACCGATAAATTTTGCTCAGAGGCATCTTCCCTCAGGCTTAAGGTTCTTTTACAATGCTGTAAATCTACGACATGGGACGCACGGCTCATTTCCCTGAAGAAGGAAGCCATACTTAGGATTTTCACCCCCGAAAAAATTCATCGATTCAGGCCGGGATTGAACCCGCGATCTTGGATTTAGGAGGCAAGTATGGTTACGACTACACCACCAGGACCGACTATCTCTCATGCACCAACACTCCACGGCAGATGTTCAAACTTCTGTTGGAATTCAGTAATTGTGGTGGTAAATGTTCATTTATTAAAATCTCCGTTTCCTTGTCTTCTGCCAGAATATGCCTTCAGATACGGCTTTCTCCGCAAATTGTTTTCCCGAGAGCACTGACTGGTTTATTTTCTTTCCAAACTCTAATCTGAGTCAAGCGAAACCAATTTTTTCTTCTCTATAACAGGCATCTAAATAATCCTCCCCTTCCCCACACCTGATTGGTTAATATAACGATATGGTGGACCAAAGTTGTTAAGTGAAAGGAAGATCTGTGATCCAATCCCGTGTTTAATGCCCGTTTTAACTGCTAAGGCACCACAGGCGATGAACGCTGATGATGATGCATGATAAACTGGGAAAGAATTCTTTTTTAAAGCGAGGAAGTGTTCCAGGCATAATTTTAGGGTAGCTCCCCGGCATTTGCCATTTATGGGGACTGAGGAAATCCTGGAAAAAACCTCAGTCAGGAAGGACGGTCCTGGTGGGATTCGAACCCCAGACCTCCCGCTCACAAGTCCGCGCCTCAACGACCTCGGCCACTCGCGGCGGTCCCGCCTAAACTGTCCTGCGTGAATGACTTTTTTTTTTTTTTCAGAATTTCCTCAGTAGGCATCAATGGGAAATGTCCCAGAACGCTTCTATCCCGAAATTCCTCTCCCAATCTATCATTCTGTTTCATGTATCAACATCTTCAAAATGTTTTGGTTATTATCACAACCTTTCTCCAACCCTTGATCGGGAGTGTAACGACGCCCCTTTCCATCAGTCCAAGATACAGTAACCTCAGGGATGGGTTATGCCATACTATAGACGTCACCTAAGATACCAAAGTGATAAATGCCTCAAAATTTAAATGTTTTATCTTTCTTACCTGCGAAACCTTTAATTGTTACACCTCAACCAGTATACGGTTTCGTTTTCGCCAAATTGCTGGGATGACGTAACAATCGCGAAAATCATTATTTATACTATTTAAAATGTTACCCCATGTGAGTGGTTAATATTTTAAGAAAAACACCTACACTTTGCTTTCCCAACACTCCTATTTCCTTCAGCACTTAAAACACTCCATCAGGATACTTCAGTATATTGAGCAATTAATTTTAGCATGTTATATATAGAAACAGTTAGATTTTCTTGCATTAGCTTTTTTAGGGAATTCCGAAGGAATTGCAGCTGTTCCCATGAAAATATTTTTGTAAAATTTCTTCAAATCTCTGTAGATCCTATCTACTAGGCACCGAAAATGATGAATATATATACCAAGGGTGCCAAAATGTATACACGCTTTCACAGTAGATATATATTTAATATATTTCAATGTTGAGTCGAAAAACAACAGTAATGTGTAGTATGATGTTCTGTAAACAGATGTGGCTTACATACATTATGATAGCGTTGCTACGTGACAAGTAAAACAACAATGAACAAATGAAGTCAAGATTATCGTATGATGTTCTGTAAACAGATGTGAGTCACATTACGTTATGATAGCGTTGCTGCGTGACAGGTAAATCAACAATGAACAAATGAAGCTTATCGTATGATGTTCTGTAAACAGATGTGACTCACATTACGTTATGCTAGCGTTGCCACAACAAAATGGAGCCAAGATTATCGTTTGAACGGGGAAAGCAATTTTGCAGTTCAAAAGTAATGGAGATCTGTGTACAGAACAGAATCGTTCTCCGGATCTAACGCGTTGGACTTCTACCTATGGGGAACTCTTAATGATGTTGTATACCGTAGAAAACCAGCTACACTGGCAGCACTTCGGGAAGAAATTGAAACGGCATGTGCTGCAATCGCTGAGAACACTTTCGTAAACGTTGCTCAATCAGTAGTTCAACGTACTCAGAAGTGTATCGATGCCGATGTTGGGCATTTTGAGCAACTGTTGTAACTGTAAAAGTCTAAGATGATCAGTGCTCATCATTTTATGTTTGTGTGAATTCAGTTTTGTTATATTAACACAGTTTTTTCTTTGCTTGAAGTGTGTATACATTTTCTGGCACCCTCTGTATATATAGCGGTCACATTTTTTTTTCTCTCAACAAAACTAGGTATATGCCATTACAATAAATTAATAAAAATAATTTCCAAAAATCAGTGAAATCAGACTGGGGGGGGGGTTATCTGAAACCTTAAATTTAAAAATCCCTCTAGCGGCACCATTTTTTTTCATAACGAATCTCGGTATATAGCATTAAAATAAAATAAGCAAAAATAGTTTCTGAAAATGAGGGAAATCGGGCCATTAGGAGTGGGGTTATGCCTGAAAACCGAAATTTAACGAGTGGGGGTGAAAGCGAAATTAAAAAAATGGTCCTAACGGCTGCAATTTAAATTTTTAAAGGAAACTATAATGAAATAAAATAAGAAAAATAGTTTCTGAAAATAAGTGAAATGATATTATTAGAAGTGGGGGTTTACCTGAAACCCAAAATTTAAAATTTGTTCTAGCCGCACCGATATTTGTTTTTTCACAACAAAAGTCGGTATATACCATTGATAATTATGGAAATCGGACCATTAGGAATAGGGGTATATCTGAAAACCGAAATTTAAAAAGAATTGTAGAGTTTAATTTTCACTCAGTTCTTTTCAAATAAAAGGGAAAATTAATTCACTATATAAATGTGTTTATGACAATGCATATGTTTTATATTTAACAAAAGCATTGTCTTGAAGATAGCAAAAGTGAAATATTTTTCCAATATGTGTTTGAGAATTATATTTGTGTCTAAGAAAGCTCTTAATAACATTCAGAAAAGTTTTTGTTACATGTTTTTACTATAAAAATTTATATAAATTTCTGAAATACACAAGATAAGTCGAAACTTTGTCATTTCTCTCTATTTTAGTGAAAGTAATCATATCAAGGGCTCAGTTCATAAACATATTTACACTTAATGTTAAAATACCCACACAGTATAACTTTATTTGTCAGTGATCATTTATTTCATTTAATTAATATTATAATATTAATGAACTGTATTAACTTAAACAAAAACAATTCTTAAAATGTGATTTATCTTTTGTAATACGTATAGATTGCTAAGATTCTAATTTTGTTCCCCTTACTTTTGGAAATTAGAGTAATTTCACTATATAACTTTGTTTTCAAGGGATTCTGAAGAGGAAAAAACAAACCTAGTTAAGTAATGTATTGTACTTCACTTTTTCTTTTATTAGTTAATTTTAGAGTTTGTCATGCTGATTTGTTTTATTTACGGATACTCTTTAACATATCAGATCTTTAGCGTCCCATTCAGTTCAGGACGTGAAATGGCCGACAAATTTTGCTCAGAGGTCTCTTCTTTCAGGCTTGAGGTTCTTTTTGTGCCGTAAATGTACGACACGGGACCCACAGCTTTACTTCCCTTCCGAAGGAAGCCATACTTAGGATTTTTACACCACCTAAGAATCCATCGATCCTGGCCGGGTTTGAACCCGCGATCCAGGGTTTAGGAGGCAAGTATGGTTACCACTACTCCACCAGGACCGATTTTGCTTATGAGGGATCGTATATTTCATTTAATTAATAGTTTATTTTTAATTTTTGTAGTTTAACCTCAGTAATAATAATAATAATAATAATAATAATAATAATAATAATAATAATAATAATAATAATGTTAGTTCTCTTTGGTAATTCTTTATAGATTGAAGAAAATCTAATTTTGTTCCCTTAATACCACACAGAATGCTATAAGTTATTTCATTTACTAAATTAATAAGGTCTAATTTGGATTTTATATTTATTTTTAAAATTATTCAACTTGATGAGGAATTCGCTTAGTTTACGCAGTTCCTGTGCGACACAGGAATGTATAGGTGAAGACATATTTGAATGACAAAACACCCAAACATTTTTTTTTTTTGCAAAATTAAACTACCATACTTGGAGTTTGATTACTGGCATATCGAATGAACAAGCGATTTGGTAATAGTGTTTAATATGTATTATAATTCTAACTTTCTGGCGTGTAACATCTTAAGGGTTTTAAGTAATTTCTTTATCTTTACTCCTAATGATTTGTTTTTGTAGGTTTAGGGGAACGCATAAATGCGGCAATACTTAGAGAGTTTCTAATAGTTTTGAATGAGTAAGGCTTTGTGTAGGCAACTATCAAGAAAATCGCAGATACCGGCTCCATTGTTGACAAGTTCCGGAAGCGCAGAATGGGTAGCGACACACAGTATCCCCCCCCAAATTCGAAGAGCCCCTATTCCATCCATACAAGGAGAATATCAGGAAAGAACCGAAGCAACAATATCACGAATGGCCTATTCCTGTCGACTACGTGACCATGGACTTTATCACGGAAACAGCCTTTCACAGAAAAGCGAGTAGAAAAGGAACTGGTAATGGAAAGGTGGAATAAGAGACTGGCTAGAGATAAGTCGGGAATTTCACTACGCGTTACACACCAAATGTAATATCGGAAAAGAGCTCAGAGCATTTCAAACATACGATTATGACAAGAGAGGAATCAGACAGAAAGAAGTGCAAGTATCAGTTAGTTTGTCACGATTTTGTATGTCCAGAAAAGTGTTCCACCAGAAATTTATAAATATTACCAAAATTCTGATTTTAGCCTTTACTGCGAGTCTATGAACAGTCGAAACAAACACGATATTAGATTTTCCAATTTACTGTAGTATCTCTGCAAATAAATAAATGTGCAGAAAGTGTTATATAGGAAAGAAGTTAACAATTACAAAAAAGTCCGTCACGCAGGAACTGCGCAAACTAAGCGAATTCCTCACCGCGTTGAATAACTTTCAATAAAAATGAATAAAAAATCCAAATTAGGCCTTATTGAATAATGAAATGAAATAAGGTATGGCATTACTATGTGGTATTGTATAAGCTATAAGTATTACAAAAGAGAAACCATATTTATTATTATTATTATTATTATTATTATTATTATTAAATCACAAAATTAATGTTATACTATTAATTAAATGAAATATATGACCACTGATAAACAAAGCTGAGTGAGTATTTTTAAACATTTTTAAATGTAACCGTGTTTATGAACTGAGAGCTTGATATTTATTATCTTTATGTTCACTAAAATGAGAAAAATAACAGAAAGTTTCGAGTTATATTCCGCATTTAAGATGTTCATGTGTTTTAATAAAACAAAAAACATGTTATCTATTATTCAGAAATAATTAAATGTACATAGCAAATAAAAACAATAGAAAGTTACTTCATTTTCAGTGGCTTTGAAATTTAATGTAAATGTTATTGTAGTAAAAATATGTAAGGAAAAAAATTTTGAAGGTTATTACAGAGCTCTCTTACATACAAATATAATTTTCAAACACACATTAGATTAATATTTCAGTTTACTCTCATCATGACGATGCTTTTGTTAAATATAAAATATATGCATTCTTATAAATACAGTTTATATGCTAAATTAAAATGCCCTTTTACTTTAAAATAATAAAGAAAAAAATTAAAAACAAGAGCGGGTTTTAAATTTCGGTTTTCAAGTATACCCCTAATCCTAATGATCCAATTACCCTAATTTTCGGGAACTATTTTTCTCATTTTATTTAAAAATATATACCGAATTTTGTTGTGAAGAAACAAATATTGATACCGCTAGAATGATTTTTAAATTTTGGGTTTTAAGTAAACTCTTATTCCTAATGGATCGATTTCCGAGATTTTCAATAACTATTTTTCTTATTTTATTTAAATATTATATACGAAGTTTTGTTACGACAAAACAAATATTAAACACTCTAGAGCGATTTTTAAATTTTGGGTAACCCTACCCCCCTTGTTAAATTCCAATTTCATTGATTTTCGGAATCTATTTTTCATATTTTATTTCAATTGCAGTTAACAATTATAGACATCCTGTTAAAATCAAGTCTCCCTTGCTGGTTACCCAACATGCCCTGTCTCGTTGTAAGAATTTCGACGATGCATTAAATTTAACGCTTATTGATGTGTTACCGATTCATAGCTCTGAAAGTTTATTCAAAGCTAGAGAGATGCCAGCTATATTTTTGCATAAACATACAAGTGCACCACTTAAATCTTACGTATTCATATATTTTTATTGTCTCTCTCTCTCTCTCTCTCTCTCTCTCACTTACTCTGGTTCTTATTTTATCTGTTTACATGTATAGCGTTACCTTGGATATTTAATGTTTATCCTTACCACCTTCACTTGTCTTCCTGCCTTAGAAGATCTTTAGAAGTTCGAAGTATAGCAAATATCTGTTGAATACTGTTTTATTCTCTTTCTGCTCATTTAGTTATGTTATTTTAGTTTTATATATATATATATATATATATATATATATATAACTAAACTATATAACTATATGCTATATATAACTAAACTATATATATAACTATATATTATATATAACATATATGTATGTTATATACATACATATATAAAATAGATATGGATTTTTTTAGATAAATTTTAGTTTATATGGATTTTTTTAGATAAATTTTATTTTTTAACTATAGATGCGTAGTAGGTACGATCTATACACATTTGGATAGATTATTAAAACATATTTCCATGGGTACATCCACTATAGCATTATTTCCTTCGAAATTCTCTAAGAAAATAAAATAGATAAAAAATGAATCGATTTTTTCGCGGTGCCGACCGCAATAGGTTGATTCCTTCGGAATTCTCAAAAAATAAGCAAGCGATGAACAGCGGATGTTGTTAATTCAATTATGCAAATTTTCCAAGTAGTTTTCAAAATTACTGAATTTATCTGAGTTTTATTTCTCCATTGCTGGCCATAATGCTATGTGAAGAGGATTTTTTCCTCGCGAGCACTCAATGATCTGATCTGATGAGCGTAATACAGGGTGAATTTAAAGTCCTACCCTGGTTTTGGAAGTCGATAAAACAGAAACCATTACTTACATAGCGGAAACGCTTATATCACTGGAAAGAGTATTTCTCTAAGTTTGCATTCGTAATAGGTGTCATGGCGAAGTTGTAGATTTAGCCGCTGGAGGGCAGTACGAAATATCAACAATAACCACCTACAGCCAAAACAATTCGTGCATGGTACAAAAAGTTTGAAGCGACTGCTTATGTGGTGGACCACGAACAGGTCGGCTAAGAGTGTCGGTTGAGACCGTTGAGCGTGTGTGAAAACCATTTTAAATATTTCCAAGATAATGGAAGTTAATTTATGATAACTTGCCTTGTTATAGTTTCAATGATACTCGTGTTTTAACGATGGTATTGCTTTTAGGGCGATGATTTTAGCTTTTTCTTATAGTTACATTGTTTGAAATTGTGCTGTGAAAGTTGTAATGTCTTCATGGAGTACTAGTTGTTATGTAATCCTTTCTGGCACAGTGCCAGAATTAGGCTAATTGGACGGTTTATAGCGCCATAAGAAGTGTGTTTTAATGCTTGAATTACATAAACATAATTGAAGATTGGAAATGTCAAACATTCTAAGTGCGATTTTCTAAATTTTACACGATAAGCAAAAACCTTCCCATTTCTGTAAGCATTTAACAAGCATTAAACCCAAAATCACTACAAAGACATTTTTACTACAACATTATTTTGTATAACAAATTATTACCAAAATACATAGTTACAGAAAAAATTAATAACAATAAGAAGGTTCTATGTAATATATGATGGAAGAGTCGGTTACAGGTGACATTCAAAAATTTTTAAATTTTATTTCAGGTATTGAGGGACATAAATACAAAAATAACATTAATGATCAGCACTAACATGTATTATAATGTTATTAAGCAAAAAATGTATTATTAAGTGCAAAAGTACAAAAATGTATTATGAAACATGTACAAGAATATCAATCTTCATATTTTATCTTCACAACTGATAGGGGGATTTTAGTTTTTCAGTCTTACACAGGAGTTGCAATTAATGTCTCTTAAAACTGTCTGTGCTCTTCAGGTAACACGAACAAGAGGTCCTTTTTTCAACCGAAAAAGTCTTTCAGACGAAGCACAGATTACTATATATATCAACCACTGATATTCCTCTCTTTAAAACGTCAAAAACCTCGACTGTTGTAATGGTAAGTTCTTTTAATAGCTGAGGTAGAGATACTTTAACCATTGTGCATTTTGAAATGATGCACTTATTTTATGTAACAGCAACATTTTTAAAATCAAAGAAAATTGCTTGACTCCATTGGAACTACATGAAAAGTATTTATAGCTTTAGCTTAATTTACAAGCCTATGTAAATCTTGGGGAATGAGGGCATTACTTATCCTTCCTCTGTTCTTTATGATAGCGAAACTCTATCCCAACTCAAAAAGCTGTAGTCATTCAATAAATATTTCTGTACTATAAATATTTTCCTTTAAAAACTAAATTATCATGGCATGGCACTTAGAAGACCAGATGGTGGCCTAGCATCATGAAATTTAGAACTGCGCGATCTGTTAACAAGTATTTGAACTACTTCATCCATGCATAGGCACTTAGAACACGACTAGGAATATGCATTTGGGCACCCAGAAATTGCTTTTGAAATAAAACAATTTAGAAATAGCAATTAGAATGTTCGGCATTTCCACTCTTGAATTATGCCACAGTACTATCGGCTAATTAACAAAAAGGAAGATTAACACACATTCTTATTAATCAGAGCATGCCAGATAATTTAAGCATTAATGGATGGAGGGATGAAATTATTTGCAATTTAAATACAATGAAGTACTTAATAATGCTCCCTTTTTCAACATTTTGCAAAATATTAGCTGTTTACCACGAGGCAGGCCTTTAGTGTATAAACAAGTTTTAGCTCACTTTTTGCAGTTTTGTTACAGAAATTTTGGGTATTAAGATCAAAAACGAAGACTGGTCACTCAGAGTCCAAGTTGGCGGGGGGGACACTATAATGAAAACACTGTCTATTTTCCTGTAAGCTTAATTTAGAAAGCCGCTTATTCTTCTGCAAGATTCATATAGCTTCTGATATTACCAGAATAAATTATGTAAATGTTTTTTTGATTATATTTATCAAAATAAGAAACACATTAACGGTTTAGAGTATTTTCCTGGGGCTTTAGAATAGTCGTTTCTGCACCAGACTATGATAGAATTGAAATCCCTGATATTTAACTCATATAGCCCCAAAATTCTAACAAGTTTTGATTTTAAAATCAACCCATATCTTTTCATATGTAATTTAACAGTGCATCTAATGAACGTGGATTTAAGCGAACAATTATTGAGGATATATGGCTGGAGGAAAAGGGAAAACAGGAAAGAGAGAGAGAAAAAAAAAAAGAGGTAAGAAAAATGGAAGAGCGTCAAGGAGGTGTAGCAAGAAAAAGAAAATAAATGAAATGATGAAAAAAAAAAAAAAAAAAAAAAAAGATGACGGACCAACGGAGAAAATTATGCCTTCAGAGCTTCAAGCAAAATGTCGCCTAAAATTAACTGACGTGCTAAAAATGGTTCCGTCTCCCTTTCAGAGAACGCATGCATTTTCGATTTTTTTTCTCAGTGGAAGGAGATTTAGCCAGGGGCTTGTTACTCCCCCCTCAAAAAAAAAAAAAGCACAGAAGAATTTTCAAGACACGAGTTTTGACGTGAAAGTATCACATTTAGCACTGAATTGTAAAGAACGCCTTCCGAGGGTCACGTGTGAGTAACTTGACACGCAGCACCAGATTAAAACGTCTTCTGATTGACAACACAACCAGGGCGCCGGCGCCAAGCAGCAAGGGCGCTGGACCAGAGAGGCTGGGGCCGTTCCAGTAGCGGGGAGACATCGGTAGAGGTTGGCACCACGTTCGGGACAGGTGAGTAGAACATTGTCTTTCAATCGTCCTGTATGAAATGTGGAATGTCATCTTTTACAATGATATACACAACAGTTTATAAAATAAATGTGTATATCTGATTATGGACATCATTTCAAACAGCACCTTTCATCGTCACGAAAGATTTTCTTTTTTTTGGCAGCAAATAAGACGTCGCTAATGATGCAACGGCCTACAAAAATAAATGATTCTTGTTGCTCTTATTATTCTTTTCTTAAAATTTGGCAATTTTAAATAGAAGCATTTAACAAGAATATAATTTAGTTATCTAAATTTTTAACTAAGCTCAAATTAAATACAATAAACCGGTAAATACTTAAAATATAATTTAAATAAATATTTTCATATCCGATAAAAACTAATTAAAGGCTCTAGTTCATTTCCTATATTTTCTAAAATATATTTGACTTTTAAATCTTCACTACTTCTTAATCATTTACATATTTCAAAACCCATATATTACTCATTTAAAACAAACAGTGACACATTTCAAAATTTTTGTGACGTGTTGAAAATCCATAATCAAAATATAAGATTCACGTGTTCCTACGAGCTTCATGGGGCAGGGCAGGTATACTGAAGCAGGCTGTCCCAACGAAACAATTCATTCCAGTTACCATAATCACACAATTCTTTATCGCCCGAAAACTACCATATCGGAAAGTTGTAAAGTTTAATGTTCTTCTGGCTTTTGAAATGACGAAACACATAAACAATTAAAATATTTAAAAAATAGGCTGTTATTTCTAGTTAAAGTACGAAAATCTTAATTATCTGCATTTCTTCTACAAAGGTGCGCAGTTTTTTTCTTCCAAAATGCTCTTTAGTATTTTAAAAACGTTTTGTAGAAAACTGTCGAAAGAATTCAAATTATTGTGAGATTAATGTGTTTTTTTTCACGAAAGAACAAAAAGATGCAATCAAGAAAAATGGGCATGTAACCATCAATTAACAAACGATTCATCGAATTCAATAACAAGCAAAATTGGACCAACAGGGATGGAGGATAACCTAAAGCGAAAACCTAAAAATCGCTCTAGCGGCAGCAATTTTTTTCCCCGTTTTCATAAACTTCTTATACGCCATTAAAATAAATTAATAAAAATCTTTTCCGAAAATCAATGAACTCAGACTATTAGGAGTGGGGGGGTTTACCTAAAACCCAAATCTTAATAACCACTTTAGCGGTACAAATATTTGTTTTTTTCATAACAAAACTGGGTATATACCGTTTAATGTATATATTTAATATAAGGAAAATAGGTTCTGAAAATTAGGGGAATCGAACCATTAGGAGTGGGGGTATACCTAAAAACCGAAATTTAAAAACCGATCTAGCGTTTAATTTACTCTCAATTGTTTCCAAACAAAAGGACACATTAATTCTGCATACGAACTGCATTTATAGCGATTTATATGTTTTATATTTAACAAAAGTATCGTCGTGAAGATAGCAAGTGTGAAATATTAATCAAATATGCACGTGAGAATTATATTCGTATGTAACAACCTCTGAAATAAGTCAGAAATCATTTGCATAATATGGTTTTACTTCAATAAAAAAGAACTGCATTTATAGCGATTTATATGTTTTATATTTAACAAAAGTATCGTCGTGAAGATAGCAAGTGTGAAATATTAATCAAATATGCATGTGAGAATTATATTCGTATGTAACAACCTCTGAAATAAGTCAGAAATCATTTGCATAATATGGTTTTACTTCAATAAAAAAAAAAAAAATTCAAAGGCACTGAAAATTGATGGAACTCTCGATTGTTGATTGTGTACATTTGCTTAGTACATTGTAATTGTTTTTAAATAGTAACATGTTTTGTTTTATTGAAACATGCAAACTCTTAAATGCATATGTAAGTGGAAACTTTCTGTTATTTCTCTCTATTTTAGTAAATGTAAAGATGATATCAAGGGTCCAGTTCATAAGCACAGTTACACTTAAAAATGTTTAAAAATACCCACACAATATAGCTTTATCTGTTAGTGGTCATATATTTCATTTAATTAATATTATACCACAAAAATTTGTGGTTTAATCTCAATAATAATAATAACTCTAAAATGTGTGATTTCTCTTTTGTAATGGTTATAGATTGAAATAATTCTAATTTTGTTCCCTTTACTTTTGAAAATTAAAGTGATTTCACTAAATACATTTATTTTCAAATGATTTTAAAGAGGAAATAACCGACCAATCTAGTTAAATAATGCATTATAGTTCAATTTTACTATTATTAGTTAGATTTAAAATTTGTCACGCTAATTAACACACAATAATGAAGTAACTTATTTCATTAATCATCATTTTATTGTTACATTCTTTTTTTAAAGTTATTCAACTTGCTGAGGAATTCGCTTAGTTTACGCAGCTCCTGAGTGACGAACTTTTGATTTGAACACCACAACATAAAAATATTGATATGTTTCAATGAATTTTTGTGTCGTCAAATCTGATTGAGTGACTCAGCAGCACCGGTAATCATTTCACTTACCATTTCAAACACCTGACACTGGACCATTGCACAAATTATTTACAATGTTCTCGAATTTGCCACCAAGGGATGTAGCGTTCAACTTTTCCTAATGGCGTTGTTGATTATGGTCGGTTTAGAAGGCCATGATATCATGTTCTTATAACCTCTACATCTTTTAATATTTGTGATATGTAAATTTTGTGCCGTCATAGAAAAAAAGTTATAGAATGCACATTCCTAAATTTGTTTCTTACATACTGCCTTGCTTCTTAACTTGATACTCGTCAAAAAACGGCGCTTTGGGCACTTGTGTTACAAAATAGTTATTTTTGGTAGTGGAAATTGTTCTTACAAACTACCGTGTGTAGGAAGTAATACTTGACAATTTCGAGTCAGGGCCGGGATTCGAGTTACGGCACTTCAACCTTTAGTTCCAGTAATGGGATTAAGATTTTATACCTAAGAAGATGACATTATCTCTTAAACATCAACTTTTCAAATGCTAAGAAGCATATTGCTACTAATATAATAGGAGTCCTATATTTTCTGTAAAGATTTTATTTCCTTGTTAGACCATAGGAATAACCGCTAATATTTTGATATTTAAGAAACTTCCTAGTGAACATTTGAATATCCAGAAGATGTTTTAGATGTTTCATTATGTCAATTCCTTCTTCTTGGTTGCCAGAAATAAAATTTGGATATTTGAAGAATGATGTATTAAAATTTCTAGGCCTTGCGAGGATATCGGCTCTCAAAATATAAAGTTTGGCAATATATTTAGAACTTAATTTCCTTTCTACGTGTTTGTATTATTAGGGAATCCTAGTAAAATGTCATTTTTGTCAACAGCTGACCATTTTTGCCCCATTACTTGTATTAGTTTTGATAAAAATTGTTTACAATGCATTTTATTTCAAACAATGCTTTAGTACATTGGAAACTGCGTATCTAAATAATTTATTGTTCTAGCTTTTGCACTGTACACATAAAACATTTATAAAGTTTAATTAGGCTTTTATGAACTGGAATTTTGAGAGAACACTTACCAAAACCCCTAGAATACAAGTGGGTATGAAATCTCTGGAAATAATTCTCTTTGTGTAGTGGCGCAATATAGGACTTGCAAATTTACCTCATTTCACTCCTTTTGTTGTGAGAAACGTAGACATGGCACGCCCTAGCAGAATATTTTCTCCTACCCTTTTCACACACTAAGGGATGAATGAAATGAAATGAATTAATAATGGCACAAATGAGCTCGGAGTCCTTGGGCCTGAAAGCTATCTGACATTCGCCATCTCAGAGTAAGAAAAAATTCCGAAAAAAAAACCTTACCTAGACAGCTTGATCTGAATGGAATTCGAACCCAGTACATCCGGACTAGCAGTCACAAATACTACCACTAAGACAACGAGCTATGTCAACCAGCTTTCAGGCACCAAGGACTCCCAGCTTATTTGTGCCATCATTAATTCATTTCGTTTCATTCATCCCTACAGACTAAAGCGTATCACTGGAATGTCTTCCCTCTAAGGAATCACATCATCAAAAGAAAGTTGTGGATTTCGCTTACAAACTGCCTGAAACTTCAAGAAATTTTTTTTGCAAGGGTTGAATTTTTAAAAGCCTGTATGGACAGCATTGCTATTATTGAAATGTAAAAACCTCCAAATTTGTTCAAACCTATTGCGGCTTATAAATTTCTGAAAATGTGAGGGTCTAAAAATGGATTAACAGACCAGTTATATTTTGTATTTTTTTAACTTAACTTTTACTCATTACAGCAATTTATTGAAAAACATTCTTTTTGCTACATCGACACCATACTATTTTAACCTCTAATAATTTTTATCTTACTTTTCTTGATTTTGAAAATAATAACTGTTTTCGTTCCATTTATTTCGAAAATGAACGAGCGATAATTTCCGACCGTTTTGTGGGTTAAAGGGATTTTCCCCACTTTTTTTTAATACGTTTAACGCCTGTTTTTACTACAGAGGCACCACAGGCAATGGACACTGATGATACATGAGATGAAATGATAAATTGGGAAAAGTTTTTTTAAGGAAGGAAACGTTCCAGACCTATGTGTAGGCTGCTTTCCCGGCATTTGCCATATATACGGATTGAAGAAAACTAGGAAAAAAATTCAGGGAGGACTCTCCTGGTGGTGTAGTGGTTACCATACTTGCCTCCTACACCCAAGAACGCGGGTTCGAACCCGGCCAGGACCGATGGATTTTTTCGGGCGTAAAATTCCTAAGTATGGCTTCCTTCGGAAGGGAAGTAAAGCCGTGGGTCCCGTGTGATTCATTTACGGCACGATAAAGAACCTCAAGCCTGAAAGAGAGACCTCTGAGCAAAATTTGTCGGCCGTTTCACGCCCTGAGTTGAATGGGACGCTGATGACCTGAGCTGTTAAAGAGCGTCCATAAATAAATCAATCAAAAAAAAAAAAAAAAAAAACCCAGAGCTCGCTCTGTAACGACCTCGGCTACCCTGAAAATATTTTTTCCTGGGTTTCCTAAACGAGGAAAGGGTTCTGTTTTGATCTTTACTGTTACTCCCGCATTTCTGTTGTGGCCAGGTACTGTTTTGTGTAACTTTAATCACAAAACCATCGCATTCACTGCCACAAAAATAATGTACAAAACTCAGATACAGTGTTAGATTTGTTTAAGAATGTTATTCTCAGTGATCATTTCTTTGACCGCTTCCGTTATCTAGTGGTAGTGTTTGTGATTACTAATCAGGAGGTCTTGGATTCAAATCCCGGTCAGACCAAGCTGTCTGTGTAAGTTTTTTTTTTTCCCCGGCTTTTTTCTTACTCTGAGAAGGGGAATGTCAGTTAGCTTTCAGGCGGCAAGACTCCGAATTCATTTTGCATTCATTGATTCGTGTAATTTCATTCACCAGTATAGACTTAAACCTGTAGTATTCAATCCACAACTGCAGACGTCGCGAGAAGACCAATGCAGTCAAAGCGACAATAATAAAGCAGGAAACCAAAATTTTCTTTATTCTATAATCATGTTCTGCTTTTGCTATGGTGATCGTTTCACTGCTGTTTAAAATGAATAGGTATAAAGAAAAATAAAGTATTTTTTCCTTCATAACTATTGACTAATCGTCAGGTTACATTTACAAAATGTGGATAAACATACCAGAGCACGCCTACGCTGAAGCACATTTGGACGCATGTGCGAAGGTAGGTCCATAAGTTTCCGGCCTAACCTCTTTCTAGAATGATAAAGACAAAATTATATTGCACTTTTCAATATAGTTACCCGTTATTGCAATACATTTCTCACATCTTTGAATTAACATTTCAATCCCATCCAAAATTAGTCAGCAGTCTTGTCTACAAAATAGGCATAAACAGCATCCATCACATTTTCGCCACACTTAATTTCCTTCCTCGAAGATCTTTGTCGAGTTTTGAGAAGAGGAAACAGTCACTGGGCGCTAGATCTGGGCCGTAGGGTAAATGGTCGATTTCCTTGAAGCCACATCTCTTCACAGCTTCCTTGCAACAAGAGCAATGAACACAGGCGCGTTGTCATGAAGAAGGTGCACAACATCACTCAGCTTCCTCGTCTTTTCTCCTTGATGGAAGTATGTAATTTGTGCAGTAAGTCAGCATAATACTCCCTATTTACTGTGGTGTTCCTCTCCTTAAGGTCAATGAAGAGTATTCCTTCACAGTCCCAAAAGATTCTTGGTTCACTGAATGACCTTGGCATTTAGAGGCGGTGCTTCGCCAGGTTTACAGCACCCCATTGATTCTCTTTTGGACAAGGGATCACAGTAGAGAACCATAGTTTCATTTTCCGTTACAATGGTTAGCAGAACTTCTCTTTCGTTGCCACGGCAGAGTTCGAAAAATGCCTGACAACAGATGACTCGTTGCTGCTTTTGAACTGAGGAAAGAAATCTAGGCACCCATCTTGCACTAACCTTATTCATGTTTAAATATTCATGAATAATTCGAAGGACTGTTGTTTTAGAAAGGCCAAACTTTACTGCTATTTCTGTAACTTTGAGCCGCCGGTCTTCCATAATTTCTCATTCCACCAGAGCGATGTTTTCAGGAGTGAGTACCTCCAAAGTCCGACCTGCACGCTCTTCGTCTTCAATGCTTTCTCGACCCATTCGTAAAAGTTTGGCCCATTCTTTTTCCGTAGAATATGAGGAGGATGCTTCCCCATATACACCGTCCAATCGCTGTTTAATTTATTTAGAGTTAAGTCCTTCTTTTGATAAGAACTGAAACTGCATTTTGAACATGTCACAATCTTCTACACATAGCCTTCTTTATGCAACTATATCTGAATAAGTGAACACAGCAGAGCGGAAGTTACGTTGTAATTATTTACTTACCAGATAAGATGTCATACGTTATCAGCATACCAATCGACTTCTAATTGCCTTACATATTATTTTCTGGAAACAGCGTTTTCCTCTGGTATTTCCCAATGGGTACATTCGGTCAGAATATACACCCCTTCCTCATCTCCTCCACAAAATGGGCAGATTCTCCTACCAGAATTATCCGTTATTTTTTGAGTCTCCCAACCTCCCGGTCTAAATCAGGTCATTCCTGATCTTGCCTTTCTCCCTAAAACGAACACATATACTTTTTACCCAGGATAATTTAATATCTTTCGATAGGCTCAAGGAGACTTTCGTGTTATATTCTGCCTCGATTTTCTGTCTGCTGATATACTCTAGCCTTTGTTCTAACCTTCTTTCATGCGTTTTTATTACTTGCAATGCCTCGTTACCATATTGAACCCAGGCCAATTACTCTGAGGCCTCTTTCCACCTCTGCAGCCCAAAACGTTGCTGTTATATTTTGCATCTGGTGTCTATAGTATTTAGAGCGAAGTGTGGACTGGCCTTTCTGCATTAGTCTAAGATAGTATTTCATCGTCCTTGTTTTTACTACTAACCGTATTTTCATAGCAACCCATCTCCCTTAAGACGTTCCTTTTGAGAGTCCGAGAACCCTTTTCCAAAAATCAACTTAAATTTTATTTACATGTTTAGCTCTCTCCTGTCCCCATATTTGACTTCCATATAACAGAATAGACTTAATCATCCTCTCTAGTGTATCTACTGGTATATCTGTAAAGCGTGTCAGAACATTAGAAACTCATTTAGTTGACCTCGTACTTTATAATTAATAACCGATAAGTGCTATTTCCATTTCCCATTCATTGTAAAGGTCACTCCCAAAAACAAAAAAATTAACATTTTATACTTCTTGTACATTGTAGTGCCATTTTTCATCTCTTCCATACATGCAGCTATTTTCAAATGTAATTTTTTGGTTTTGTTAAATAAATTATTTTGCTGCCATTGTGATGTTGGCATACAAAAGTCCTGCACTTTTATTTTTAAATCAATGCAAATGAACAATTATAGCAGAAAACACCCGAAAAATTAAAATCAATTTTGTTATATATAAAACAAGAATTTGAGAAGCGGAAATAGGCAGAACACAAATTGTCTGCTTTTTAAGATCACGAACTGTTAAAAATTTAAGTAAAATTGTATTTAAGAGTTTTATCTACTTCTGATTCTCTAATTTTTGTTAATTTAGTTGTATTGTTTCTTGAGTTACTTCATTTTTCACTTGTGCGTATCCACCGTTTTTACTGCATAGACGGTGGATGTATTGAGAAAGGAGTTTATTTTAAAGAAGGAAACGTTCTAAACCTAAGTTTAGAGTAACTCTCCGGCATTTGTCATTTATAGGGACTGGAAAACCTGGAAGTAACCTCAGTTAGGGAGAACGATCCAGTATATGAGCGTGTGCCTTAACAATCTTGGCCACCCTTGACGATATTCTGAATATACAAGTACAGGGTTTCCAATATACGCCCTTACCGCTCGCAAGAAATTTTGTGTCTCGGCAGCTGGACACGCCTGTTCTTCGGCAAGACCATTTTGGTGGAGTTATGCCTCGTATGAAAAGAACACCATTTGTAAGTCGATTAATCCTGCAGTCACTGACGAAAGAAACCATTCACAATAACGCACAAGTGCTACGGAATCACATTGTCTTAGACAATGAACATTTTTAAGGCTTGAGTTTTAATAATTTTGTTGCTGTACGTGCAGAAGACATTGAAAAACCAACTTGATGTGCTAATTTCGGTAGTGATTTAGTTTAAAGTTTATTCAATTCCGTCTAATTTCTTACGAGCGCTGCGAGCTGCTTTGTATTTATAACAATATTTCCACACAAAATGCTTAGAGAACAAATAGAAACCCTTTCCACTCTCCTGTTTAAAACTTTATTAAAGAGGGAATTTCGCTGGCATATTCTGCTAAAGCTTCTACCTGCTGAAAAAAAACTTCCAATTTATATATTTTTAAAAGTGTATTATATATGTGTGTATGGGGGGGGGGGGGCAAACGTGCTTCATTTGAGTCACTACGCCTGCAATACCTCCAGCAAAACAGTTGTCAGTAAGGGTGACCATCCATCAGTATAAAGTAGAAACATAATCCTTATGCAAACTGTTGTGCCAATTTGTCAAATCACTCTCCGCGGGCAAGTGTACCCATGTCTGCATGTAAATCATGATAACTGCATTAATGTTGACTTCAATTTACGTCACGCCTGACTCCGCTTTGTCAGAACTTTTCTTTATAATAGGAGCAGTAATTATACACAGATGAGAAGGAGAATGCATTTGTTGTGTTGCAGATAATGAACAAATGAATCAATTGTCAAAGCCTTTATTTTAGGAATATGTTGATAAAAATAATGAAGGTCATGACTTCTGGCTGCATGTCTCGTTTCTACGAAATAATATGCACTCAGAGACAGATATGATTTGGTACCTTTAACATGCTTATTAAGGTCTGTAAAACGCAATTTTATCAGTGTAATAAAATATTATTTAAAAATATGAAATAAAGCACATATGAAATAGTTTAGTAACTTTAATTAAGATAAACGCTAATTTAATAAAAAATGTTACATACTGGCAGAATCTACCTTAGGTAAGTGTTTGATACATGTGCAATATCGCCTTGTAGTTCGTACAGGGAGACTTTGTTAGTGAGTGTGCATTTCTGTGCTAGAGATCAAACCCAAACCTTTCACATGACTAAGAGATACGCTAGTATTCTGGTATTCGTGTTCAAGGTAGAGAAACTGTAACTTTTAAACGAGTTAACGAGAGATAGAGGCAGAATCTCTTAATGACAAGAAGCGTATTCCGAACCGAAGAAAATTTAAATAAAATACAGGAATTTCCTACACAGCAAAATATCGTTATTGAAGGGCATACTTTTGTAACTAGCTTTATTGAGGCAAACTTATCTCCTTTTTTACCATTGCGGGGCTGAAGTAAGCAGTAAACACCTGGGTTCAAATAAACTTATAGTAGTTACCACAGAAATTCACCTTTCAGGACAACTTGGAAATTAGGATAAGACAAAGTAAAATAGTTTTGAATGGTCCTGGAGAATGAGAAAATGATGCGCAGTGGTTTCTGGTTGAGTTAATTTTCTGTTTATGCATTTATAGGAGAATCAGGTTAGTATCTCTCTTATGTCCATACTGAACACATTGTAAGGACGGTTTCGTTAGGGCGCGGACTCATGAGCAGGAGATCTGGGGTTCGAATCCCGCCAGGACCATCCCCCCTGACTGAATTTTTTTCCAGCTTTTCTTCAGTCCTCATAAATGGCAAATCCCGGGGAGGTACCTAAACTTAGCACTGGAAAGCTCACTTCCTTAACAAAAAAATCCTCTCCCAATGTATCAACAGTGTCCACCGTCTGTGATTGCCACAGTAGTAAAAAAACGGGCGTAATAATCCACTCAGAGACCGACATTTTGGAACGTCAATGTTCAAGATGGACAGACCAATTGAATGTCTTGGGAAGCCGATGATCTCAGAAGGCGAAGATAAAGAAAAAGTGAGAGGAACTTACAAAAATAAATCAAATAAATTAGACTTATATTTTTCGAAGTAGTTAACCGGTTCTGCTAAAATGTATTCCCCTTTCTTCACCGAAAAAGTCTTTCCGTAAGAGATGCTCTTGGCTTAATTTTATTCTTAACATTTCCCTTTAAATAACCACAGTTAATAAAATACACTTCAAACACTGAGCTTCTGCAATATCGAGTTATATTTATAAATTATACGCGAGGAGGTATAAACAAACAATTTTTGGAGTTATATTTATAAATTATACGCGAGGAGGTATAAACAAACAATTTTTGAGAGCAGCTGCTTACTAGGGATGTTCCAAAAGTTCTCGACGTGATTCAGGGATGTTTTGAGTATAGTTGTTAAGTATCATCCTTTAAATGCCGCTTTGTAAAGTTTCAGAATCACAAGTGTAGTCACTTGTTTGTGACGACCGTGCAAACAAACTAGTGTTAACATTTTCTACAAAATGGATAAAACTTATATATCAGCTATGATAAAGTACTTCGTTTTGAAGCGTTTACCCTAACAGAAATACAAAAAGAGTTAGATTCCACATTAAAGAAATTCTTCCCTTTAGTTTTCGATGGTTAAAAAATTGGCTGCTGAATTTAAGCGTGATATCATTCAACATGATGAGCACTCAGGGCGTCCCAAATACCACGGGGAGATTGTGGTTAAAATTCACAATGTCTTAATTAATAATCCCCGACTGAAGGGACGCGAGTTAGCTAAATTGCATAGACTTCAATAGGCTAAGTCAACTGCACTTCATATGCATTTTTGGATATGAAAAACTTTCCGCTCGATGGGTGAAGCGTTTGTTAACAATGGAACAAAATGCATTCGAGTGAACATTTTGTAAGAGTGTTTAGACTTGTTTAAACGCAATTCCAATAAGTTTCTCCCACGTTTCATAAATGCAGATGAACTATGGATTCGTCACTACACGTCAGAGACGAAGGAGCAGTCCAAACAATGGGTGGCAACAGTTCAAAGGGCACCAAAGAAAGGAAAAACTATTCCATATGCAGGAAAAGTCATGGCTACGGTTTTCTGGGATTTTCATGGTGAGATGCTCGTAGACTATCTCCAAAAGGGCACAATAATCACCGGGGAATATTGCGATTCACTACTGGACCAACTGAAAAATGCCAAAAAAAGAAAGTTCTCTTTCATCACGATAATGCGCCTTCACACACGTCTGGGACTGTTGTTCCAAAACTGCATGGCCTTCACTTACACGTGCTTTCACATCCGCCATATTCGCGGATGGCTCCCAGCGATTACTTTTTGTTCCCAAACATGAAGAAATGACTGGGTGGACGAAGATTCACGCCAAATGACGAGGTTGAAGTTTTTTTTTTTTTTTTTTTTTTTTTTTTTTTCACAGTTGGAAAAAAATTATTTAGTGAGGGTATTAAAAAGTTGAGAAGTCCTTGTGCTAAATGTATTGATTTACAAAGTGACTATGCTGGGGAATGTTTTTTCTTAAATCTTGTGTTTTCTTGAGAGTTTACGAAAGTTTGTGGACAGGTGGTCTACATTGTTGCGAAGCAGGGTGACTATATCCAACAAAATGCATACGTTTTTTTTTTTTTTTTTTTTTTTTTTTTTTTTAAGATTCGTGCCTTTACAAGAGATTCATTACAATTTTTTTTGTTATTTAATGACAGTTTAAAAAAATGCCAGAAATATGTGCATGCAACTGGACAACATTTCCAACATCTCTTGTCATAAGCTACATGCTTTGTTTCATTGTAGTTGTAATTGCGACAACATGAACCATTTGCGCAGATATTACGTCCGTTTCGCCTGGAGTTGCCGCTCTGACTGCCGACCCACCAAATGCCGCGAAACAGACGATAAAATCATGAAAGATCAAATATATGGGGCATCACGTTGAATCACGTCATAGTAAATTCACAGAAACTTGTTTTGGGTAATTAACATGCAATGGAGTACGAAATTTAGTCATCACCAAAAGAGTTTCATTTTATTCATAAAGGAATAAAGGAAATATAAATAAGCATTGAAATATACTCTCAACCTTCTATAACAAAACACTCTTAAAGCAGTCATAAAGCTGTTTTAATAAATAATAAATAATAATATATAATAAAATAAAATAATAAAATAAATAATTTAATATTCGTACATATATCTGTTGCTGTGGCTGCGAATAAATTGCAGATGGGATTTGTGGCGCTGTAAGGTTTATTCATTCTCTGCATAGGCTAACGTGCTCAACAGTTTCTTCAGCACTACTCGTTTTTCCCATTCTTATTATGTGTAATATACTTTCCAAATAGAAGATAATGAATATTATCTTTAATTCATGATAATCACTGAACATGAACTCTATCAATAATTGCACAACCACCTTGTGACAGTAAAGCAACGACCACTACGGACATACTTTCATTTATTTTTATTTCTGTTGGGAAATAAACTGTTTACGTTTTTAAAAAAAAGTATTTATAATTTGGTTGAAAACGCTAATTAATAAAATTATTTTATATGGCGCCATTGTTTTGGCTACATTCAGTGTAAAGAGAAATTAAACTTGGCTCTTCGTTTCGGTGATATTCAAGAGGCAAGGCTTATGCCTAACTCAGCAAAAGCGAGATTTACATTGCGGTTTTGCCATCTTTTAAAAGCATTGAATCTATTTATACCGTTTACGATCGCAACGGATGTATGCGGTGCACTTGAGTTTCATCCCTCTCCCCAGTTTCACGACGTCACTAACTAGCAGTTCGTGACAGAAAGGGACTGATTACAAGCTGTGATAAATTTAAAGTCTCGTTCGATTCTTGGCGCATCTGCCAAGGAAGCAGTGGACATTGCGTTCGCATTATTTTACTCTTGTTAGCAGTTTCCTTAACCTAACCATTATACAGGAGTATTTCAAACTAATGGTAGCTATGACGTAATAAGACAATATTTTAAAAAAAGCATTCAGCTGTTTTTCTCCATAACATCCGTAACAGAATATCCTTTTCTGCAACGCTATATAGCAATTCATTTGTTTTACACAAACATGTTACTATGGCAACAGAATAGTTTACTAATGCATTTAATTAGTTCTTGCGTTACATGGATAATGTTATTATTAAAACCAATATAAAACAACACGTTTAAAGATTGAGAGAACTGAGATTCTGATAAAGATCAAAAAAGTGTAAATCGAGATTACCACAGCAATTGAAAATGTACACAAGGAGTATTGGTTGCATCTTAACCTTATGGGGGACATTTCGAATGTTTAAACTCAGGTAAATTAGTACTGTATTGCGTTTATTCAATCTGCAATTACGCTTGTATCCAAAGGCATTAGAGAAAAAAATAAAAGTAAAATATTTACTGCATCTATTAAAATTATACAAACCAATCTAATTAAATGCATATCTTTGATTAACAATTAATGCATGTTAGGCTAATTAAACATTTTGAACTAATTAACATACGTTTCAAATAGTAATTCATTATTTACTGAAATATATGTAGTTTACATATTCAATACGGTTTCTAAAGAGTCAAAGATGGAAGGCATATGTGTATTTTAATATATCTATTGATAGCGTCTACTTTGCAACTATAGTAAACCTATTCACCTACTTTCTTTATACTCGTACATTAGCTTCCTACTCTGAAATATTGCTTTAAAGTGTATTTTAATAGTGTTTTAGTGATACTTCTTATTTTATTGTTGAAACACCATAGTTTTTTTTTATATGTTGTATACGAAACATTTGTTGCATCACTCCGTTTACGTTCATAATTGTGCTTTAGACTGATTCTTTTAAAGTTTAGGTATCCATTGTTGGACTTTCAAGTACAGTTTTACTAACAATACTACACTTATTTGTTGTCATTTTCTCAGTTTCCATTCCACTTACCCAAACAGAACGACGAAACATTGGCTGCAGTCACGCCTCCTTTCACGAACGCCAGCGGAGAAAACCGAACGCCTGGAGTTGTGAATGTTAATCGCGCCTCTTCTAAAAAGACAGGAATAATACACCTATCACTGTGAAACGTGCAGTTAGAAAATGTTAGTGCTGTATTATTTTTTTGTTAATAATGAGTGCATCAAAACAGTTCGTATGCCTGGAATATGGGAGGAAATATTAGTGCAATAAAAATCTAAGACAGCACGTTTCTATAGTACACTCAGAAAAGTTGAATGTATGGACGTTAAACACTGTTAAAAATTATGATATTAAAAAATAAACCTTAACTGAAACCCAGTAATTACGGCTAGTACTACTAATTAATAAACTGATAAACTGGTAAACTAGTTGTTTCATGGAATAGGCCCCTGACACTCCGTGTCTTGTTGGTCAGATGACAGTAGAAACTATATATCTATTTTTAGAACCGAAGAGAGCAGATCAGCTTGCAAGAGTTGACTGATATCCTTAACAATATGCCAGCAGAAGCATCCAAAAAGGACAATAGGTCACATGTCCCGATGCGCTCTGCTGGAGCAACACTTTTTACGACGCTTATTCCTTTGTATTGTGAATTAATAGTTTCGAAATTATTAAAAACAAATAAACAAAGAATGCATAAAAAGGACAACAAGTAAAAGAATGATACATTCCACCTCTGCACACGCAGCATTTCCCAACTTCCTGTAAACAATTTTTTTGAGTAGTGTTTAACGCTCATGTTTACTACTGAGGCACCACAGGCGGTGGACACTGATTATACATGAGATGAAATGTTAAACTGGTAAAGGAGTATTTTTTTTAAGGAAGAAAGCATTCCAGACCTATTTTAGGGTACCTTCCCGGCATTTTCCATTTATGAGGACTGAGGAAAACCTGGAAAAAACCTCAGTCAGGGAGGATAGTCCTGGTGGGAATCGAATCCCAGTCCTCCCGCTCCTTAACGACCTCGGCAACCCGTGGCGGTCCGTAAACTATGACATCATAAGGCTTGGCATTCTGGTCTAGGAGTCAGAAATGTGGCGCAATGGCATACTTTGGTGTATTTAGCATCACTTTAGTTGCTACACTAATTTCGTGTTCAGGAACGATGTAAATGCATGAAGATTAGAACTTCTTTGCAATCTTCACAGAAAAACGTATGCCACTTGTACACCTGAGGTTTATCATTGCTGAATTATGCACGAAATATGAGCAAAATTTATTCACGTTCTAAAATGCTTACGCACTGCGCAATTAAAATGCTCGTCTTCTGTTTATTCCTAGCAATAATTAGAAAAACAAAAGACTATAGCGCTCTTTACTGTTGCTACATTAACCCGCTTTAAAATACCGCACGCCAATTTAAAAGTATCATTAATCTTTGAATTACCCTCATGTAATTCGAAAACTTAATGTATTAATGAATATTTTCCTAAAGTGTATTATATTTCAAATAATTTTATCACCAGTCATTGCAATAATTTTCAAACTTTTAGCATGCTATAATCATTGTTTTTATACCGGCAATAGTGATCCTTTCTACGAAACTCTCTTACGATTTGATAAAGGAGGGCATTGAGGTAAGCCAATAAGAATATAATAAATTGCGGTCAAACCTGGTCAATTTTAATCCGCCTTGCCGGACAGATTGATGCGCGGGTGCACCATCAGATGCGCTGGCAAACATCATATAGAATGTTCTGCAGCAGCAACGGTATTACAATTATATCAACAAAGTTGTAGTAAGTTTGCCCATTTAAGCGACCGGGCAGAGATATGACCCTATTAAGTGGTCGTGCAGTATTCCAGCCTGCAAATTGCTTTTGGTGGTTACGGATGATGCGATAGTGAGGCTTATCCGCAGTCCTGTTCCTGCTATTCCTCATCAGAAAACAATACCATTCTTTCAAAACGAGGTTGTTGGATGCACTTAAACAAAACTCGCTCTCCGCATTCAATATGTGCACAACTCTTGATACGTGTGATCTTTTCACCGAATTCAGAAATCCTACTTGTTCTTGCAGCATTTTGTTCTCAAGTTTACTTTTTATTGCTTCTCCTTAAATGAAACGCATATCAGCATAAATCTAACATCATAATTATACGAAGAATGGCTACAAAAAACTGAAGTGAAGTATTGGTGCGCCTATCATTTCAATGCCAGTTGGCTCTCGCCATATACACATGGAATGACAAAAGCTCTGTATTTGTTTTATTTCCATATCTTTTTATAACGGTACTTAATGAAATTCTTTCTCTTAGTTTTTTACTTAGTCACTTTCTAATTGCTATAACATCATCAGAGCGACCCACATAAAGTTTTACTAGATAACATCTTAATGGTCAACAACTATCTTCAAATCTTTATCAAATTAACAAGAACAATAAACTTTTCTGATCTTGGAACATATAAAGTACTCATATTGTGTCTATTATGAGGAAAATAGTTGTGTATACAATAGAAAAATAAGCTTTATAATGGAATGATACAGATGTCCCACATAAAACCGGCACGCCTTCGCTGTCATTCATGTGAAAGAAACGTGCCACTATATTATATTATATTACTTCCTGTGTAAATATCGCACAGTTAGAAGACTTGCCGGTTTATAGCAAGTGCTGGAGGTGCCCTTCACCACGTCCATTTTTTTTTATTTTGTTTATTTACGGACGCTCTTTAACATCTCAGGACATCAGCGTCCCATTCAAATCAGGGCATGAAACGGCCGACAAATTTTGCTCAGAGGCCTCTTCTTTCAGGCTTGAGGTTCTTTTCCGTGCCGTAAATATGCGACACGGGACCCACGGATTTACTTCCGTTCCGAAGGAAGCCATACTTAGGATTTTTACGCTCGAAAAAATCCATCGATCCTGGCTGGGTTAGAATCCGCGATCTTGGGTTTAGGAGGCAAGTATGGTTACCACTACACCACCAGATCGACTGACATAGTTGCGCTCGAACGACAAGTTCTGATTAACATGTTGTAGTTCTTGAGGAGAGAGTTATTTATTTCGTTCGTAATATTCTCTTTCAGTTGGGCTATCGTCCGGGGGTTGTTAGCATACACTTTGTCATTCAGAGCTCCCCATAAATAATTGATTTTGAAACAATATACCGCCACGGGTGGCCGAGATCGTTAAGGCGCCGACTCGCGAGCGGGAGGTTCTGCGATTCGAATCCCGCCAGAACCGTCCTCCCTGACTGAGTTTTTTTTTTTCCAGGTTTTTCCCAGTCCTCACAAATAGCAAATGCCGGGGAGGTATCCTAAACTTAGGCCTTAAAATCCTTTCCCAATATATCATTTCATTTCACGTATCATCAGTGCTCACCGTCTGTGGTATCTCAGTAGTAAAAACGGGCGTTAAACAGTATTAAAAAAAGAAAGAAAAAGAAACAATAGAGATAAAATTAAACGTTAGAGCACTTTTTAAATTTCCGTTTTCAGGTATATCCCTACTTTTAATGGCTTTCCACAATTTTCAGAAAATATTTTTCTTATTTTATTTAAATGATATAGGTCTGTTCAAAAAGTATCGCGAATGTTGTGTTTTTTCAAAAAGTATTTATTTATTCATTAATATCTATTTTGTCCCCTTCAAAGCAATCCCCACCAGATATTATACACTTTTGCCAACGTTTTTTCCAATCCTCGAAGCACTTTAAAAATCGTTTTTTGTGATCTTGTTCAGCTCCTCCTTCGATGCCGTCTTTATCTCCTCAATCGTCGCGTAGCGTCGTCCTTTCATGGGCCTCTTCAGTTTTGGGGGGAAAAAAAAGGTCACAGAGGGCCAGGTCTGGGGAGTACGGTGGCTGCGGCATCATAAGTGTGTTGTTTTTGCCCAAAAATTCGCGCACAAGCAACGATGTGTGAGCAGGGGCGTTATCATGGTGCAAAAGCCAATTTTTGTTCTTTCACAAATCCGGGCGTTTCGGCGGATTGCTTCGCGCAAATAGCTTGCAGGTAATATTCCTTATTGACCGTTCTACCCTCTGGCAAGAACTCATGATGCACCACGCCCCTGCAATCGAAGAAAACTGTAAGCAAAACCTTCACATTCGACCGAACTTGACGCGTTTTTTTCGGTCTTGGCTCGTGTGGCAGCATCCATTGGGATGATTGAGCTTTAGTTTCCACGTCATAACCATAAACCCATGCATGAGTCGTCACCAGTTATGACCCTCTGGAGAAAATTTGGGTCGTCGCGGACAGAGTTCAACAGCTCCTTAGCAACGTTAATGCGATGGTGTTTTTGGTCGAAATTGAGCAACTTTGGTACGAATTTTGCGGCGACCCGCCTCATGCCCAAATCATTGGTAAAAATCGAATGGCACGAGCCAATCGATATGTTTAGGTCGTCAGCAACTTCTCTAACGGTGATTCGACGATTGGCCAATACTATTTTCTTCATTTTTTCAATGTTTTCGTCTGTTGTTGACGAGCTCGGGCGTCCGTCCCGCTCTTCGTCGTTCACATCTTCTCGACCCTTTGAGAACATTTTGTACCACCGATAAACGTTGCTTTGGTCCAAGGTAGCTTCACCATATGCAACAGCCAACATTCAGAGTGCATCCGCGCACTTAATTTTATTTTTCTCACAAAATTTGATACAGATTCTTTGTTCCATTTTTTGGAATAGGCAAAAATCGAAGATGAGCCAAAACACGTTCAAGCAAAATAGCTGTCAAATTGAAGATTCAAAATGGCCGAGCTTGTCAACATAAGTGAGGGACATGAGTACCAACATAACGCCAGAAAACAATCGAAAATCGAATATACGTAGCCCGCGGAAATTCAAAATAAGCGATACTTTTTGAAGAGACCTTGTTTACCGAGTTTTGTTGCGAAAAATATTAATTCCACGATGTGATTTTTAAATTATGGGTTTCAGGTAAACCCCTCCTCCTAATAGTCCAGTTTCACCGATTTTCAGAAATTTTTTTTTCTTATTTTATTTCAATGGAATATACCTTTAAAAATTTAAAATTGCTGTCAATAGAGCGAGTTTTAAATTTCACTTTATGTGCCACTCCTTAAAATTAGGTTTTCAGGTATACCTCTCTCTTCTAATGGCTGGATTTTCCTGATTTTCAGATAATATTTTTATTGATTTATTTTAATGGCATATACCGAGTTTCGTTCAAAAAAAATTGTGGCCGCTAGAACGATTTTTAAATTTTCGTTTTAGGTTAACCCTCATCGTCAATGGTCCAATTTTGCTGATTAATGAACTTGATGAATCGTTTGTTAATTGCTGGATATAAGCCGAGTTTCTTTGCGCATAAACTAAATCTGCGACCGCTAGAGCGTTAGAACACGTGCGCGTGTTTTTCCATTGTCATTTTTGGTACTTAGTAGGTAGGATCGATGGAGATTTGAAGAAATGTTTCAAAAATATTTTCAATGATACAATAGCAATAGTTAGCATTCGGAATTCGCTAACAATAAGTAAGCGTGACTATAGCCAAGATATTATTGGATGAAATTTATAATCGCATTTGTTAAATTTTTTAATATGAATAGAAGTAAGTTTGTGCCAGCAGGGAACTTTTGCATCAAGTGATAGAGCAAAGAGGAATAAAATTCGGTCACTTTTAAAAGGAATGCTGCAGAATCTGAATTTTCAAAAGACGAGGCAAAAGATTTAAAAGAGCTGTCATAAGGCATGCTTTAAAGCGCTTGTTTGTAAAAGGTTCTCTCTTAATAATGTCAAAATCACTTCAGATGTTCCTTGTACCAAGTAAACAAGCAAAATGTTACTAGATCGCCATCTATCTCCGAGAAGAAAGCTAAAGAGTGAGAAAACAAACGATAATTAATTTTTTGTTCCCTTTCTCTTTGTAGAAACACAAACCTGAAACTGACAGAAATCAATATAACAACTTCTGAAACGCGGAAATGAGATGTCGCCACCAACAGTTAAAATAATTAAACATTTTCCGTAAAATAAACCATAAAAGTGTAGGCACAGGGTCGGGATTTTCATACCTTTAGGGTTTTTAAACTTTTTTTTTAATCTTCTGAGTGCTGTTTTCCAAGCCTCACTGTTTTCAAACTCATCTCCCACATATGTTACCTGTTCTAAGAATCTAGTACACTTTATGCATATCTAATTCCGTTTTACTTTGTATAAATGCTTACTGAATTGATTTGCTCAAATTAATTTATAATTGCAGGTTTTTACGTCAATTTTTTTACCTAGTTACCTTTTTTTCGACATTTTGCCAACTAGACTTCATAAATCCATTTCCACTGTCAATGCTCTATTTCTGTCAAAGACCAAAATTCAATTACATAACGATAAAAATTGGTACTATAATTTGTTTATTTTGTCCAGTAATACAGAAATTAAGTTTGAACAGAACGAGTGTATCAGTCCCTGATTGTTGTGCAAATTCAGTGAGATTAATGAGATTAAACGAAGGAACCAAACAGTGTAAAGCAAATTACTTGCAGACCCATCTTTACCCCATTCCTCACTTGTTCCTTTTTGCATGTCACATTCCTCCGCGTCTCGGTTAGTCGGGACAGTGTACCGCCCTCTCCAGGTTGGGAAATTTTCTATAAAATGAAATAAGGAAACTGTGAAAAACTTGAAAATTTGTTTACTACATGTGACACTTCCGTGTGGCAATCCAGCTCTCTAGCCCTCGCGACGGCCATTTAGCAAATTTACTTTGGATTCTTTTAATAGTGTTTAACTCCAATTTTCTCTATCGAGATGAAATGATAAGCGGAAAATGTGTTTTTGAAGGGAGGGAGGAAGGACGGAAGGAAGGAAGGAAGGAAGGGAGGGAAGGAGGACGGATGGACGGAAGGAAGGAAGGGAGGGAGGAAGGAAGGAAGGAAGGAAGGAAGGAAGGAAGGAAGGAAGGAAGGAAGGAAGAGTTTTCAAGTCTAAGTTTAGGGTGCCTTCCCGGCATTTGTCATTTATGAGGACTGAGGAAAACTCGTCAAAAATCTCAGTCAGGGAGGACGATAAAAATAGGTTTTGAAACGACTTCGGCCACGCGTGTTGGTTTTGATGAATATAAATTATGATTGTTTGACTTATGTGATATCATAAAATCAACCAATGAAGTGAAATAAAATGTTGAATTTTGAATAATCATAGCCCGATATTGTAGTGAAATTATCGTCAAGTTTTTTTTAAAATTCTTTTTATCACGTGACGTGCATTTGTCTCGTGTCAGTGTAGCAAACACAAAACCCTCCACTATAATTGCTGAGCACCATAGTAAATAAGTGCGGAATTTTGCCTCCACATATTCACCTACTAATTCCCAAATGTCCTTTGTAACCAATGAAAATGCAGCCTCTTCATTCAACTTTGTTAAAAAGTGTTTTCAATAGTTGCATATTTACTAACTAAACGTATATTCACTCAAACAATTATTTTTGCGTATTCAGCAAAGCAGTTTGAAATAATTTTGTAAAGTATGTAATAATACCTGCTTAAAGAACCATAAATTTTAATAAACATTGTTGTTCAGAATGGTAAACTGTTATCTCTGTTTTGTTTTTCTCAGTTTGTATTAGTAAATCGAACGATAACGATTGTAATAGTTGAGTTTCGTCTATTTTAGTTTCACGATTTCTGAATAGGTAGCTATTAATAAGTAAGTATGATATTTTATACAATTTCAGATGTACATTACTTTTATTCTTATTCTATTCATGAAATAGTCATAAACTCGTATTTGGCTCTTCTCTATTGGCATTACTGACAATCGACGTTCTTCTGTTACTACCTGGCTTGAAAAGATTAAGTATTCATAATATAAATATACAATTATTACAATATTGCAAGCCAAGTTTAGAGAAATTACATTTAAGCTTTTATTTCATTCGTGAAACAGTCCTAATAAATATCACTGGAAAGTCTGAACTTTCCAGGTAAATTCACTTGTGATATTACTTGTGATGATGATTTTATTAATAAAATAATATATTTTTGGAATCAGAGCAAGATAGGAGTAGTCGATTCTGGTGGTGTAGTGGTAATCATACTTGCCATACTTGCCTTCTAAACCCAAGATCGCGGATTCAAACCCGGCCAGGATCGATGGATTTTTTCGGGCGTAAAAATCCTAAGTATGGCTTCCTTCGGAAGGGAAGTAAAGTCGTGGGTCCCATGTCGTATATTTACGGCACGATAAAGAACCTCAAGTCCGAAAGAAGAGGCCTCTGAGTAAAATTTGTCGGCCGTTTCACGCCCTGAATTGAATGGGGCGCTGATGGCCTGAGATGTTAAACAGAGTCCATAAATAAATGAAATGCAGATAGGAATATTGTAATTCACAGATCTAAGTTTAATATGGCGAGCTCTTACACCAATTCTACCTTTCCCTGTCAAACCACAACGAGTCTTTGTACCCTAGAAACGTCTAAGGAAGAGATTTTAATCATAAGAGGCGACTCAAAACCTTTGAGTAAATGTGGTCCAGGCTTCAACGTTAACCAATGAGAAGAATATTTCGGTACTTCAGCCTTGCTTACGCTGTCCTTTTGTGCCTACGCCTCCGGGAAGAAGGGATGAAGTGTGGAGGAGACATCGGGAGCCCTCTGCGCGGACTTAGACATGTTTCTAGATAGATCACCTGAAAATCATCCGCCCCCCCCCCCCCTCAAAGAGCTGACTGCCTCAGAAGGTGTGCTTCCTTACCACATATGAAATTTCCTGGCTGGACACAAATTTAAGTCAAATGAAGACTTCATAGGAGTGATGAGTGTTTTGAGGGCCTCGAAGAAACGAGCTTCCCACAAGGGAATCACAAACCTAGTGATACACTGGAGCAACTGCATTGAGCTTAGAACGGAAAAAAACTATTTCGGGAACTATTTCGGGAAAAAAAAGTCTGTTGGGAGACTGAACCTGTTCTCTATCAAACCATCCTCGTAACTCAGGACTTGAGATATACTGATCTAAACCTAAACTGACCTGTAATGATCAAATAAACAAAGGCAAAGCGTGCTCACAGTGTCACCTGCAACCGTTAGCGTGAGAACTATCTGCTACGAGAGGGAGTGGCGTGACCTTGACTCTTGCGTGCTGTGCTTAGCTGCGGACGTTACGTCAAAAATAAATCTTAAATACAAGAAAATGTTTCATCCTTATTATTTATAACTTAAATGTTTTTGTTTATGTTTTTCCTTAGTTATGTACATGGTAGCCTTTTAGTTCAAAAATAGATTTCTTTCCAGTCTTTATTTGGAAAAAAAAAATTATTAGTACCATTCTGAAAGTATCCATAATAAAAGACGAGTTAAAACAGAAAGGATCACAAATGTTTCTCCAAAAGATTCATATGCAATTGAACTTGAAACACTTCTTGCCCGATGGAAGAACACGAGCCGTTTTTTGACGATTGTAAATATTTGTACGTTACCTTTCTTGCTCCCTCACCTATACCATGGATGTTAGAAGTGTCTGACAGTGGTGTAAGGCTGTGAAGCGTACTGCCCGAGTCCATTAGCCGGGCTGCTAGCTTGAAAGCCCAATTAGCACCATGTTGTAAGGTGACTCATAACATGAATTTTGTAGAAGTCGCGTATCGCATACCCGCTAGCGAATATCGCAAACTGAGTGCAACAACTTTTTCTCTTCTGATTCTACGAAGCGAATGTCTGTCACTACAGTTCAACCCGCTCGTCCTTGAAAGTCAGAATGCTTCGTCACAAGGCAGAAATTGTAGGAAAGTAAGGCCCCTTTCACAGTGAAAATTAAACTCAGCTAGATGCTTGTATTGTAATGGAACCATTCGCAATTAATCACGTAAACACAAAAACAAACGTACAATTAGACGTAAACTTAGAAGCTTGCAAGGTCCAAGGTTTGCGTCTACTTCTAACTTAAACTTAAGAAATTATTCAATCAGAACACAGGTGCTCTGTAGAGCTCTATGGTCGAGTTTATCCATACACGGAGCACGGAAATCAAATACACCTCTTGCTGCTTACTGCTGCAAGTCCCGAGCGACGGCGCAGAGAGCCGAAGGTAGTGCTCTATGATATAGCCAGATAAGACTTTCAAGCAAATAGTACCACGCACAGAATGTTCTATAAAATGATGTTTATGAATTTTTTCTGTTGCAATCAAATAAGATTTGCCACCATTACAGTGATTTCCTCGACCCTATCAATTTATATTTATGAAAAACCACTGGGTCCATTGGTTTCTAGGATTTACCCGAGGTTAGCGTTAGGTAAGTGAATTAATAGCGAATTCTAATTGTTGCAGATTTGCCACAGTTACCCTATTTTACTCGCCTATCAATCTTCTATCAATTTGTATTTAAAAGTTACGGAGGACAAAGCATAGGTTACATCATGTTTAACCCCCCCCCCCCAAACAATATATACACAAAATTTTCACACATTTGATGGTTCGGCTCTCTCCGCTATCGCTCGGGACTAGCAGCAGCTAGCAGCAGGAGTTGCACTTCTTTTCCGTTTTCCGTGTAAAGGCAAGTTATGGTAGAGAGAGCTGAAGATCAGTGACTCTGTAGACAGAACGGTGTCAATGGACAAAACATTAATTGTGTTATAAGAAAGCTATCCTTACTTAAATTACTGCAAGCAAATTTGCACTGTGCATATGCATAAACGCTACCGCCGTGAGGGAGTCATTTTCAATCAGCTTAGTTGATCTTAGCTTGTTCTTATTTTTGATTGGCTAATGCGTACCTTTGCGTCTTTCATTGTGAATGACTAAATCCTACTAAGTTTATGTGTTATGTCTTATTTTATTATGTTTATGTTTAATTTTCATTGTGAATGGGGCTAATAGGGCATCCGGTTGCGCGGGATATTTTCCTTCCCTACGGATCTACAGCGACTACAGGAAGTATTGGCCTCGCCATATAAAACAGAAAGCATAAGACATCAGTGCGTATTCTAAAACTGTTTCTTCTTCATCATCTACAGCCATGGGTAAGGTGTTATGGGAGATCGGCTGTGGTCTATTTATTAGCATGGCAGTAATAGAGAAAAAGAATGAAAAAAAAAACCCTGCACTATTAAACTGTCCTTATAACAAACCACCTGAATCAAAATCATAATATAAACATAAATGTTCAATTGACAAAAGAGAATGTAGAAGAACACATAAAATTAGTTGATACAATGGTGTAAAGTAAATTGGATCATGCTATTCACGATAGAAAGAAAAAATATTACCCATGAAGTTATGAAATATTTAAAAAGGGAAAATAAAAATACATTAAAATTAATCTTAATAAATGAAATTAGATGGACCGAATGTAATTACAATTGTAAAATTCAAATGTAAAATAAGAAGAACTGCAACATAACGAACAGAATTTGACAATTAAAGGTTTTAAGAAATAAAGGAAGAACTTAAAAACACAAAAACTTAAAATCATCTGGTTTAGATTTGATTAACATTGAACTTAAAAATATGTTGGAACATTCTTAAAACACAATTTTTATACGTATTAATTCATTGTTGCAAACAAAGAAAAATTCCGCATGACTGGTCAATTATAATTGTATACTCACTTAATAAAAGATGGCGAAGATAGTATAGTAGTAGGTGTATTTTATTTTTATAAAATTATATGTATTACAGATATATTTCATGCATAGGTCGTCGAACGTACACACTTAACTACGAGAAAAATTAATAATAACAATAAATAAAAAATAAAAATAGAAAAAAACCGTATAGAAATATATGAGTGGAAAATTTACACGCTATTTAAAGTTATAGTAGCTAGTTATTGAATTGCACGAAACAGAAAAAAAGAAAGTTTCTTTTTGCTTCTCGTATTTTAGTTAGGAAAATGTCCACATTCAGTCAATTTGTATCATCTGCAAACAGGTCCCAACATATCCCTCGGGTTCTAATTACCATAAGAAAATATTCTGAAAACCGCATTTTTCTCTGATGCTCCCAGTGGGTGCATTTGATAGAATGTGTGCCCAATTCTCCCCCCCTCCGCATAATGGGCAGATGAGTCGCTCAACCTCCCAGCCTTAATCAGATCATGCCTTTCTCCCTAGAACGGCATACACGTCTTTACCCCAGGTTAATTTAATTTCATTCGATAGGCTCAAGGAGATATTCGTGTTACATTCTGCTTCAATTTTCTGCCGGCTGACATGCTCTAGCCTTCTTTTAACCTACTTCCATACATTGTTATTATTTTCATACCTTGTTACCACAGTGAATCAATGCCAATTCCTCTCGAGTCACCTTTGCAGCCCAAAATTTTGGTGTTATATTTTGTATCTGGTGTCTAAAGCATTTAGCTCGAAGTGTGGACTGGTCTCCCAGGTGGCCGTCCTAGTTTTACTAACCGTGTTTTCATAGTAACCCACTTATCTCAAGACCTCACAAGTTTGAAGGTCCTTTAGATAACTCCATAACTCTTTTCCAAAAACCAACTTTAATTTTATTTACCTACATGCTTTTTCCCATACTCATATTTCACTTTCACTTATATATACCGGGCTTCCAGAATATGTCCTCACCGCTAGTATGGAGTTTTCCTACTCGGCCAAGGCCGGCTCTCTTCCCCACTGTCTGTTCTTGAGCTTCCGAGCAGGCACCCGTGTACATTCGTTTACGCAGATGGCAAATCAGCTGACTTTAGAGCAATATGTGCTTGAGTGTAAATACTTTTATAACACGAATCAGCTCGTCGCGTTCATGAGTATATCATGAGCAATTTCCTCCTTCCAATCTTGTGAATCAGTTTCATAAAACTTCAGTGCAAAACACAAATTACATAAAAAAAAAATGGCGTAAATTTTAAACATACACCAACAAAATCGCTATTGAAATTAGCACAGCAAGTTGGAATTTGTGCCTTCTACACATGGGGCAACAAAATTGTCAAAACTCAAACCTTACAATTGCACACGTATGCAGTAACTGGTGTAAGGTGATCCCGTAGCAGGTGTGCGTTATTATGAGTGGTTTCTTTCATCAGTGACTGAAGGTTTATTTGACCCACAGCTTGTGTTCTTTTCACACGAGGCGCGGTTCTACCAAAATTATCGTGAGCGCACCCACAACACTCGCTATTGGTGTTCTAAAAACCCAAATTATATTCAGACTCCTCTTTATGAAAGGAAAATTGGAGTATGTGTGAGAGTAGTGCAAGACGCATAATCAGTCAGTAAATGGAGAGATGTATCGCAATAACATACTGAGACCTCACTTTTTAATGGCTGGTTTAAAGAAAATTCTGCTACTGCTCATAGAGCAGAGGCGTCCAAGAGTAAAATTAGGGAAGTGTTTCAAGATTGATTACGGATGATCCTCTCGCTCTCCAGATGTAACCGTTTGTTATTTTTTATTTGTGGGGTAGTAAGAAGATCAAAGTGTACAAAACAAATCCTCACACCTTGGAAAAAATTCATGGAAAACTTACGAAATGAAATATGAAACATTAAAGTGGTCGAACTAAATCATATCATTCGGAAAGTGTTTACCCCGTACAATGCCTGTTTAGCTAAGGTAGGACAATATTCTTTGTATTTGTTATAAAGTAAACCTTTATACATAGTTTTAAGAAACGAAGTCTAGTTTAGGCGAGGTCGGCTGTGGCATGTTTAGCTGCCGAGACGCAAAGCTTTTGCGAGCGGTATGGAGGTATTGTGGAAATCCTGTGGCTGAATAACAATAATCAAAGAATCTCTAATGTTGTACTGGTAGATCTGCAACGAGATTTAAAACAAATAGTAGCTCATTTAGTAGACATATTGTTTTATAATTAATAAAGATAAATGCTTATTCCACTCATATTAAAGACTACTCCCAGATAACAAAACTGTTTAAAATTTAATATTTCTTCCACACTGTTGTGCCATTTTTAATCTCTGCCATACAAGCAACCATTTTTGAAAGTTATAGTTTTGGTTTTACTGACATTTAGCGCAATACCGCATTTCAGTGAGTAATCTTCTATGTGTGTATGCCTTTCTGCAAACCTTCTTTTGTCAAGGGGACCCGGCACGCCCTAACCTATTTCATTTTTTACGACATATTGTTGCATATATTGACTTCAATTTAATATTGGCTTTTATGATAACTTTTTACTTTTTCAAAAAAAAGTCTTTGGGTCTAACATTTTTTAAATATTTTTGCACATACAGTGCTACTTATATTTTTTATGAAATTATATATTTTTAATTGGTATTTTAAACTATGCAGAGGTACCAGAAGAACAATTCCTGAAATTTTTAAAGTTTTAGGTCAAGTAGAAGCTAAGGAAAAGGAAAGTCTGTAAGGGAAAAAGTAAGGAAAAACGGAAGCGAAGTTAGAACACACCAACAAATTATATATTTTCAAAAAAATATATAACATTAGGAAATGCCTTACCAATATAAATTATGAAATGAATGGCCAAAGTAAAAAAAAAAAAAAAAAAAAGATTTTCCCCCAGAATTTTGGTCTACAGGTGCCCTTAAATAATAAAAGAGATACATCATCTGCCTCGTAATATCACAGGAATGAATCGTCCACTTCAGATGCATTCATTTCCTCCGGTATCAGAGCATCTATAAATAGGCTGATTTATAACAGAGACATAATACATTACTGACGAACTTCTCTGCTGGCTGATCTGCAGTGCAACTTGCTCAACGCCGAATTTCACGTCGCTCCTTTATCGTTTAGCCAGAGACACATTTTTATCCACAGAACATTTCTTTGATCACCGTCAAACAACCTTTTGAAACAAAAAGTGCACAATATAAATAATCCCGTTTTCTTTTCAAGTTTACATTTAATAGTTTCTTTAGGATGAATTACTATTATTGTGTATTATCCACTGTAGAAAACTCTTCCCTGAAACCTGCTTGATATGTAGACAATTTATTACATGAGCGAGCACGTTAATGGTGATATACCCCAATAGTTCCCTGGCACTCAAGGCATTACCCCTGTCTTTGAATATAATTGTATCAACGTTTCTGGCATTCGGAGGTTACCCTTGCCTAAGAATATCGGCTGTTCATCTGCTTCTGGCTTACTTTCTTCTTTAAATAATTTATTAAATGCGATTGGTAAGAAAATTATTAGTACTTCCGCCACTTCTAAATAGACTTTTATTAAGTCAGCTGAAATTTGTTAAATTTGGGTGCTTTTCCATTTACTAAGCCTTTAATCACCAATTTAACTCCGCTATCTGTTATTTCTCTGATATGTGTTGGTACTGGGGGATTAAACGCAGTTCTCTAAGAGATATTCGCGAGTGCTCTCACGCTTCGCTCCATTTTACTTGCACGCCAATAACAAAACATAAATGAAAGAACCGTAAAAACAGCATGGGAATAAGTGCACTAAATGCAGGGTACATAAACTACACAAAAATGATGATTTACAACGCTAATAATAATAATAATAATAATAATAATAATAATAATAATAATAATAATAGAAACAAAACTGCAAAAGAAGCAGAGTAGGTATACACAAAGATCACACATGGACGAAATGTTTACTCTGCAATTATTGATTAACAAAACAAAGTAGGACCGTTTCCATGGTCTTGTAGTAAGAGTTTGCGGCTGTTAATCCGGAGATTATGGGTTCGAATCCCGTCAAACCAAGCTGTCTACGTAAGTTGTTTATTTATTTATTCCTCGGAATGTTTGAATGGTGTTTAACGCCCGTTTTTACTACAGAGCACCACAGGCACTGACGATACATGAGGTGAAATGAAATATTGGGAAAGGATTTTTTAAGGAAGGAAATGTTTCATGTCTAAGTTTAGGGTACGTCTCTGGCATTTGCCTTTATGAGGACTGAGGAAAACCTGGAAAAAATCTCAGTCAGGGAGGACGGTCCTGGCAGAATTCGAACCCCAGAATTCCGCTCACGAGTACGCGCCTTAACGACCTCGGCCACCCGTGGCTGTTTATTCCTCGGAATTTTTCCATGCCCCGAGAAGATGCCAGAGACTTTTAAGGTGCCAAAGACCTCGAACTCATTTGCGCCACCGTTAATTCATTTCATTCATGACTACAGATTTAAACCTGCAATAGTCACATCCAATTTAGACATCATGAGAAAACTAATGCAGTCAAGGAGGCAATAAACAATATCTCTTATAGAGAGCCCGTCATGCAAAATATTTTTTTTATTTTATTTAAATAGTATTTGCCAAGTTTTGTTGTGGAAAAAGAAAACAAAACAAATATTGGTGCTACTAGAGCGATTTTTAACTGTTGGGTCTCAGGCATACCTCCCTCCTAGCGACTCGATTTTATTGATTTTCAGAAAATGTTTTTTATTATTGTATTTAAATGGTATTTACGGAGTTTCATAGAGAAAAAACAAATATTGATGCCGGTAGAATAATTCTTCTTTTTGGGTTGCAGGTAAACTCCCCACTTCCGACAGTCCGATTTTACTGATTTTCAGAAAATATTTTTTTTATTTTATTTCATTGGCCTGTACTGGGTTTCCTTTATAAAAAATTAAAATTAGGGCCGCTAGAGCGACTTTTAAATTTTACTTTAACTCCCACTCGTTTTGCAGGCATTCCTAATAGACAATTGCCCTGTTTTTCAGGAACAACTTTTATAAATTTATTTGATATATAGTTTTGTTGCGAAAAAAATGCAATCGCTGGAGAGTTAAGGGACACACACATATATATCCAAAATGGTGGGCAGCGGTTGAACGGCGGGAAATGTCCTTTAATTATTCTTAGCCAATAATGTAATTTATCTAATTACATTTATAAGTCGGTCCTGGTGGTGTAGCGGTTATCATACTTGCATCCTAAACCCAAGATCACGGGTTCGATCCCGGTCAGGACCGATGGATTTTTTCGGGCGTAAGTAATGACTTCCTTCGGAAGGGAAGTAAAGTTGTGTTACCCGGGTTGTACATTTACGGCACGAAAAAGAGACTCAAGCCTGAAAGAAGAGGCCTCGGAGCAAAATATGCCGACCGATTCACGCCCTGAATTGAATGGGACGCTGATGACCTGAGATGTTAAAAAGCGTCTTTAAATAAATCAAATAAAAATTATAATTCGCTAAAATTCCAGTCCTAAAACATGATGCTATAATGTGTATTTTCTCGGCCCCCTGAGAATACCTAAGCGGTCTTTGGTCTGGATGCTGGAAATGAATAAGCGCTTGATAAAGAGTAAATAACTTGTGGTTTAATTGGAAGAAGTAAAATGATGATGCTTTTGCATTTCCTCGTTGATACACCCGAAAGAAGGTTCTTCATAGTGCAGCCAAGCGTAAGCCAAGCTGATTCCCACAGAGAAATAAAATAAGCCAGCGGAAAATAAAAGTTTCAGTACTTAATACCGGCGCGAGACAAAGGTCCACATAGCCAGATGCAGTAGGTACTTAATTAAGATGACTTCTGAAAGGATTCAGAACCCATGCTGATGCAATTCCCTTTTTTCCTGAAGATCCTCTCCTCTTGCTATTATTTGGATAAGCTGACAAAGGACTGTAGGGAGCACATTTCTGGATCCTAAGCCGCTTTATTCTCTGTCTGCCTCACATCGTAAGAATGATAACTCAGCGAGACGAGTTATTACAGTGCCAACAGTTTCACCTCTAATGTGAAGTGGGTTTTCACTACTTCATAATTATCTGCCTCACCGACGCTACCAAATGTATTTTTAAACAGAATTAAAAATAGAAGCATTACTAAAGCAGGAATGCCAAGATACAGCATGCGACTGTAACTTCCTCGGGGTTCAATAACTTAATTTTATATGTTATTTAAGGGTAAAAGAAAATTAAATACAGTTTATGTTACAAACGAATTTCAATGTCAAAATATTCTCAGTGAATTATATTTCTGTTCTATTATTTGTTGTTTAACGTAGCTGTGTTTAATAATTTATAGAATTTGACATTTTTATCATATAAGATAAAGAGAGCCTATTGTGTCCCTTAAAGGCAAATGTCTCCTAACATGTAGGGAAAGCTCGCTTTTTACTTACGCAGTGAGCTATTCCGCGCTAGTTGTTCGTCTGCTGTTTAAAACACTCTGACTGATTTGTTCTTTAGTTACTCATTTCTCACTGCACTAGTTGCTTCTCGAGAGATTTCCATTTTTCTCTTCCTCTTGCTACTCTTGATCTGCATGTTCCTTGAAGAGGTCTGTCCATCTTCTTCTGGGTCTGCCTTGTGTCCTTTTCCTATTCAGGGCCCCACATGGAGATCTTGTAGGTTCATCTAATGTTCTGCATTCTTGCGACGTGACCGCCCCATTTCCCTTTACTTCAGGTAGCTATTTGTGTGATGTCTGTTGTCTGAGATTACTGGTTTATTAATACTAGAGGTATTTTGTCCTTCATAGGTATTGCCAGACCTTAAATTGCATTTTTCCTTGGCATATTTGACTTTTTTCTTTTGTTTTTCTGTTATTGACCATATCTGGCATCTATATAGTAACATAGGGTATACACAGTTTTCGAGCGTCTGAAATCTGATTTTCTTGGTTAGTGTTTGGCCTAACAATATAAACTTAAGGGCCTAAAATGCTCTCCAGGTTAATGAGATCCTTCTTTATACTTCTTTTTCCATTTTATCATGGAAGGAAATCTGTTGTCCTAGGTATGTTTATTCGTTCACATATGTGAGGACTGTTCCATATATTTTTATCGGGGTTTCAGGTCCGTTTGAAATTACGAGAGTAGGTCCATAAGTTTCCGGCCTAGCCATTTTCTAGGTATGACAAAGACAAATACTATATTTCACTCTTAAATATAATTACCCTTTATTGCAATACATTTCTCACATCTTTGAATTAACATTTCAACCCCCCCTAAATAGTCAAAAGTCTTGTCTACAAAATGGTTATATACAGCATCCATCACATCTTCGTCACACGTAAATTTCCTTCCTCGAAGGTCATTCTTGGGTTTTGAGAAGAGGAAATAGTCACTGGGAGCTAGATCTAGGCTGTAGAGTGGATGGTCGATCTCCTTGAAGCCACATTTCTTCATAGCTTCCTTTGCAACAAGAGCTGTGTGTACAGGCGCGTTGTCGTGAAGAAGGCGCACACCACCACTCAGCTTTCCTCACCTTTTCTCTTTAATGGAAGCACGTAGTCTGTGCAGTAGGCCACCATAGTACTCCCCATTTACTGTGGTGTTCCTCTCCTTGAAGTCAATGAAGAGTATTCCTTCACAGTCCCAAAAGATTGTGGTCATGCTCTTCTTGTTTGACTGAGTGACCTTGGCATTTAGAGGCGGTGTTCCTCCATTGATTCTCTTTTGGACAAGGGATCATAAGTAGTGGACCATGGTTTCATCTCCCATAACAATGGTTTGCAGAACTTCTATCTCGTTGCCATGGCAGAGTTCCAAAAACGCCTGACAACAGATGACTCGCTGCTTTTGGACTGAGTTGGTTGATTTATTTATGGACACTCTTTAACATCTCAGGTCATCAGCGTCCCATTCAACTCAGGGCGTGAAACGGCCGACAAATTTTGCTCAGAGGCCTCTCTTTCAGGCTTGAGGTTCTTTTTCGTGCCGTAAATGTACGACACGGGACCCACGGCTTTACTTCCCTTCCGAAGGAAGCCATACTTAGGATTTTTACGCCCGAAAAAATCCATCGATCCTGGCCGGGTTCGAACCCGCGTTTTGGGCTTTGGACTGAGGAAAGAAGTCTAGGCACTAACCTTATTCATGTTTACTGTTGTCCTTACTGACTAAGGTTTTTTTCCAGGTTTTCCTCAGTCCTCATAAATTAAAAATGCCGGGGAGATACCCTAAACTTAGGCCTGGAACGCTGCTTTCCCTGAAGCTGCTTTAATGATTATCATTCCTATACCTAATATTTAAAATTTAAATACTTTATTATGCATTTCCCAAAATGCAAACATAATCTTCGACTTTGAGATGATTGTAATTTTCATGCATGTGCGCAATCCAGAATATCAATTAGTCGAAATATGGTACATATGAAATCGATTGCGCTCGATAGTTATTTTATTAGTTTATTTGATAATATACACTTGTTTATATTGTTTGGCAACCACATTTTCATTCCAAAATTTAATAACTTAAATGTTGAATATGCTAATATGTGAATTTTGTTAATATAAACTCTAACTTCCAGTTATGGTTTTTAAGCAGTTCCTGAACTAGGTACATTTCTCAAAGAGAAAACAATCTTGATTAGTAAAAAATTCTGATATGTCAGAAGTCGTTTATTATTTTTTTTTTAATCAGTGGTACTGAAATATTTAGAATCACGCTGTAAAAGCAAAACAGCTTTGAAATGTTTCATAGTGTAGATCTGATATCTATTGTTTTGTTACTTAACGATAGAGGAAACTTATGTAATTATTACAGTTTGTTCTAATACTTTACTATGTATTGCAGAATAAACAAGCCCAAGCAAGCGAAATAATTCGTTACTACAAATGCATCATTTTAGCGAATTCCAAAGGCTATTGCGGTTGTACCCAGAATTATTTTTTAAAAATGTCTTCAAATCTCCTTTCAATCCTATCTACTAGACACCGAAAATCACAATGAAAAACAAAACTATGTTTATTTATGTGCCTGTTAACGCTCTAGCGGTCGCAATTTTTGGTTTTTCTCATTGAAATTCAGCATATAGTCATTAATTAACAAACGATTCGTCGATCTCGCCACAAACAAAATTGAACCATTGGGGGTGGGGTGATAACTTACAGCGAAATCTTTATGAAAAATTTAAAAATCTCTCTAGCAGCTGTAATTTTTTTTTCTTAACGAAACTGGGTATATTTCTTTAAAATAAATTGACAAATGTAGTACCCAAAAATCAGAGAAATCTTTGCATTAGGAATGTAGGTATACCTAAAAACTCAGTGTAGGTATACCTGAAAAATCAGCAAAATTAAACCTTTTGAATGGGTGAGGGTTACCAAAAGCCTAAAATTTAAAATTTGCTCCAGTGGCTTTAATATTTGTTATTTTTCGCAACGAAACGAGGTATATTCTATAATAATATAAAAAGATAGTTTCTGAAAATCAGGGAAATCGGGCTATTAGGAGAGGGGGTTTACCTGAAACCCAAAATTTAAAATTGTTTTTTTTTTCACAACAAAACTCAGCATATATCATTGAAATCAAATAAGAAAAATAGTTCCTAAAAATCATTAAATTCAGATTATTAAGTGTGAGATTTTACTTGAAACCCAAAATTTAAAAATTACTCTAGCACGTCAATATTTGATTTTTCGCAATGAAAATCTGTATATATCATTTAAATAAATAAGGTAAATAGTTCCTGAAAATCATGAAAATCGACTTATTAGCAGTGGAGGCCCACCTGAAACATAACATTTATTTAAAAATCACTCTAGTGACAAAAATTTAAAAAATAATTCTGGGTACAACCGCAATAGCCTTTGGAATTCGCTAAAATGATGCATTTGTAGTAACGAATTATTTCGATTGCTTGGGCTTGTTTATTCTGCAATACATAGTAAAGTATTAGAACAAACTGTAATAATTACATAAGTTTCCTCTGTTGTTAAGTAACAAAACAATAGATATCAGATCTACACTATGAAACATTTGAAAAGCTGTTTTGCTTTTACAATGTAATTCTAAATATTTCAGTACTGCTGATATAAAATTCCCACATATCAGAATGTTGTACAAATCAAGATTGAAATGCTCATATTTTCTCTTTGAGAAATGTACCTAGTTCAGGAACAGCATAAAAATACAAATGAAAGTTAAAGAACTTTTATTAACAAATTTTACATATTAGCATATTCAACATTCAATTATTCAATTTTGGGGTGAAAATGTGATTGCCCCCCAAAAAAACATAAACATAAACAAATGTAACATTATCAAATAAACTAATAAATAAATGATGAACGTAATGATTCCATGTGTTCCATATATCGATTAAATTTGAAGTTCTGACTTACGCACGTGCATGAAAATTACATGGTCATCTCAAAGTGAAAGATTGTTCATAACAAAATTTGGTATATACCATTTAAATAAAATTGGAAAAATAGTTTCTGAAAATTAGGGAAATTGGACCATTGGGAGTAGTGATATGCTTGAAAACGAAAATTTAAAAAACACTGTTGCGTTTAATTTTCTATACATTATTTAAAATAAAAGGACAAATTAATTCAGCATATAAACTGTATTTATATTGTGCTTATGTTTTATGTTTTAACAAAAGCATCGTCGTGAAGATAGCAAATGTGAAATATTAATCTTAATAGGCAAGAGTGCTGTGTAATAACTGGCGTTATGTGTTTTTACTACAATAACATTTAAATTAAATTTCAAAGCCAAAGAAAATCGATGAAACTTTAGTTTGTATTTGTTATTGTATATTTTCTTAATATATTGCAATTGTTTTTAAACAGTACCGTGTTTTTGTTTTATTGAAACATATGAACATCATCTTAAATACGCAACGTAACTCGAAACTTTCTGTTATTTCTCTATTTTAGTGAATGTAAAGATGGTACCAAGGGCTCAGTTTATAAACATAGTTACATTTAAAATGATTTAAAAATACCCACACAGTATAGTTTTGTCTATCAGTGGTCGTATTTTTATTTAATTCATAGTATACTATTATTTTTAGGGGTTTAATAATAATAGTAATAATAATAATAATAATAACGATAATAATAACAACCATTCAAAATGTGGTTTAATTTTTGTGATGCTTGTAGATCACAATAATTCAAATTTTGTTCCTCTAATACCACACAGTAAAGCCATAACTTTATTTCATTGCATTAATTAATAAGGCCATACTTTGCATTTGATATTCATTTTTTAGTTGCTATACTTGGTGAGGAATTCGCTTAGTTTACGCAGCTCCTGCTTGACGCACTCTTCTCATACACAGTTAGATAATGTGTGAGATAACTTCACTTGCAGAATATTAAGCGCTTGCAATCGACCGAATGGCTGCAAGATGAATCTTTTAAGGCAGAGAAAACAAAAGCACATAAAATGTGACACTTTGCAGGATTTGTCACGCGAACAGTCGTTTAGTAGCGTGACTGTGCGACATTTAGGAGCACGCGCAGTGCCGTTATGCAATCAGCTTGATTGGAACTGTTGTACGTTATCTGACTGGTAAAATACAATTGGCCTACTTCCCAGGTGAAGGCAATTACTGATTTGCACGCTGATGCGACGTTTTCTGTGCATTTATCTCTTTCCCTTCCGGTTTTCCATATAAGTTAAATTTAGATCTAAATGTCGCGAATCATACCGGAAACCGGCATCTGGCACTGTCCCAGAGTTGGAAATGCTCAAGTCTAGAACATAACAAAAACCTTGAGAATTTATTTTGGTTTCCAACATTAATGCAACACTATACTGAAATTATTAAAAATTAAACATATTCTGTTGCTTATGAAGTTCGTGGCTTATATGAACATGTAGTATAATAAAAGTTATGCATACTTTCTTCTGGCTGCATTGAAGAGAGATTTATTTTTGGCCAGCATCCGCAACTGAATGAAATCAGCGCAGGGCCAAGGACACGCCAGTTGCTAGCTCTGTCGATGCCCAAGCCCCCCTCTCATTTTTGCTCGCACAACTTTGATCAGTAACAGCGCACCTATACAATATTAGTTATGTTTCATTGGAGGGTTAATCTGTGTTATAGAAGCTGTTCGAAGTGATGCCAGTCTGACAAGTGAACTGGAATATTGTCATAAATCACAGCAATAAGTAAACATTCTTCATTTATTCTCCTTTATCGATTAGCGCATTTTGCAAAGTAGTGAACAGCAATACTCTACATTGAAGCAATACTACAGATAATTGAACAATCCCAACGAATTTTTGCATAATCTTCTTGGTGGACTGAATGATTGGATTTTCTTGGCGATACTTCGCCTAATTATCGCCCCTCCATAGATTCTCACTTGAAAAGAGGAGGAAAATAAATAGCCACGGTTTCATTCGCTTGACAATGAATGGGGTGGGGGGCTTAGTGCAGATGCAGAGGATGGGAGTTAGAGGAGCTTGTTTAGGAAGAATGAAGCAAATGTATAATACAGATTGAGAGGGGTATAATATATTGAGGGTAACGGTGTAGTAGATATGGATGAAGTGAAGTTAGTGCTAAAAGTTTTAAGAATAGTTTTAAACTGTAATAATGTGAGTATAAAGGATAAATAAACAAATGCAATAGAGAAGTGTAAAGTGTAGTGGAGCAGCGAAAGGGAACTTTTAATGGGACTTGAAACAGTTTGTGTATATAGAATGAGAGGAGGTAAAGAGAGTGTGGAAAAAGGGTATGACGAAAGAGTGAAGAAGAAGAAGAGAAAGATAAAGAAGAAGTTCAGTGAAATATAATAAAATTGTTATAATAACTATTATAATTATAACTAATACTACCAGTGATATTATTATTATTATTATTATTATTATTATTATTATTATTATTATTATTGTTGTTGTTGTTGTTGTTGTTGACGATGTCAAAGTAAAGAATTGGTAGGATAAGTGTTGCATTGATAAATGTCAATTAAATTCGCAAACAAGAATATAATTAATGTTGAAAACACTATGTAATATATAAATGTAAAATTTACACGAATATATTTATAAAGATGATATATAATAGAAAGATGATATAATATGGAAATAAAGAAACGTAAATAAGATCAATAGATATATATTATATACTTTTATACAAATATATATTTTGGGTTTCAGGTAAACCCCCTCTCTTAATAATCTAATATCACTGATTTTAAGAAACCATTTTTTAATTTTTTTCGATGGCATATGCCGAGTTTGGCTGAAAAAAAATGAGTCGTGAAAAAGTGAAAAATACGATTTTATTTGAATAAAAGAATATTTTAAAATAAAATACACAAAACTAACTTTAATTAACATTTCCCTTAACTCTTTGTCAACTTATTCCCCGATTTTTAAATTTTCGCGTTAACCCCCCACCTTTAAATTTTGATTTTCAGGTAAACTCCAACTCCTGGTTCGACTTCCCTGATTTTCAAGAACCATTTTTCTTATTTTATTTAAATGATATATACCGAGCTTCATTGTGAAAAAAAAAAAAAAAAAAACAAATATTGGTGCAGCTAGAGCGATTTTTAAATGTTGGGTTTCAGGTAAACCCTCACTCCTAATAGTCCGATCTGGTTGTTTTCCGAAACTATTTTTATAATTTAATTTCAATGGGATATACGCAGTTTCGTTAGAAAAAAAAATGCGACAGCTAGAGCGTTAAGACATACCTACATATATAAAATGTTTCATTGTCATTTTTGGTGTCAAGAAGATAGGATCGATGGAGATTTGGAGAGGAAAAATAAGTATTTTATTGGTACACCCGCAATTCCTTCGGAATTCACTAAAACTGCTGCCAGCCGTCCAGACGGTCAACACTCTAATCAACTCAAAAGTGACATGTAAAGATGAACATAGTAAGCCTGTACTGTAAAACTAAAGGTGTTGCATGCTAATGTAAGACACATACACACAACTAAGATGGCTTGTGGAAGCATTATTCTTCTTGGCTGGTGCACTCTAGTGTATTCTCCTAAACTCAAGATCGCGGGTTCAATCCCAGCTAAGATCGATGGATTTTTGGGCGTAAAAATCCTAAGTATAAGGTAAGTAAAGCCGTGGGTCCCGTATCATAGATTTACGGCACGATAAAGAACCTCAAACCTCAAAGAAGAGGTCTGTGAGCAAAATTTGTGGGCCGTTTCACGCCCAGAATTGAACGGGACGCTGATGACCTGAGATGTTAAAGAGCGTCCGTAAATAAAGAAATAAAAAAAAAAACAGACTTGCACCTTCATATTATTATCCAAATTTCCTTTCTTTAACCCCAGAGGACAACAAATTCGAAATTTTGCGGATCTGGAAACTGCACTGGATGATTTTTTTTTCTTCCTTCCCTAAGCAATTATATCCCAATGGAATTCATAGTCTTTCGTCGCGTTGACAAAATGTGATATGATCTGAAACCGACACAAGTTTTTGGTCACCAAGAAACTACAGAGTAACTTTCACACCAGAAGAACCCAAGTACGAGTGTATCGAGGCAAAAATGCAGTAATTATTTAGTTGCTGATGTCCTATTTATTAGCTGCGTGCCTCAGTACGCCGTGGCAAAGCTTTTCACACAGTGCCTTTGTTTCTGTTTGTTCCGGTCGCCTTTAAAAGAGAACTCCCGCCCGTCTTGTCCATTCAGGCCTAATGAGACACTGGCGGTAATAATAAGACGAGGCGCGCATGTGCTCACATTGAAACACGCCCACTCCGTGATCTATGTGCCAGTTAAATTAATTATGAATTCTCTGTCTGAGCCACGCCAGATTGGGTTCGCAGGAGACGCTAGACATATATACACTCCACAAATTGAATTTTAAGCCGTCACGCTTGTTAGACGACGCGCAGAGGGCGTGTACGTATGGATAATGATCATATAATGTATACCACACATCCACCAAATGTCAAGGCAAAATGCTAACGGGAGAGTGGGTAAAAAAAAAAAAAAGCATTGTGCTCAGTATTTGCAGCTAGGTGCGATTTAAAAACTGTTTAACAGTGTGTTGTGAGAGAAAATTGCCGTTTTGTATGCGTTTTTAACTCAATAAAAGATTTAAAGAACACAAGGAAAAGAAAAGCCGTGCTTTTGATCTTTTTTTCATAGAAATGCACACTGAAGTTTAAAAACACTGCAATCAAGCAGATCTACACGCTAACTTCGATTTTCAGTTGTTGTAGTAATAGTAGTATTAGCTTTAATGCTATACAATTCTATATATACATTACAAATATTTTTTTTTTTTGATTCGTTTTATTTAAGGACGCTCTTTAACATCTCAGGTCATCAGCGTCCCATTCAATTCAGGGCGTGAAACGGCTGACAAATTTTGCTCAGAGACCTCTTCTTTCAGGCTTGAGGTTCTTTATCGTGCCGTAAATGTACGACACAGGACCCACGGCTTTACTTCCCTTCCGAAGGAAGCCATTCTTAGGATTTTTACCCCCCCCCCCAAAAAAAAACTATCGATCTTGGTCGGGTTTGAACCCACGACCTTGTGTTTAGAAGGCAAGTATGGTCACCACTACACCACCAGGACACTTAATATGTTTTATGCATGGGTCGTAGACCGCACATGCTTAAGTATGACACACAATTAGAAAGATGAACAAATAATAATAAAAACTGAGACAATGTCAATAATAATAAATAAATATTTTTTTTAAATTATGAAGAACGGTATTCACATATATAAATTGAAACATATTACATTACTCATAATTACACTAGTTATTGCGTTCTAAGCAACAAATAAATTGCTTCTAGCTTCGCGCATTTCTGCTATGAAAATTCCAATATTTAACCAATTAGCATGGTTTGCAAACAGGTCCCAGCATGCCAATTGACCTCTAATTGCCTTCAAAGGTATTCTATGTACCCATTCATCAACTCCTCCACAAAATGGGCAGATTCTCATACCAGAACTATCAGATAGTTTGTGATCCTTGAAACTTCCTAGTCTAAACCAGGCCATTCCTGATCGACTTTCGCCCTAGAACGAGCACATATGCCTCTTTAACCCAGGTTAATTTAATTTCATTTGATAGGCTCAAGGAGACATTCTGCCTCGATATCTTGCCTGCTGATCTCTTCTAGCCTTGTTTTAACCTTCTTTCATACATTTGTATTATTAGCCATATTGAACCCAGGCCAATTCCTCCGAGTCCTCTTTCCCTTTCTACAGCCCAAAACGTTGGTGTTACATTTTGCATCTGGTGTTTATAGTATTTAGCGCGAAGTGTGGACTGATCTCCCGACATTAGTATAAACCAGTGTTTCATCGTCCTTGTTTTATTACTAAATGCATCTTAATAGCAACCCACTTTCCTCATGACCCCACAGTTTGACGTTCCTTTGGAGAACACGAGAACGCTTTACCAACAACCGACTTAATTTTTATTTACGTGTTCAGCTCTCCCCCGTCCCCATATTTGACTTCCATATAACAGAATATACTTAATCATAGCATTGTACATCCTTATAGAGCTTCTACTGGTATATCTGGAACGCGAGTCAGAACACGTAGTAACTTATTTAGTTGACCTCGTGCTTTATAATTAATAACAGAAAGTACTCATATTCCATTTCCCATCATATTAAACGGTACTGCCAAATAACAATTTTTAACATTTTGTATTTCTTGTCCACTATAATATACCATTCTTCGTCTCTACCATAAACATAGCCATTTTTACATGTTTTGGTTTTGTTAACGTTTACTACTATACCCCAATTCAGGCAATAATTGGAGTATAGAAGATACCTATAGAAGATAAGACATCTTCTAGATAAGGCATCTTCTAGGATATGAATGCCTTTCTGCAAACCATCTTTTGTTAGAGATAAAATAATTAGATCGTCATAGCATACAAAGGTACAGAGTGCACATAACGTCCACTACAGGGACATTCATTTCCTCCGCTAACTGGGCATCCAAGATATCGTCTTTAAATAGATTAAACAATAACGGAGATAGAATACAACCTGAGACGGAAGATAAGCTAGTAAAACTGGCATTTCAATTACCTAGTAATACTGTTTTTTGGGCAGTACTTTCAGAACTTGAAGGATGTGATGCAAGTCTATATAAATTAATTAAAAATACTCACAGTGCTAAGTGTTTAACATTTAAACAAAGTCTATTGTCTTTTCAGCATAAACACAAAGCTATTTATAACGAACATTATTTTTATTTGTTAGCATATCTTCTCTTAAGTTCCATACGTTTATTCCGGCATGCTTCATACCTTCTCTGAAGTAATTTCCTGAAGGTCTACAAAATGCTCCTCCACATTTTTATTATTATTTTTTTTAATGTTTATTCTGCAATGCTTACACCCGGATAGCTTGGTTCTATACCAGGACACAATACTCTACATTAATTTTTATTTATTTCTCTTTTAAATTTATTAATACCATTTAAATTTTACAGATTTTAAAACTACAATACTAATACTATAACTAAACAAAACTAAAACTTCAAAAACTATACCGGTACTGGAAATGAGCACAAAAACCCTATAGAGTATAATTAAATCTATAATTACTATTGATACCCAATAGCAATAAATTATTACACTTCACTTATATTTCAGAACTTACCTTTTAGATAGCTTTACTTTTACAATTAATTAATTAATTTACAATTTTTATTCAACTTACAATCTAAAATCATTTCTGCTAACGATCGGTATCCGGGCTGCTCCCCACCGGAATTTGAGGCAACAGGACCTGGACGTCGGTCCTGGTGGTGTAGTGATAACCATACTGCCTTCTAACCCAAGGTCGAGGGTTCAAACCCGGCCAGGATCGATGGATTTTTTCCGGGGTAAAAATCGTAAGTATGGCTTCTTTCGGAAGGGAAGTAAAGCCGTGGGTACCTGTCGTACATTTACGGCACGAAAAAGAACCTCAAGCCTGAAAGAGAGGCCTCTGAGCAAAATTTGTCGGCCGTTTCACGCCCTGAATTGAATGGGACGCAAATGACCTGAGATGTTAAAGAGGGTCCTTAAATAAAACGAATCAAAAAAAAAAAAAATAAAGACCTGGACATCACCGAGGTTGCTGCCGGTCTCAAGCAGCAGCCATGCTGGACCATGGTGTGTTGAGAGTGCAGTTTCCATCTCTTATCTTTTTCCTTAATCTTCTTCTACTCTCCAACTTTTATCTGTACATTCTCTACCATAGATATGCATTGGTCGTGCTTTCTTCTTCTTCTTTCTTCCTCTTATGATTTTTCCATATATTTCTTATATTTTGCTTTTTCTCTCGTTCTCGGTCTAATTCTTCTCCTGTCAGCTGCTTCCTTTCCGCCCGAAGACTACCATTATTCTCTTCTTCTGTTAAGTCTGCTCCCTTCTTTTGATTCAATTTGAGTGTTATCTTTTTCATGTTCTTGTTTTTAACTGCCTCTTATTGTATATCACTTCCTTGCCTTTCTCTGATTCTTTGGCCTCTTCTAGAGGAGCATAGAACTTCCGACAGTTAGATTTGCACTCTTATTTGATGTTATTGTTTAAATACTCTTTTGTCATTTTGCACGATGTTTTATTTGTTAAATCATTCAACCCTAAAATCATCTTCATCTCCCGTGATGTTCCAAAATATATTTACCTATAAGTAGCCATCTTTTCTCAGCTATAGTTGACTGATATTTCGGGCATACGAATGAAACACTTTCCGGTGATTCGATCACATTACAAACCGTACATTTATTGTCTGCTTGTAATTTAATTTTTTTCAATTGTTAACAAATATCCCTCTACGTTACAACTGTCTCTTGTTTTGATGAAAAACGCTGACTAGTGAGGAAGAGTTTGCGCTTTAAGAACACATGGAAGTAAGAGAGAGTCAAATATGGGGAGTAGTGTGGATGCTCCAAAATTAATTCTTCAAATCTCTCATTTTTTCCCATCGTCAAAACACTTTTGTGAGATGGTGCTTTGTTTTCATGATTTTTTTTTTTTTTTTTTTGTAAACTGGGTATTTTCTCAGGATGTTTTTCCCATTAGTTGTACTTTCCGGTTATGGTTTTATATTTCTGAATATAACAATTAGTAAACTTCCTTTAGTATCTCAAAAGAATACACCATTACTTTCTTGTGTTTTCTGAACAATTAGCTTCTGTCCACGTTTTGACTGATATTTCCATTCTGGAGTAGTAGATCCACGTCTCGTCCATGGCTATAAAAAGTGGAGCCAGTAGTCACAATATGCTGGTCTGCTCAATCGACGGGTCTCGGTACTGTAGGCGACCGGTAAAATGTATATAAGATGCAAAACTAAAAAATGAGACAACAAAAGCTAGAACACAAAACATACAATCCCTCACATAGATAAAGATCTATTATGAGCAACAGTCGAAAGATTGCATCATTACGAGTTACCTTGAAAAAAAAACACATCAGATCCCTACAGATGTGAAAGTTTTTAGGATTCTCCGGTACGATTGTAATGTATGCTGTATCCCCAGGCCAGTGCCTTTAGGGGTTTTCAGGACATCTCTAAAGCATTGTCCAGTTACGGTTGTATGTGCAGGTACATGCTGGTAATCCATTCCTTGAATTGCTAAAAATGAGATGACCATATTTCCTTGCAGAAGTTTCCGTTTTTGCCTTTTTGGTGTTTGTGATGATGGAGATTTTCACACAGAGCTTTACTGTTAGGATCGAAATGATGCAGTCAGATTTCATTAGCAGTGATTACCTTTGAAAGAAACTCCACATCTTCCTATAACAGCATCTTCAACTGCATGCAAACCTGCACGCGAACGTTCTTTAGTTCGGGAATCAGGAGTCTTGGAACCCACCGTGCACAAACACCTCTCATGTGCAACCTTTCAGTTATCACAGTGTGGTTCCCATCCTGTGAGAGTTTCAGAATTTCTGAAAGTGTTCTAAATATTATCGACGATCCTCTCTTATTGACAGCACCGGTGTTAATGTTTTCTTTCGTTAAAGCATAAACTGGACCGAAGGGTCCACCTTCCATTAAAATTGATAAAGCAGTGCGTCACCCCCATTTTGCCGTAGACGTAACTGAGCAACCTGCACATTCTCACAGGCGAGAACCGAAAGTTCCAGGTACTGGTTTCATTGTTGTCACATTGTATACATTATTCTAACAACATAGTGTAAAGTTAAATTCTAGCGCGAGAAATTATGCCTGTAAAAATTATGATCAATATTGAACAAACCTAGTAATAAGAAGAGAAGACAGTTTAGGTTTGCCCAGTTCCCGTGGTTTATAACAGAAAATTGTATGGGGAACGTTTGGTTTTGTTGGTAATAACTCAACAAAGCTAATCCGCTTGCAATAATCCTTTTTTATATACAATTTTGTAACTAAAAAGTTATTTCAAACAATATACCGCTGAATGAATGTCCCTTAATAATACGATTAAAGGATTTAAAAATGGACGTATGAGTGGGGAAAGAGTATGGTGGGCTTGGCGATTAAAAACCCGCAACCAAAGACCGCGGTTCGATTACCACAGAGGCGACTGGCATGTTGTAACATTTCAAAAAACGTATGCCTTTCGTTTAAATTGCTTTATTGCTGATGGAAGTGGCGGCTTGTAAGTTTAAAGCAATATGATGAACATGTTGAAAGTCTTTAAAAAAATCAATTTTTAAAGAACAAGTTTTTTCAAAAGGTGAGGATAGGTCCTTAAGTTTCTGGTCTAATCATTTTCTAGGTATGATAAAGACAAAAACTAAATTTCACTTCAATATACTTACACTTTATTGCAATACATATCTTTGAATTAACATTTCTATCCCCTCTCCCCCCAAAAAAGTCAGAAGCCTTGTCTCTAGAAGGGCGTAAGCATCCATCACTTCTTCGTCACATTTAAATTTCCTTCCTCGAAGGTTCTTCTTGAGTTTTGAGAAGAGGAAATAGTCAGGGAGGGCGGTCCTGGAGGGATTAGAACCCCAGACCTCCCGCTCACGAGTCTGCGCCTTAACGACCTCGGCCACCCTTGGCTGTCAGATGTAACAATGAGATTAAATTACATTTATTGTTATGCTCATACAATAAAGGAAATTATATATTCAAAATGATATACGAATACATAAGAATGGTTGCAAAATTTTTGGAAAAGTATTTAAAGTCCAAAAAACGAATAAAATTATAATAACTCATATATAATAATGAGTAAAATTAAAAATATTGTTAATGTTTCTGTATTCATTTTCTTGGCAGTATATTATCACACAAGAACAGCTTAACATAACCTGAAATAATATTAATAACAAGGAATGATCACCGATTTGTATAACTATCAATGTTATTTTTAAATTTTCCACTAGTGAAAAAGCATGAATTTGGAACTTCTGGGGCCCTAAGGTAGAATTGTTCACAGGAATCCGATTCAGCATCATAGTTTGTATTACTGCCGTAACCGGTGCAAATGTGCAACTAGAAAATTATCGCAGACTTTAATTCACAACAGCTGGTAGTGCCAACATAATCGGCAACCGTCTCCAACCGTTGCCTACGTGATTACACATGCCTGGAAAGGTGACAATTCTAAAAGGGGACACTGTATTTTCTCCCAAAATCCGCTAGAGTGCTGTTAACTGAGAAGAGCTTCCGCCTTGTTTAAACGAGAAACATACAAAATATCAATTCGTATGTAATGGTTTTCCTGCATATAAGCGTTATTTTAAAATATTCACAATAATAAATTTACAATTAATGTTTATATGATATTAACACTAATGCAGTAATCGTTAAGTCAGATTTAATGATGATACATTAAAAAAATGTTAGCCATGGTACAGGTTCCATGGGCAAAATATTTCTGCCTTCTTTATAATTTGAGAATCTTTAGACTTAGGAGGTTTTATTCTAAAATTCTTCATCCTGTCGTTTCTTTTCCTTAATTTATCATGCTTGATTTTGGTGATTGAGGTTTAAAAATTTTGTCTCAAGAGTGCCACTTTGCCTTTCTTGATCACAATTCCTGCATTTAAACGTTTCTATAAATTTGGGAACAGTGTAGACTTTTAAGTTTTTCATAGGGCGGACTTTTCCCACATATTAAAGCGCGACAAATGAATTTAAAATGTTTTGCAGGAAGAACACAAATAGTTAGTGGAACTCTCCTCGGTCTCGCAGCTTAATAAGACATATCAAAGGACTGTCAATAGTTCTTGACAGTTCTAGTAAGACAATCCGTGTCCTAATCAGTTATTCCTACTAAGCACCCATCAATCATTCCAGGATTGCAGTTTGTTTTGAAAGGGAAGGATAATGATGATGATGATAATAATAATAATAATAATAATAATAATAATAATTTGATAAAATTAGTTAATCTGTATATGTAAAGAATACAGCCTTTGTTTTACAATGTTATTTATCTTCTTTAAATTTATTAATGTTATTTTCAAGTAAAGTCGCCCTTTTTTCTCTTAGATTCCTTCAAAACTTTTATTTTGTTTCTTAATTAACGCATAGTATCAATCGGCAATTTAACTCCCTATTAAAAATGTATTTACATTTTACACTGCTGGATTTCTGAAAACAGCCGGCGAGTCGATATGTATTCTTAGTTCATTGGTGCCGGTATTAACATTTCTGTATCATTATTAGTTTTGTCTGTTTTACTTCCTTTATTTTAGGTTGTGGTGAACATTTTTTGTGACACACTCTTTCTGTTTATCACTGGGAAAGTTACTAAATGCTGAAAGTGTTTTATTTTGTAATAGATGTTTTGTTTTTGAGCTTACACTGAAATCACTTTCTTGAAAATATAAACTGCAAACTTTAAGAGTAGCTACATATTTGCGACCAGAGTCTCACCCTGTCTTGGAGTGGTAGTCCTCCATTTTTTTCTTAGAAATGGTTCTAGAGGGAAAGGTGAAAAGTAACACCTTGTACATTCTTTGCAGTGTCTAATGTACATTGTGCTACACAGCAATTCACCATATACACGAAATGTTATTAATACAATTCGAAAACTTGTTACGCTTTCTATCTTACCAATATCTGATATAAGTTAGCAGACATCTGGCGGCAAACTTGTGCAATCGAGGAACCCATTTTTACGCCCAGAACAAGGCCCCTTTTGAGGCCGTGTAATGACGTAGGCAACGCTCCAACCACGTGACTAAATTTAAGAGTAAATATTTCGGAATGCTTACGTTAGGATTTCGATGGCATACACATGCGTGATAGCTGTTTAATAAATAAGTTCGGCTTGTATTCAATTATGCATTCTCTTATTTATGCACAACCTTATGAAGGAAAGTACAATTTGGTGACATGCGCACTCAGAATTTTATCTCGCTAAACACCCAAGCCATCCCTAATGTACATACTGTGTGAAGAAGTGGGAAGAATGTTGGCAGAGTTGCTGATTTCAAAATCTCGGTTTATGTTTACATTATCTCGACGCTGCTCTATTTCTAAGGCCTCTCAAATTCATTTAAGCCAACGACCACGGCAAAATAGCCCAACAAGGATCAATTTCAATAATAGCACTTGAAAAATGTTTCTATCTACGCCTATTGTATAACTTTTCCTTCTGTTTAGAGGAAATGAAAATGTAACAGAGGCAAGGAGGGGGCAGTTAGAGAATAAGGTGGATGCGGTAGCACTCTGATGCCTTTTCTTGCTTTAAAAGTGTATAGCTTTTACAGCAGCATGGACAGAAGCGTTTTCGAGGTAGAATATAGGGTGTCTCGTCTTTGAAATAGGTGCAACTCCTTCCTTGGTTTTAAGACCTGTGGTAGGCAGATCTTGCAGTATATTCAGCACCGATCGTATGGTGATTTACAAGTAGAATAACTATTTCATCAGTAAAGGTATTCGGGCTTTCACAAATTGGCACCAGTAAACAAGGACTGCTTTTTAGAGGCCAGTGAGGAAACATAAAATCCAAAGAAAATGTCGATCATGATGTTGCATGGTTGTGATTTGGTTTATTTATTTATGGACGCTCTTTAACATCTCAGATCATCAGCGTTCCATTCAATTCAGGGCTTGAAACGACCGGCAAATTTTGCTCAGAGGCCTCTCTTTCAGGCTTGAGGCTCTTTTTCGTGCCGTAAATGTACGACACGGGACCCACGGCTTTACTTCCCTTCCGAAGGAAGCCATACTTAGGATTTTTACGTCCGAAAAAATCCATCGATCCTGGCCGGGATTGAATCCGCGATTTTGGGTTTAGGAAGCAAGTATGGTTACCGCCACATCACCAGAACCAACAGGAGTAGTGTATGGTTGTTTGTCCTACCGTTGACTCTATGCATAGAGAACCGTCTCTCAAGAACGCAGATAGGGTTTTCACTTCACTGTGTAGACGCTGTTATGCACTGTTCAGGTATTTTATTAAATGTTGCATCATAAAATTAAAGCTGTAGATTGAAACAAGTAGAAGAAAAAGATGCATTTCCTATTTGGGTTGAAGAAAACATGTATCATGTAACACAACATGAGTTATATTATACGCAGGACTATTCAAAATGGATTTTGGGGATTCAGAAATACTAATAAGAAGAACAAAGCTGTTAGAAATGTTTTTATACATTATCCTCCTCTATTCCTCCTCCTCTTGGCACAACAGAACAATTTGGCCTTGACAGACTGCAGTGATCGCTGCGTCCCCTACCTGGCCTTGCAACAACATTCGTAGAGATCAGTATTGCAGGAAGGCAAGTGATCAGCATGCCGACATCCCACCGGTCACCTAACACGCAGATTCGGACATCGAAAGACGCCACCTGTCTAACACACAGCTCCCCAATTGTCCTCACATTTCAGACCTCCCTAACTTAGAAAATTCCTAAGCAGGGATCGAACGTGGGATCTCTCGGCCAATAGTCAGCAACGCTAATCAGTAGAACAAAGAGGCGATCTGCATACATTATAAATGCTTAATATGCTTAATGCTTAATATTTTGCTCAATGTTTTGTCACTCTGTAGACATCTACATCTAATCTATTACTTTCCACGCACGCCCCAGCGTGTCATTGATGGATGTTTAGTGGTCTAAAATGCAAATCTAGCGCTCCATCACCATTCAATTATCTAATTACACAGCTACTTCTAAGTTTTAAATGTTTATTATATATCGAATTTATGCGAATCTAATGCGCATATTTTTGATGTAGCATTCAAAATGGTGGTGCGTATTAAATTCGAGTGCAGTTCCGTAATTCTTCAGTAAGATATTCCAGTTTATCGTTTATTACGTCATAATGCATTGCTGCAGTTCTCGACTTCGTTACATTTATTGTTAGCCTATTATTGCACAGAGCGTTTGAATACAGGTAGTCACGAAATGCAGGACAAACAAAGAAGAACGTCTTATGATGCTGCTATCAAGTGTAAAGTAATTCTTTATGCTGAAATAAATGTTAACAGAAAGACAGGAACAGAGTTCAATGTAGCTGAGAGCAACATTCGTTTGTAGCGGCAACAGAAATTGACATTATTTGCAACTAAAGCTGGTAGGAAGAAATTCACAGATCCTCGCAACGGAAGACATCCTGAAGTAAAAGTTTTGGAATTCATTAATGAAAGGAGGAAGAACGAGCAACCTGTGACTAGTGACATCATAAGAAATAACTTTTTCTTTTTTGATCTACGTCAACTGTCCTGACAACAGCCGAGTGATGGATTTTGTCCTACGTGCTTTAAGATGTAACAATAGTCCGCTTATAAATTCTGTGTTCTGATTGTTTTATGAAGTGGGTGTGCTATCTCTAAGACGCCGCACAACAATATGTCAAAATATATATATATTTTTTTTTATGATTTTAAGTTTTAAATTCAGGGTGTGTATTGCATTCGATGGCACATTAACCCGCGTAAATACGCTATGGTTAATTTATTTAGTTTGTTGTTACTTATTTTATGTTATTTAATCTCTAGACACTAATTGAACTAACTATGTTGAAGTTAGAGGAGATTAAATGAAAAAATAATAAGTTAAGTTTGACTGTTATGTTTTATTTTCCTACTAGGGTACATATTTAATTTAACCATCCTCGTACCTTGTATTCAAAGCTGTCTTTACATTCTGTTTGTCAAGGTCTAACTCTGTTTCCTGTACTTCTCATTCTATTCATCAAGTACACCTTTTACGGTTCAGTTCTGTACTTCACCCTTTTCTAAAAAAAAATTCCCTCAGCTATCCTTGCTCTTGCCTTTTCAACTTCACTTGACCGACCCGTGTCCTTCGTTTCTTTATTTTTGTGTTTTTTTTTCTTTTGTGATCTACGTTATCATTACAGCCTCCCCGCCCTATTTCTCTATCACATAATTTACCTGGACAAAAGAGGGCGGTGCCTGCACGAAAACCATAACGCCCCCCTCCAAAACAGATTAGCCGCTATCACAAAACTCCACTCTAGTGGTCACGAAATGGCCGGTCAACTAGAATGCAAGATAAGTGTATGTGTTGTGTGCTTTGCCCAAACTTCAATATTCTTATAACACAAGCACTTGCTGTTATTTTATTTGGCTACATATGTTAGCCTATGTGAGTTGAAAAGAAACCCAAACTGAAATTATCGCTCTGATCTATAAGAGGTACCTTCATAAGTTTCCGGCCTGACCAAGTTGCAGCGCAATAACCAGAAAACCTTTTGCGTGGAAAGTAGCCTTGTTTGCTTTTTACTCCTGAGTCATGGCGTAACGTTTATATCTCTCAGCGTCTTGAACAGAGTCATGTGAATACATTCGAGGGTGGTTTGATAAGTACCTTGGCGTGCATACTAATACATGGCAACAACATCATATGTATATGTGGGCATAAAGGTTGCCTTCTATGTATCAATATTGTATGGTCACAAGTCAGTGTTTGGCAGTTATCAAAACACAAGATTTACGAGTACACTGAAAAATAAATAGACTTAGGATTAAATTCTTTTTTTCTGGTAGAGAAAACAGGAAAAGAAGTTCCCCACATTGTGTGAAACATGCCCTTCCTATGAAACTGTCCGACTTTCTGAAAACGAGTTCAAGCGTGACAGAACAAGCATCGAAGACTCTCCATATCCTGGAGCTCCAAAGTCAGCTCTGAGGCAGAACTCATCGATAAAGACCATGATATTGTTTTGGCTGACAGACTAACGCAAATGCGCGAGATAAAGTAACAACGGGCATCTCAACTAAACGGGTTTCCTTTATATTGCATAATGAATTGCACATGTAAAAACTTTGCGCAAGATGGGTGTGGCGTCTGCTCACTCCGGAATCAAAGCGAAACTGCATGCAAACATCGACCGACTATTTTAATAAGAATTCACCCGATATTTACCGCAACGAAACGTGGATTCAATACTATATAGAAATCTGAACAGCGGATCCCAGGTGACGAGCTGCCCCCGAAAAAGGGAAAGGCCTTCCATCTTTTGTAAAGTGGTGTCAGTTTTATGGAACGCAAAAGTAATTCTTTTGATTGGCCACTTGGTAAAGGGAAAACCATTACTGGCGAATACTAATCGTCATTTTTGGAGACTAAAGTCGGGAATGATAAAAAACAAGATGATGTTTCATCATGGCAATGCGCCGGTGCATTAAAAGTGCGTCCTCAGGACAAAAATAAGCAAACTCGGATTAGAACTGCTTCCACATTTGCCATATTCTCCTGATCTCGCTACCTGTTTCCAAAACTCAAAGCTTTCTTGGCTGGACACAAATCAAAGGAAGAGACCATACAAGAGGTAAACGGGTGTTTTGCGAGTCATATTCACGAAGGAATAACGAACTTAGAGAAACGTTTGAGCAAATGCGTTGAACTTCCAGGGATCTTGTTGAAAAATGAAGTACGTTGCAAGAAACTTGTTCTTAATAATGCCCCTCAAAGTTATTTATCAAACCATCCACATGGGTATGCGAATTTTCCTCAAGTTAAGATTGAGTACAGAACAGCAGTAGGTTTAGGCAGTTATAGTATCGCGGCCAAGAAAGTTTATTCAGTTTTCCACAGAGAAACTTATTTAACTACAATAAACCGCAGAGCCATCTGAACTATGTTATGTCCCAAAAAAGGTACTTAAAATTGCTTATACTAACGGTGTCAAAATATGCATACACACTTTCACAATAGATATGTATTTAATATATTTCAAAGTTGAACCGAAAAATAGCAGTAATGTGTAGTATGATGTTCTGTAAACAGATGTGACTCACATTACGTTATGCTTGCGTTGCTACAACAACATGGAGCCAAGATTATCGTTTGAACAGCGGAAAGCAATTTTGAAGTGGTATTGGAAAACCGATAATGTTGTTGAAACTCAAAGAACCGCCAACGCGAGTAACAATTGCAGGCATTGGAGACAAATTTGAGACTCATGGTATCGTATGCGATGTTCACAAGGGCAGATCTGGGAGACCTCGCACAGCAACAAGCCCCGCGTCCTCGGCTATGGTTTTGTAACGTTTTGAGCGCTCACCGCAGAAATCTACAAAACAATGTGAACGTGAGTTTCACCGCGTTCTACGGATCTAACTCCGTCGGACTTCTACCTATGGGCAACTCTTAAGGACCGTAGAAAACCAGCTACACTGACAGCACTTCGGGAAGAAATTGAAACGGCATGTGCTGCAATCGCTGAGGACACTTTCGCAAACGTTGCTCAATCAGCAGTTCAACGCACTCAGAAATGTATCGACGCCTATGGTGGGCATTTTGAGCAACTGTTGTAACTGTAAAGGTCTAAGATGATTAGTGCTCATCATTTTCTGTCTGTGTGAATTCAGTTTTGTTATGTACGTTTCGGAAAGGAAGGCTATACAGGACAGACTAACTAACAGATACCTAAGTTTCAGAAACCGGACCTTATGAACATGCGACTTCGCTCGGCATTTCAAAAACAATATCTAGTAGAGTGCTGTGAAAGGTTTTTCACCTTGAGTCAAACAAACAGAAAGGAGGTGCTGAAATCAGCTGTGATAGCATGGAACTAAGTCCTCTCTTTTCATGGAGTGGGGTTGGCCTGGTGAGGCGCCTTTATCGAAGAACAAGCTTGTGCAAATTCAGGAGAAAGATCATGGCCAAATCACCGCCATGGGTGGCCCAGTTCGTTAAAGTGCACACATGTGAGCGCAATGTCTGGGGTTCGATTCACACGAGAACCGTCCTCCCTGACTGAGGGTTTTACCTGTTTTTTTTTTCAGTCCTCTTAAATGACAAGTGCCGGGGATTTTTTTGTTTTGGTTTATTTATGGGCGCTCTTTATTGTATTTAGGTCATCAGCACCCTATTCTATTAAGGGCATGGAACAGCCGACAAATTTTGCTCAGAGGCCTCTTCTTTCAGGCTTGAGGTTCTTTTTCGTTTAGTAAATGTACGACATGGGACCCGGCTTTACTTCTTTTCCGAAGGAAGTCATGCTTAAGATTTTTACGCCCGAAAAAAAATCCATCGATCCTGGCCGGGTTTGAACTCGTCTTGGGTTTAGGAGTCAAGTATGGTTACCACTACACCACCAGGACCGACAAATGCCCGGGGAGGTAACTTAGACCTGGAACATTTCTTTCTTAAATATAATTCTTTCCCAGTTTATCATTTCATCTCGTGTATCATCAGTGCCCACCGCCTATGGTATCTCAGTAGTAAAAATGGGCATTAAATACTATTAAAAAAACACCGCCATGGCTGACCGAGGTCGTTAAGGCGCTGACTCTTCAGCGGGAGATCTGGGGTTCGATTTCCACCAGGACCGTCCTCCCTGACTGAGATTTTTTCTAGGTTTTCCTAAGTCCTCATAAATGCAAATGCGGGTGGTACCCTAAGCGTAAATCTGGAACGCCTCCTTCCTTTCCCAGTTTATCATTTCATCTTATGTATCATCAGTGTCCACCGCCTGTGATGCTTCAGTAGTTGAAACGAGCGTTAAATACCACTCAAAAACAAGTGATCAAACTCTTCTCATACTGCTATTTGACTTCATAGAGAGGAATACCAGTGTCAAGGCAAACAACTACATAAGCAATTAAAGAAAAGAGACGTGACCACACTGCCCAGATTGCAAAGGCTGCTGTGAAGAATTATTGATTCAGCGAACTGGACCATCTGAAATCTATTCCCCATCGATGATATTTCTAAAAATTTAACAAAGACCTAGAGAAGGGAAATTCAATGATGACAATGAGGTGAAAGAAGTCTGTTTAGAAAATGTTGTATGCAAAAGTTCGGGCTATTTCTTCATTAGCATAGAAACGCAAATTCAAAGATGAGAAAAATGTGCTGAAATAAACAGAGACTATGTTAAAAAGTGGCATCTGTTTTATTTCTCTTACCTTAAAGTAAATTAGGCTTATGATACCTGGCTCTTTTTGAAAGAATGTCAAATTTCTCAAAGTTAAATAGGACTAAGCTTGGTGAACATGCGACAAGTAACTGACCTACTACTTCCCTTTTCTCGTCATTACTTGCAGCTACGCCAACTAAATATTTTCCACTAACTGCTCAGGATAATAACACGTTTCATTATAATTGGGCGTAAAATCTCCGTTATCTTATGATGCGGTTCTTTATAAAGCACATCATTCACAAGTGGTTGCTGAAATACGTGCTTTATCAGCGGAGCTTTGTTTCGAAAACAAAGGCAATCTTGGATTATTTGAAGTTTGACCCGCTATTCTCATTTCCACAGAGAACGGCGATGTTAGGAATCGATTAGTGGAGAGGCAGACTCGCATTGTGGTGACGTCATTTCGTTTCCGGCTTCTTGTCGAACACGCTTTGCAGCAACTTTAATTTCCGGCAAGCGGAAAACAAAACAGAATCGCGGAATGTGCCGACAGTGCACTGCCTCATGCTGCAGTTTTGGCAGCGCAGCGTTAACATACTGCACTTTGATTGACTGCAATCATATTTTGGAACATACTTCATTTCCTTGGCAATGTTAATATTGGGAAGCAATGTTTATTTACACTCAAAGTTAACAGTCTTTTTGAACAACTGCTGGTAAATGTGAATATTGTGTAAACAGACAGGCGAATGTTGGGAATATTCAGGGAACTGTTAACAATTACCATTCACCTTTGTCGAAAATTGGTAATGTAACCTCGCGTTTGTTAGTTTACATGTTTTCCCGTTGAGTGGCGCTATTGCTCTAGTATCTGATCAGAAAATTATTTATGTGCCTCTAGTTAGCTATTTGTAACCAAGTGCTTTATTTTCGGCAATGAATTTCGTGAAGAATTCTGATACCGAACTGATGGCCTGTTGTATGCACTCTAAAAAACCCTACAACGCATGCACATTGGAAGGTGCAGTTCCTACGCTAGTGAATTGTTTGCGAACATGCTACGAAAGTTACTAATTAAAGAAAGAAAAAAATTGCTCCAAAATATGAGGAAAATACAGAAGTGCAATACAGTGGGATTAGTCGAGTCATGGGACGCCTGCTTATTGGGAACTGCAGCCGCCGTAATCGGTAAAAGGGGGATAGAGACGTCACGAGTAATGTTAGTTTTTTATTTTTTATTTTTAATGAAAGCATAACATAATAATGTGTTTAAAACTGATAATAATCAGAACTAAAATGCGTTATAAGAGATTTTTAAAATGATGCTCCTTAGTGGCAATACATTGCTGGCATTTGTGTGGGAAGATCCTTTTTCCCTGTAACAACACGACAGTTCAGAATATGTTTGTCCTTGAAACAGGACACATAACTTTTTAACAGTTTGGTAAACAGTATCTTTACTGGAACACAATTGTCAGGATTTTTTATTTTTATTTTTTGCGAATCGCTTTTCTACTTGTATACAAGAATCTCTTTTCATATATGTCGCATATAGCAACCCATTCTTCAAGACTGTATTTATGTAATAGCATATCTAACGAATCAACACAATTTACATACAGTGAAAACACTGAGTAATAGACGAATTCTCAACCATTAGTCCAAGTAGCTTCCCTCAAGATAAATACAGGCTCCTACCTTCAAACTTTCTAGATATTTGACGACTGGCTTCTTCCAGCACACAACCCTTAACTGTAATATGATAACTGTAATTCAACCATTTAGTACAGAGTGAATATATTTAGCTATGTAGGAAATAACTTTATAGTATAAAAGTTGTAATGGCTAAAAAGACCTGTCCGCTGTTATTCTAGAGTGGCTAAAAACTGTAGAACAGAATGTCTATCCGGAGTTCGTCACATGTGAAGGTATCATGACATATCGAAAGTTGTTATTGTTTAAAACACAAACCGTTTCCTGGCAACATTTCATTCCTCAGCGCTGCTTCACATGAAAATATTAGTGCAGGATTCCTGACACCTATTTAGTCTCTCAAATTTTCTTCACTATGGCTTCTACACGAGCAATGTTTTCATCTTTGACTGTAATTCCAAAACTGTTTGTTCTTTCTCATATAATCTCTGTTACCGATTTATAGACTTCTGAGGCACCCGAAGCTTGTAATTTATCTAAGCATTCTTGTTGGCCCAGGACGCACTTTAAAAAAGTCGCACAAAAATATTATCGAGCCGCCTACATCTTAGAAAGTCGTGCAGCGAGCGCATGGCCATATATAACATTTTGCAGGTGTCGCGCGTTAACATCCGTTATGGATGCTAATATAGAAACACTCTTTCCAATGCTACCAACTGAAAACTTATATTTCTAATGATTTCTTCAAATCCAGAAAAATTAAATACCGATTCTCGTATAGGACCTTAAAAAACTATAAGCACTAGCAATATCAAGTTTCTATGCAGTTAAAAACCTAAAAATAAACAAGTATTTGTCTACCATTCTGAAAGACCGTTTGAACCGGCCCAAATTCTTTTTAGTGAATTCCAAAAGAATGTCTATTGCGGTTGTACCCATGACAAGATTTTTGAAAAATTTCATTAAATCTCCATCGATCCTAATTACTACGCACCAAAGTGACAATGAAAACGTGTGTGTGTGTGTGTGTGTGTGTGTGTGTGTGTGTGTGTGTGTGTGTGTGTGTGTGTGTGTGTGTGTGTGTGTGTGTAAATCAGCATATAACGACAAACAATTATCGAGTTCTTTAACCAGCAAAATTGGATTAATGGGGGTGGGGCTAACCTAAAGCGAAAAATTAAAAATATCTCTAGTGGCCGAAATTTTTGCTTTTTGTCAACGAAATTCGGTATATGTTATTGAAATAAAACATGAAAAATAGTTTCTGAAAATCAGTGAAATCATATTATTGGGAGTGGGGGTATGCCTGAAACACAACATTTACAAATGCTCTAGAGGCACCAATACATCTTTTTTTTTTTTTTTTTTTTTTTTTTGCAACTACACTCGGTATATATCATTTAATAAAGCAAGAAAAATAGTTCTGAAAACCAGATTAATCGAACCTTTAAGAGCGGGGGTGTATCAAAAACCAAAATTTGAATGGGGGTTAATTTAAAGCGAAAATTGTTTTTCTCAACAAAACTCAGGTATACGCCATTGAAATAAAACAAGAAAAACAGTTCATGAAAATCAGCGAAATCACACAATTACGATTGGTGGTTTAGCTGAAACCCAACTTTTAAAAATCATCCTAGTGGCCGCAACTTTTGTTTTCTCTCACCGAAACTCAGTATATGCCATACATGAAAAATAGTTTCTGAAAATAAAATCAGATTATTAGAAATGGTGGTTTACTTGAAACACAAAATTTAAAAATCGCTCTAGCGGCACCAATGTTTGCAAGAAAACTGATATACACCATTTAAATAACATAATAAAAATATTTACTGAAAATTAGCGAAGTCAGGCCGTTAGGAGTGCAAGCATACCTGAAAACCGAAATTTGAAAAGCGCTCTGTAATTCGACTTGATAAGAAAGTGGCTTAGTTTATGTAGCTCCTATGTGACGGACTTTTACATCTTTCAAAAGCTGCCAGGCAGCGATGACAAAAAGCAGAGCCCTGCCCGGGTAGCTAAAATTAACTTGGTTATCTCCCATACAGACAACTTTGAACGTTGTCCCAGATATAGAATGTACAATCACTCATTAGATACAAGAGAAAAGTTTTCGTAATTTCTGTTGCTGCAATAGAGCAGAGAGTCTGTCATGAGAGGGACCTCACCTTGCTGCTGGATCCATGAATAGCGTGCTTTGTACTGCAGGACGAGATTCTGTCATAGCCTCATGGGGAAGCTTCTTGTTGCAGAAGGACAGTGCTCGCTGTCGCAAGTCCCATAAATCAATTCAATGGTTTGCTGACAATGCCATTGAAGTTCTGTCTTAGTCAGCACAAAGCCTACATCTCAACCCAATTGACAGCATTTGGAAAATGTGGTAAAAAAGGAAGTTATCTTGTTTTTAGAAAATCTCAATACAGTTTGCGTCGAGAGCTAAACACTTCGAACAGAGATATGACAAATTGGAAAGGAAGAATCAGACTTGAACATCCGGGTCACGGTCCCTGTTGATGCTATACATTTACAGTTATTGTACACTCACGCCCGCACGCATTATTAAAGTGCCCGTCAACTCTAACAAAGCGCTTTAATTTCACGCACTTTGCATAGAAAGGAACCAAGCTTTGGCCAGTTGTCTTCTTGTGCAAACAGATCTAAACATGCTAACCTATCCCTATTCGACTCAGCAAACTTAGCTTCAAGCGCAATCAACCTCGTGTTCGATATCTGGGCAGTCATTAGAATGTGCTGCCGGTTTCCTTCGTCTCCACAAAAAGTACTTATTCTCTGCCCAGCTTTATCTGTTACTTTAGTCGCCCCTATGCTCCCAATCTAATCCACGTTATAATGATTTCACTCTGGACAGTCCAATCAAGGACTTGCATGTAAAATCCCCCACTTTATGGAAGAAACTATTTCCTCCATGCCCACTCTCGCTCTTTATATCTGTCTCTTTCTGCCTGATGAGGCGCTGTCCGTCACTCCTTCATTGCTTGAGACCAGTTACACAGCCCAGGCTGGTATCCAATGAAGAGAAATGTGGTTTAAAAATGTATTCATACAACACTGGAAATATCTTGTACTATTTAAGGTGCTTGTATAAGTGTTGTTATATTAATATGTCAATATTGTTAAGGAACTGCAGGTATCTTACATCATTTACAGTTTTCGTTCAAAGTTGATATAAACATACAAACTTATATATCGTGTTTGGTTAGGAAATGGATCATATTTTTCTTGCATTAATACATGTAACTGCGAGGGAATATGACACCAGAAAAAACGCAATTTTATGGAAAAATGGGAGAGCCTTGTGTGTTTGCAAGAAATGAGTCATTGGCTTTCGACTTCAGTCTAATACCAGTCATATTTGAAGCCATTTGCATTAAAAGCATACACTATTCACTTAATAGAAGTACAGATATTGCTGATGCTACCACTGCCACAACAATACTACCGCTACTGCGAGAGGGGAACTGAGTGGAGTGGGGGAACTGTTGCAAAGCGGGGGTTTATTTGGTTTATTTACAGACGCTGTTTAATATCTCAGGTCATCGGCGTCCCATTCAATTTAGGGCGTCAAACGGTCGATGAATTTTGCTCAGAAGCCTCTTCTTTCAGGCTTGAGGTTCTTTATCGTGCCGTAAATGTACGACACGGGACCCATGGCTTTACTTCCCTTCCGAAACAAAGCGGGGGAAAATAGCCTTCAGTAGAAAGGATAAAATGAAACGACTTTAGACCTTATCTATATTGAGAACACGTGGAATATATGTGTATTTATCTATGTCTCATCTGATTTTGACTTCATTGTCTAAAATAAGTGATATTTTCTCTCTGCATTCTGCCTCTATATTCTGTTTGTTAGTTTCCTAAACATTATTTTTGTACCTTTCTCCAAACATAACTCGCTCCCTTTTCCTACATCATTCCTAATTCTTTCAAAGAGGCAGTAGCAGTAGTAACGTTGTTTATGCTACCGCGAGCTACTGCTGGTCAAGATGCTGGAACATACGAGAGTAGGTCCATAAGTTTCCGGCCTATGATAAAGACAAAAACTAGTTTTCTCTTTTCAATATAGTTACCATTTTTTGCAACACATTTCTCACACCTTCGAATTAACATTTCAATCCTCAGAAGTCTGTTTGCAAAATGGTCATAAACAGCATTTACTACTTATGTACTTCGTCACACTTAAATATCCTTCCTTGAAGGTTCTTCTTGAGTTCTGAGAAGAGGAAATAGTTACTGGGAGCTAGATATGGGCTGCAGGGTGGATGGAAGATTTCCTTGAATCCACATTTCTTCACAACTTCCTTTGCAACAAGAGCTGTGTGCACAGACGCGTTGTCGTGAAGAAGGTGCACATCATCACTCAGCTTTCCTCGCCTTTTCTATTTGATGGAAGCACGTAGTTTGTGCAGTAGGCCAGCACAGTACTCCCCATTTCCTGTGGTGTTCCTCTCCTTGAAGTCAATGAAGGGTATTACTTCACAGTCCCAAAAAATTGTGGCCATGACCTTCTTGGTTGACTGAGTGACCTTGACTTTTAGAGGCAATACTTCGCCAGGTTTACACCACGCCATTGATTCTCTTTTGGACAAGGGATCATAGTAAAGGATCATAATTTCATCTCCTGTAACAATGGTTTGCAGAACTTCTCTCTCGTTGCCACGGCAGAGCTCCAAAAATGCTTGACAGCAGATGACTCGTTGCTGCTTTTGGACCGAGGAAAAAAGTTTAGGCACCCACCTTGCACTAACCTTATTCATATTTAAATGCTCATGAATAATTCAAAGGACTATTGTTTTAGAAAGCCCCAACCTTGCTGTTATTTCTGTAACTTTGAACCGCCGGTCTTGCATAATTTCTCCTTCCACAAGAGCGAGCGATGTTTTCAGGAGTGAGCCCCTCAAAGGGCCAACCTGCACGCTCTTCGTCTTCAATGCTTTCTCGACTCATTCGAAAATATTTGGCTCTTTCTTTTACGGTAGAATATGAGGGGAATGCTTCCCCACATACACCGTCCAATCGCTGTTTAATTTCATTCGGAGTAAATGCTTCTTTTGTGAAGAACTTAATAACAGCTCGAAACTCCATTTTGAACATGTGCAATGCTCTACACATAGCCTTCTTTATGCAATTATATCTGAACAACTGAACACAGTTACAGGTGCAATTATTTACTCAGTTATGAACACAGTTACAGGTGCAATTATAAGGCCGGGAACTTATTGACCTACACTCGTAGATAGGTAAACTCGGAACATGTCTAATAACGGTTTCTTTACAAGAAAAAATATTAAGAAAAGGTTTCCAGTTTTAGGGAAGCATTTACAGAAAATAAATTTACATAATTATTACAAGTTCTGGTCGATTTTGCTTAAGGTCCGTGCTGAAGACACTTTGCTCATACCACAGTTCGACTTGGCTTTGTTAATGACGCGAGTCGGCAGGTTTGGGAGGGTTCTCGAACCCCGGACAACTCGAGACAATCAGCTACCATTGTGCTCGACGAACCTCTTCAACAACTCTTACTTCATCCCAGGGTTTTGTTATATCGGGAACCGAGGACTTGAGAAAGTTGTGCAGCTATGTCCTCCACTCGCCACAATCCTCCCACAGCACTTCTGGCTACAGCTCCTTGGAACGGGCGAGTAGTTTCAGTTATTTATAACAAGTGGGGAGAAGGGGTAGGCGTAAAGGAAGATTAACAGAAATAAATTAACCACAAGGATAGCAGCAGATTAGCTCAGTCAGCTCTAAGCTGAAGTTAAAGTCGCAGCTTGCTAAAAATACCTGTACGTATAGGTTCTGGACTAGTACAAAGAAATCAGATAGAAACATTCGCTATATGTTTATGTTTATCTGAATGTTTATGTACTTATAGAGACAAGACAGTAAACTCTATGCAAAATATGAACAGTTTGTCACTAATACTTTCTAAGCTAGAAGGGTAATAAATTAGAATAGTTTTTGAGCTTTTGAAATAAATAAAATTGAAAAATTGAGATGTTTCGGAATATACAAGTAACTCAATGGAATATGACGGTTTTCAGAAGTTTCTTGTGGGGCGCTATTAAAAAAATAAAATGAAATATTTTTTCAAGTAACAAGTAGGAAAATTCAATTTATTAATGTGAATTTATCTTTTAAAAAACATTTTTTTAAGTGGGTTCCATGATAACTAACACATTCCTCGATAATTCGCTGCAATAAAAGATGACTAATTTTACGAGTTATGCTTTCTTTTAATTGCATAATGCTCCATGTCTTGTCGCAGAACATTTTACTTTTCAAGTATCCCGTAAAAGTCTGCTGCCGTTAGACCTGGAGATCCACTGGCCAGGCAATCGAGAAACTGTGCGTTTAGGAAACAGGATTCCCAGTATGTTCATTGCTTCAAGAGCTGTATAACGTCACGGGTGACCAAGGTCGTTAAGGCGCGGACTCGTGAGCGGGAGATCTGGGGTTTCCACCAGGACCGTCCTCCCTGACAGTTTTTTTTTCTCTCAATCCTCATAAATAGCAATTTCCGAGTAGCTACCCTAAACGTAGATTTGGAACGCTTTCTTCCTTAAAAAAAAAAATCCTTTTCCAATTTATCATTTCATCTCATGTGTCATCAGTGTCCACTGCTTGTGATGCCTCAGTAGTAAAAACGGGCGTTAAACACTATTAAAAAAATAGTGGCATGAGCTGTGGTGCCATGCTGCTGGAACCAAAACTCGGTTACGTCATTATCATCCATCTGAAAGTCCAGTGTTGCTAGCATTTCTGTATATCGCTGTGCGTTGGCGGTCACAGTACGGGTTCGTCTTCAAGAAAAGTATGAACCGATGATTCCATCGGCAGAAACGCCGCACTGCACTGTTACTTTCTGTGAATGCAATGGCTGCCATTCACTTCCATGTGTGTTCGTCACTCCAATAACGAAAGTTCTGTTTATTTACGAAACCAGACAGATGGAAAGAGCCTCGTCGGACACAATCAGTTTGTTCCGAACATCTGGATCGCCAACTAACATTGCCTATAAAATGACAATGGACAAGTTTATCGATGTCTTAAAAGTCCATACACAATTTGAATTTTGTATGGATGAAATTTTGGGTCTTTGTGAAGGAAGTGGTGAACACTTGTTCGCGATAGATTCAAAACAGTTGAATGACGCCTAGCATTTTCTTACTCTTGCAACATTTTCAGGCATTGGTTACTCTGCGCGCACTACCAACGAGCTTATCACGAACACTGCTAGTGGCATTGAATTTACTTACCCATTGCAGAATGGTGTTACGGGATGGAATTCTTATTTTCATGGTACTTTAACTTCTACCCTAAATCTTCTCTGAACGTGGAAGATTGACTTAGATTCAACAAACTTTGTAACAGCGAATACACGTTTTTCAACCATTCAATTATCAATACTGTTGTTTACTAAACGGACAGAATAAATTGCATAGTTACATAGCAATCAATACCATAACTATAACACAAACTCGCTAGAAACGGTAGCGTTCTGAAAAGCGCCATATTCCATTGAGTCCCTTCTTTTTTAAAAATAAAAAAATAGGATTTTTAAAAATTAGTTCAGATTAATTAATTGAATTATGCTGTTTGTTCCTTGAAAAAAAAGTTTTATTTAATTCTAAACGAGTGACGCACAAGAAGGTTCAGAAAACCGTCATACTCTATTGGGTAACGTGTGCTTTTTAAAAAGTAAGTTCAGATTAGTAAATTGTATTGTGCTACTTTTCCATGAAAAACAATTATTTAATTCTATACGAGTGTCCCACCATTACATTCCATTGGGCGATGCTGTATATCAAGGTTGGTGCTTAAGTTCGTTATCACAACACTGCGTTGCTTATTTTTGTCATCTGTCATTCGTTATTTGAAGAGTTGTATTTGTAAAGAAGCTTTGAAATACGTTTGCTCTATTTGTGAGCTAAAGAAGATGGAGTGCCAAGTAAAAGTAACCAACACTTATGACATATTCCTCTTTTTGAGTTTAATAGAGGAGCAAAGGCAGAGGCGGCGGTTCAAAACATTTGTGACGTATACGGGGAGAATGCCATTGGAGAATGCAAGAAAATGGTTCTGTTGATTCAAAGAGGGACACTTTGACGTGAGCAATTCGTCATATTCAGGACTTAGATGAAGATCTTCAGATCGGGCTTTGATGAACACCTTTTGAACTCTTTAATCCACAATTATCCACGTAAGTCAGACGTGATGAACTTTGACCAGTGAACCATCGTGCGATTTTTGCATTCCATGGGCACCAGTGTATGGGTAAAACACGTTTTAAGTTAAAAAAAAAAATCAGCGAGCGGCCTCGATCATCTATGCTTTCTCATAATCGATGAACAACATCGACAATTCTTATTCAAGACTGGTATGTAAACGTCAAGAAAGGAAAGGAATGGCTGAGTTCTAACAAAAACAAAACAAACAAAAAAAAAAAAAGCAACAAAATGCAAAAGTTTATTTATTCAGAGAAGATGTTATGCCCCTGATAGGATAAAGAAGGTGAATTCCTTTCAAGTGCTGAAAGTTTTCAACAACCCAGTTGCCTTGCGGTCGCAATTAAAGAAAAAGAAAAAAAAAGAAAGATCGATAAGACTGCATAGAGTCCTGTCGCAGCACGATAATGCACGTCCACACACCACTAATTGTGAAAGCAATTATTCAGGAGCTTGGTTGGGAGATGATTTCACATCTCCCTCATTCTCTCGATATTTTCCGTTCTCTATCCAACAATCTTCGAGAGAACTACTTCGATAACGAAGATGCTTGAGGACTTCTTCAGCTCCAAACCAGCAGTACTTCAGACGTAGCATCAAAAGTTACCATAGCGTTGGGAGAGAGTCATAGATAATGGAAGAGAATGCATTACTGATTAATTTCTGTACGCTAATAATCTCAAATAAAAAATGTATCACAGTCAAAAAACGCTAAAACTTTATGCATCAACCCAGAAAACCAAATTAATATTAACTGAAAGCTTCTGGTAAGCTTTTGGCTATAAATAATTCAGCTTTTGGAATTAATTTGTTTCATAATCTTGTAGTCACTTTAAAATATTTGTACAAATGATGACGATTCCTTACATAAAATAGGATAGTACTTATTAGATCACTGGTATCTTGAAAAAATAAATCCGGAATGAAACAAGGGTTAGTTCGAATCTCTCCAGCGAACGAATGCATGGTGTGTATTCGTATGGTCAGGCAGCAGGAGTATGAATGAATGAATGGTGTTTAACGCCCGTTTTTACTACAGAGGTACCACAGGCGGTGGACACTGGTGATGAATGAAGTGAAATGATATATTGGGAAAGGATTTTATGGAAGGAATCGTTCCAGGCCTAAGTTAAGGGTACCTCCCCGGCATTTGCCATTTATGAGGACTGAGGAAAACCTGGAAAAAACCTCAGTCAGGAAGGATGGTCCTGGCGGTATTCGAACCCAGACCTCCCGCTCACGAGTCCGAGACTTAACGACCTCGGTGGCGGTCAGCAGGAGTATGCTACAGTGCGAGTCCATATCTCAAGTTCGACCGCCAATGTGCAATATGCCAACAACCTTTTCCACTCTCTAAAATAAAAACTTATAAGAATTTAAAAATGTTGTAAACTTTTTCTGATACCGGAAGATATTTTTGAAAGCTGGCAATTTATGAATGAATGCATTTATTCAATATTACAAAGATCAAACAAAGTATAGTTTACAAAATTATTCAGTTACAATTTAATTTACAACACAAAATCTGCAAAAGTCCAGCCGCACCAAAACTGAGGCCCTCCAGTATCCCAACCACTAGATAAAGGACCCCTAAAATGAATTACTAATTTTCATCATTGTGTGTGCCCTTAAGCTCGTTCCTTATACTTCTCCTCTTATTCCTTACTTTTCCTAAAAAATCTCCTATCTTACTCATTTTCTCTGCTGTCGTTTCTGATAACATTTTTGTTGATATTATTTCTTGTTGTAATTTGTTCCATTTTCCATCCCAGATCTATATCGACCTTATTATTTGTAATTTCACATTCAAGTAAAAAATGGAACCAACTTTCCACTTTCTCACACATAATGCATCCTTCCTTACAATTAATCGTTAGTCCGTTCAAACATAATACCCCTGTACGCATCCATGCTAAGTCTATTTTTCCTAATTGGTCACAAATATCTATATATTTCTCCCGTCACCAATTTGAAAGCTGATAATTACTAAAGTTTTAAAGTAGAATATTTAACGTATATATATATTAAAGTGTACGCAGTTCTTTAAAATACTTATAATGAAATAACAAACAAGTAATGATTATATACCAATCATATGTATTCACGCTTACACTGTTTAATCTACGCTGACACACTTTTACCTACTCAAGCTGATATTGACATACAAGTCACAGAAGTTTATGGATAGATGGATATATTTCAACTGCCGTTCTCTTAAAGCAGCATCAATAAAAGAATCTACATAATACAAGTACGAAAGAAAACAAAAACCTCTCACATTTAAACAAGATGTCTTGATACTGCAGTCTATGAGGACCCAGTTTATAACGCCACACGTCATCAGCGAGTGAAGTTTATTGAAATTCATAGCACCCTGTAAGTGTTCATGGCGGACGTAAAAAATTAATCCATTTATAAAAGCAATACCCATTGGGAGGGGAGTCAAGTGCGCTTGCAAAGTGTTAATTGATTTTTTTTTCTTTTTGCTTCTATTCCTCTTGTGGAGGGTGAACTAGTGCAGCTTCCTTAACAGATGTAATCTGTACAGGAGTAGAAGGGGAAGGGAGGGATTCAATAAGAGTGTGGTGACAGCCCTGCGAGGGTAAAGTACAAGTGTGACGGTGCATCGATCGCTCCAGCACACAGCTGCTGTACTAGAAGATGCCGTTCTGGAACAAAAACCTATCTTGTTAACACACTGTCCTTTATTAACATTCTGCAAGGAATCAACCTAAGGATAGGTCAAGTGTCCAGCCTCAGAAATGGTTCCATTATACTGACCGAGGTTTCGAAATTTACTTTTTTACTTTAAAATCAACATAAACACATTTTCGAGATGTTCTTTATTTTTTTTTTCTTTAATTCCAAGAATTTATCATCGTTGTATCATTCACCAAGGCAGGTTTGTGATAAAACTGGCAACTTTAATGTTAAGAAAGCAAGTTAATGGAATTGCAAATTACATCAAAAACCACTCACCATCTTTTATTTAAAGTTATTTTCAACATTAATTGCAAAGAATCCTAACATCCATTTTGAGATGAATTTATTCTTTGAAGTTCAGTTGCTTATAAAGCAACGATTTTATTATTAATCTCTCACACTCCTATTCCCTTTCACTTCTAACGGCTCTATCCCTCTGTCTCTCCAGACACTTTCAGTCCACTCACGATGTTGGCCGCAGAGCCAGCTAAAGCTTTGGTTTTTAATGTTTACTTGAACCAACGACCGCGGAAAAATAATCCGGTAATGACAATTTTAATAGTAGCGATTTTTTTTGTTAGCTCCTTCTTCACCATATCTTGCAAACTTTTTTCTGAAGGTAACTGATAAGTACCAGTATTGTAATATATTTTTTATTTTTTCACATTTTTTATCTCACCGTTATCAGCGGTGTTCAAACTTAATTTCTGACCGAGTTCTTTTATAAAACGTAGCAAGCGCCGAGGTCGCATTCATCATTTCATGCTTTGGAATACTTAAATAGCTGCTCGCTAGTGCCAAACATCTTAGAAAGTAAGGAATAAACCAAGAGTGAAGGCACAGTAATGGAGATGAAGTGTTGTTAGATGTAAACATTTATAAACGGAATAAGGCATTTAAAGATGGATGGTAACTCTCGAAAACGACCACCTCTGCAGAGCTCAATCCTGACAAAACTGATGAAGTTATTCATGGCGGTTGGCGTAACCGAAGGACTTAATTTAGTGAAATTTGGCTTTGACAAACCCTGGTGTAAGAGAAGCTGGTTACGGAAGGAGAATGGTCTTGGCGGCGCTACTTCCAAGCCTATGAAGACTGATTGATTACTGTCCAAGGTAGTTGGTGGCCTGTGTGTCAAAAGTCATCGTGTCCTTGTGTTACGTGCAATAGAGTACGTTCATTACTGTAAAATTTATTGCATCATCACTTACAGATTTTCCGTTTTTACACTTATCTTAATGACAACAATGGGTTCACCATTTCCCTTTCATTTGGACTATAAATGATTATGCATTGTTGTATGCAACACAACTTCTAAACACTTTCCGTTGTTGTTATACTATTGCCTTTATTGTTGCTTTCAATGAAGTAGTCAGTGATATGTGTTTAATAACTACTGCACAAAATGGACGAAGGAATTGAATTAACTACTCTAAAAGTTTTTGCATTGGCTTCTGAGCGCCTCTTTACTCGACATGTTGTATCAGAGATGGGATTTAAACAGTCCACTGTGTGAAAATTATTGGCTAAATACAAGAAAACTGGGAATTTCGAAAGAATTAAATAAAGAGGCAGAAAAAGTCTTCTAGTGCTGACTAATGACCGCGTTTTGAAGCGGATCTGCCTGAAAAACGGCATATTATTTCACTGGAGTTAAAAAGACAGTGGGAAGAAGCTTCTAGTGTGATGGTTTGCAGCACAGTCATCAGATACAGACCTCCAGAAATGGGTTTACCCGCTGGACGGCCACAGAAGAAACCCCTCTTGACAGTGAAAATAAAGAAAGCTCGACTTGAATAGGTGAAGGAACATACCCAAAGGTCTGAAGAGATGTGGAGTAAAGTCACCTTCTCAGAAGAATCAAAAGTTAATGTCAAGAGGAAAGGATGGAAAAAATTTTATCCGACGTCGTAGTGCTGAAGTATTTCTACTAGTATGTTTGGACTCAACAGTGAAGTTTCCTGGGGTTATATTTCCAGCAAAGGAGTGGGTGCATTACATTTGTTTCAGTGATCTGCAAGTGCAGATGCAGACATAATGGTTTTAAAAAATGTTTAATGTGAAACATTGAGGAGCAGTTTGTATCAGCAGAAAAGTACACTTTCCAGGATGTTGCGCACATTGTCATTGGGCAAGAAATTTGAGTACTTTGCTTCAACACTACTAATTTTACCAAACTAAATTACTATTTTTAACAAATTCATGTTACATTCACATAATTCTAATTAAAAAAACGAATATTTCCACCCTCACATGCCCAGGTAACAGCCCAGATCTCAACCCCTTTGAGAAAGGTTGGAAGATGATTGACAATGCTGTAGAAATAAGAAATACCTGGCTGAAGCCATCCATAGAGTGTGGCTTAGTGAGATTTCGCCTGACCAAGTTACAAATGTAATACTTTCAATGCCCAGACGATGTGATGCGCAATAAAAGCTTGGGGAACAACACAAAGTAATGATTCAGCACTTTTACAATGAGAAGGACATGTTTTATGTGTGTAAAAGGCTCTCTTTTTATAATTATTAAACAAGGATCATCAGATTTATGCAATTTTATTACAACATTGTGGCTATTTAAGGTAGTTACAGCAACGGCATAGTAAACCGAGTCGGGTTTTTTTTAATGGTGTTTAACGCCCGTTGACTACTGAGGCACCACAGGCGATGGACACTGATGACACGTGAGATGAAATAATATATTGGGAAAGGATTTTTTAAAGGAAGGAAAGGTTCCAGGCCGAAGTTTAGGGCATCTCCCGGCATTTGCCATATATGACTGAGGAAAACCTGGAAAACAATCCTCAACCAGGAGGACGGTCCTGGTGGGAATCGAACCTCAGACCTCCCGCTTACGAGTCCGCTCCTTAACGATCTCGGCCAACCGTAGAGGAAGAATTGGTCCTGGTGGTCTAGTGGTAACCAACCATATCTGCCTCTTAGAGCCAAGATCGGGGGCTCAATTCTGCCCGGAGTCGGTGAATTATTTCGGGCGTAAAAGATGTGCTTTCTATCGCAGTTATGACGACGTTATATTATTAACATATTTTTATTTTGATATTTTGCTTAAATGTATATACTTAGCTCACCCATACGAGGGGCATTCAAAAAGGTTTGCACCTAGCCTATGCATTGCAGACAATAATATCTACAACTATTGCTGCGCTGGTAACAATGGACCTTAAGCTATCAAAATATGCACAATAAGATTAAATTTGCATAGTCACTGTAATGCAGTCTGTTGCGTTCAGTTCTGTGTCGATAGCTGATGAAAATCATGAATATTTCTAAAGAAAACTTTAGTTCTACATTTTCACACGCTATAAGCAGGTGATAGAGAGAAAAAATCCACAAAGATTTTATGTCTGTTCACGATGATCCAGTGTTCATTTGATAACATTATAAGATGGATTCGATTATTTGAAGAAGGGCGAGAGACTTTGAAAGACAACTATCGCTCTGACCAGCCTCGGGAAGCTGTGAAGAGAGAACTCAAGGAGTAAGAAACTTAATGGAGGAAAATCGACATACTACAGTTGAAATGCGAAGTATGAACGCATGTATGTGTTAATAGCACTGACAGTATACTTTATGAACATTGAAAAATTTGTCTAAAATGAGTTCCACATTCCGTAACCAATGAAGAGAAGAAGAGGTGAAAGGAATGTGTAAGGAAACTGCTGAACACGTTTCCACCAAATGGTCCTAAACGTTTTGACAGATTGGTGATGAAAGTTGGGTTTATTACTATACCACCCCAAATATAGGAATGGGTAACTGAGAATGACACAAGACCACTTTGACAAGACTTTCGTTCTCTTAGCCAATGTTCACTGTTTTCTTCAACTATGAAGGATCATTATTGGTTGACTGTGTGCCGGAAGGAATGACAATGAATGGAGAATTCTACGACATTTATGGATCCTTTATTTGAAGAACTGAGGCAGGAACTTCAAGGTTGTTGCTTTAGCACGACAATGTATCTCCTCACAGAACAGCTACAAATTTGAGGAAACTGGAGTTGCTTGACCATCCACCCTACAGTCCTGACCTTGCACCTTGCTACTTTAGTTGTTTCCTAGAGTGAAATCTTGCAATGATGGATAACGTTTTAAAAGAGTGCAGGACCTTGCTCAAGCTATAAATTTAGTTCTGTTGACAATATCTCAGTCCGAGTACCATAGTGCTTTTGACAAGTGGTTGCACCGCCTACAACTGTGTGTGTAAAGAGAGATGGAGAGTACTTTTGAAGCATTATGAGGATAAGTTTATGAATTTGGTCCTTACCTTGGACTTTACGGAGACACTTTCAAACCTTTCTGAATACCCTTCGTAAAGAGAAGTGTTAGCTATGCTTAGCTTATCTCAGAAGAAATATTATAAACTTGTACAAGATAGACAAACCTTCGTAAAACTGAAAAGTTCAGTTGGAGTGAAAGTTAGAGGCTGGTGGTGATAATGATCTGCATTATTCTCTCATTTTCAGACATCCGTGTCCTTGAAAATAAGAATTCTGCAGGTCTTTATTAACTATCAAGAAAAGACATTATTTTAGACATATCTTCCTTAGCACGTTATTTTTTTAAACTGACATCGCGTCGCGTCTTCAACTGTACTCTACGTGACCCTTATTGCCCCACGTGCCTCTATTGAAATCCTCTTAGCCCCCCCGGCTACAGTCCGATCGCTTTCTGCAGCTGAATGGCCACTGTGTTTCATTAGGGTATTAATTCAACCAAACAAAAGGATTTATCCCAAAGAGAAAATTGCACAGTGGGTGGGAATTTAACCATCCACTACACATGGATGAGCTTGGGGGCGAAAAAAAAATAATAAAAGAGGGTAAACCATCATTTTGCCGCTAATCATTTATTTTCCCTACATTTATAAACTTTGTAGTTTCCTGATGGTTTCAAAATAACTCCCCATTCTTTCGGCAATAGAAATGAATGATAATAATACCAATATCAATATTTTATGATTTGTTTGTTTTTAATATTCTATTAATTTCCTGATCACATATTCCATAATCTTCCATGTTTGCTAATTTAAATTATAATTTGATGAATGCAATCCCGGTTTTGCAATGCGTTGGCAACAACGCTCCGGTAACTTCGTGGATCCCTGTTAATATTTTTTCAATAGCTTCTCTCCCAAGCAGAGTGCATGACTATATCTCTTCTCTTAACTTCTCCAAGGAATCAAATAATTGAAAAACGGATGTTGCAATCTACAGAACTCTGAGAGAATAGAAAAGTTTATCACACAGGAGCTGCGTTAACTAAGCGAATTCCTCAGCAAGCTGAAAAACTTTAAAATGAATATAAAACCCGACGAGTGGTCTTATTAATTAATGAAATGAAATTAAGTTATTGTGTAATATTAGGGAAACAAAATTAGAATTCTTGCAATCTATAAGTATTACAAAAGAGAAACTACATTCTTAAAATTATTATTATTATTATTATTATTATTATTATTATTATTATTATTATTATACCACAAAAGTAATGATATACTATTTATTAAATGAAGTACGTGATCACTGATAAGACAAAGCTATACTGTGTTACCTTTTTAAGTGTAATCGTGTTTATGAACTGAGCCCTTGGTATAATCTTTACATTCACTAAAACAGAGAAATAACAAAGTTTCGAGTTACATTGGGTATTTAAGAAAAAGATGTTCACATGTTTCAATAAAACAAAAACATGTTATTATTTAAAAACAATTGCAATGTAATAAGCAAATATTATACACAATCAACAATATACCATCGAAAGTTAAATCTATTTTCATAGGCTTTGAAATTAAATTAAATTTTATTGTAGTAAAAACATGTAGCGCAAATGTTTTCTGAACGTTATTACAGAGCGCTCTTAAATATTAAGATTAATATTTCACATTTGCTATCTTCGTCACGATGCTTTTGTTAAATATAAAATATATGCATCGTTATAAATACAGTTTATATGTTAAGTTAACAATCCTTATATTTTAAAATAATATAGAGAAAATTTCGGTTTTCAAGTATGTCACTCCTCCTAACGGTCCGATTTAGCGAATTTTCATAAATATTTTTCTTGTTTTATTTAAACGGTATATACGAAGTTTCGTTGCGAAATAACAAATATTAATGCCACTAGAGCGATATTTACATTTTGGGTTTCAAGTAACCCCCACTCCTAATAGTCTGATTTCACTGATTTTTAGAAATTATATTTATTATTTTATTCCACTGCCATATACCAAGTTTCCTTGAAAAAAATAATAAAAATTGTGGCCGTTTGAGCGATTTTTAAATTTTGCTTTAACCCTTATTCTTTAAAATTTGGTTTTCAGGTATATCTTCACTCCCAATGGCCCGATTTTCTGAAACTATTTTTCTTAAATGGTATATATCGAGTTTCATTACGAAAAAAATAATGGTGCCGCTAGAGCGATTTTTAAATTTTTTTTTTTTTTTCATAAATTCACAGTATCGATAATCTGATTTCACTGATTTTCGGAAAATATTTTTAGTAATTCATTTCAATAGTATATACTATGATTCATTGAAAAAAAATTAAAATTGCGGCCACTAGAGCAATTTTTTAAATTTTTCTTTAGGTTAAACTCATTCCCCAATGGTCAAATTTTGCTGGTTAACGTATTCATTGAATCGTTTGTAAATTAATGGTTAGTGTTTCGTTTAGAAAAAATAAAAATTGCGACCGCTAGAGCTTTAACAGACACAACGCACGCACCACACACGCATTTTTTATTGCGCAGTAAGTAGACTCGATAGAGATTTGAAGAAAATTTTAAAAAATCTTTTCATTGGCACAAAGAAACAGCTCATTCCTTTTTAATTTGCTGATTATTGTTCGAAAATTGCTCTTGGTGTTCTAAACCACACTTGTTTACACAAATGATAGCTACCATAGCAACAAAAATTAAACAAATGCATATGAAAATAAAAACCCAATCCCTCTAAAGTAATGGTACACATAAGGAACCAGACTATTATTATGTAACCATTTCATACTGTAAACTTAGTTTAGAACAACGTATATACATTTATAACAACATTTATTTTCATTTCAAAACAGTTAAAAGTTATTCTGCTCCACCCACGTTCTCTTTTCAGTTTGATTTTGTCTACCTGATATTTACATTACACTTTTCACTTTCAACTGCATTTTTAGCTCAAATTAACTTGTAAGCCGTTTAAGCGAGTGACCTGTTTGGCTGGAGTTTGTATGTAGCTACATTAGGTGAAGACCTCTGACATACTGTTTGCCTCTGGTTTTTTGCTACCTCACTTTTCACGTCTCCTTTACATCGACCGCATAGGCAACCCTCTTGACGCCCAGCGGAAGTTCTTTCATGGTTCACAGTTTTCCTTTTCTTTCGTTACGCCGCAATGTACAAGTGTTTCTGTGACCCGCCGTGATTTCTCCGCCAATTAAATCATAATGACGACTATAAAAATTAATGGCAGCATAAAAATTATGGATAATAATGAGTCATGTGTTATTCAGGGAGATCATTATTTTTTAACTTTGGTCTCTTGGGCATATCTTTCTTTCGCACAATGGTGGTATGATTCTCAGGATTCTAAAATGTTTTTTTTTAATGTACACGGCTTAGAAGCACTTTCCTTTAAAAGGTATAGCGAAAAAGAACTTATACACACACACACACACACACACACACACACACACACACACACATACATAAAAAGTGTCTAAGGGACACATCCTTCAGTTACAAAAATATATATAAATTTCCCCTTTTTTAGTGAATTCCGAAAGAATAAAGGCTATTGCGGTCGCACCAATGAAAGGATTTTGTAAATATTACTTCAAATCTCCACCGACCCTACTTGCTAGACACCAAAATTGACAATGAAAACATTTATGTACATACATACATATATGTGTGTGTGTAGGTTAACGCTTTAACTGCCACAATTTTTGTTCATTCTCAACTAAACTCGGCATAAATTAACAAACGGTTCATCCATTTCTTTAACCAGCAAAATAATTTCTGAAATTCAATAAATAAAACTATTAGGAGTGAGCGTTAATTTTAAAGCCACCGAATGTTCGATGAAACTTTCGATTGTTTATTGTTGATTGTGTATATTTGCTTAGTATATTGTAATTGTTTTTAAATAGTAACATGTTTTTGTTTTAATGAAAGATAAGAATTTCTTCTTAAATACAGAAGGTAAGTCTGTTATTTCTATTTTAGTGAATGTAATGAAGGGCTCAGTTCATAAACATGAGTACATTTGAAAAGGTTTAAAAATACCCACACAGTATATTTTTACCTGCCTGTGGTCATATATTTCATTTAGTCAATAGTATATCATTAATTTTTGAGGTTTAATCTCAATACCATTAAGATTAATTGTAAAAAAATATTCTTTATTAAATAGCTGTTTTATTATCGCAAGTACTATCACGAGAGGGTCTGAGATTACCGATAAATTTACGAGGTTCGTGAATTTATATGGAAAGCTCAGACCCTCTAGCGATATTTATACGAATAAAATATGAATTTAAATATAATTCCACTAAAATTTGCTTGCAGCATTGTAATAAGCTTATATTTGTACTCAACATTTTCAAGTAATCTTGAGATTGAAGAATACCGGTTGTCAGTAATGCCAATAGGGAAGAGTAAAATACGGGTTTAGGATTATTTCACGAATAGAATAAGAATAAAAGTGATATATGTTTAAAATTCGCTCACAGAATATTAATACCTGTATAAAATGTTATAGTTCTGAATACCCATTCAATTCAGAAACCGTGAGTCTGAAATGGACAAAAGTCGACTATTACAATCTCTACCTTTCGAGTTTCGAGTACCAATTCAGGAAAATAAAGCTAACTACAGTGTGTCTATTTTTCTTTGCATTCTGCGGTTTGAATTTCCTAATGATAAGATCAATTTGCACATTTGACGCACACGCTTTGAAGAACCTCCCATTTTGTGTTATGATTATCGATTGTCCATGCTTTTGTTGATATCAACAGCTCTAGCAAAAGTGGTCAGTGATGCGTGTTCAGGAATTATGTTGCTAAAGATTCGATCAATGTAGTCTCAGTTTAAGATCGCGTTACAAAGTTCTTACGGCGCAAAGATTACAACCCAGTTTGGGGGAACTTTTTCTGGAGACTTACATGAACTAATGAGAGCTCTGATCAACAAAATGTGGTTCGCTTTGAAACAGTTCATGACTGGTCCTATTTTCCCAAATCGTTTGTTCAAATTTCGCCTGGCTTAACGTGTCGCGGGTTAAGCACCAAGCCAAGTTTGCTGTGATCTTAAAGTGTCTACACCAACGACGTAACGCAAATACATGCCTCTGTGTGGCATATTTGCCATTACTTTTTGAGAGTAATTGCAAGCAACACGTGCAGTTACTGATAAAATCGACAGTGAAAATCGATCATTGGAACACAAATAAGACACGACCAATGTGGTAGAAGTTGCCATAGTTCCAAACATACCACTCATATGTGGTGTCTATACCGTTATTTGGTATATGGTACTTGATTTTTTCAAGTAACAACAACTGTATGTGTGTTTTGGATGGGAGGAAACCCCCTTTGAACTTATCCTGTAACTAAATAAAAATAAAGATAAAGATAGTGATATATTGTATGGCTTAAGGGCAAAGGTCTCCTAACAAGTAGGGAACGCTCGCTTTTTCCTAACGTGGTGAACTATTTCACGCTAGTTATTCGTCAGCTGTTTTAAGACACACTCTGATTGATTTGTTCTTTGGTTACTCCATTTCTCACTGCACTAGTTGCTTCTCGAGAGATTTCCATTTTTCTCTTCCTCTTGCTAGTCTTTGACCTGCATGTTCCTTGCAGAGGCCTGTCCACCTTCTTCTGGGTCTGCCTTGTGTCCTTTTCCTATCCGGAGGTCTCACATGGAGTTGTAGGTTCATCTATTGTTCTGCATTCTTGCGACGTGATCGCCCCATTGCCATTTGTTTCTGGTAGCTATTTGTGCAATGTCTGTTGTCTGAGATAACTGATTTATTAATACTACAGGTATTTTGTCCTTCAAAGTTATTCCCAGGATCATGCGTTGTATTTTTCTCTGGCATGTTTGAATTTTGTTCTTTTGCTTTTTTGTTATTGACCATGTCTAGCACCCATACAGTAATACAAGGTATACACAGGTTTCGAGCGTCTGGAATCTGATTTTCTTAGTTAGTGTGTGGTCTAACAATACAAACTTAAGGGCCCAAAATGTTCTCCAGGTTAATGACATCCTTCTTTGTACTTCTTTTCCATTTTACCATGGAAGGAAATCTTTTGTCCTAGGCATGTATTATTCGCTCACATATGAGAACTGTTCCATCTATTTTAATTATAGAATAAGATTATTTGAGTTATGAGCCGGCAGAGCTCGGTTGTGTACTGGTGAAACCAGTATTCAAGGCCATTTATGCATGTGCAAGTAGCTAGTGTAGTTAATTTGATGTCAGCAAGTGAAGTGCGTTCGTATATTACTCGGTGTTTAATTATGTGTAAACTGTGTGCTAGTTGTCCTTCGTTAGTTATGTGACTACATTAATATAGTATTGAATAACGGGTACTTTTTTAGTAGTGTTTAACGTCCGGTTTTACTACTGAGGCACCACAGGTGATGGGCACTGATGATACTTGAGATGAAATGATATATTGGGAAAGGATACAATAACGGGTACGATATATATATATATGAAAAGTGTTTTTGCAGAGATATGGTAAGGCAATTCAGGATCTCTAAGTGACAAGAAACGCCATCTTCTTACGGAAGGAAAGTTAAATTAAATACATAATTTTCTGCGTTGATACTGGCAATGTATTGCCATTGAGGGTCATCATTTTCAATATTAATTTTCCGGGTGCCGCATATTTTTATTATTGTCTTGTAGTATGACTGCTCCCACTTCTTTGAATTTATTCCAGCAAACCCTTTAATCACACCTAGTCACATCCAACCAAAATGATACTTCCTATATGCTTATGCTATTTTACGATCCATTAGGTGCACTTAACTACTAAAAACTAGCGCTCAGGTCGCCCATAGCTAAACTTTATAATGCATAATGAAATATTTTTAATTTAAAAAACTAAGATCGGCAATGCCATGCAATTTTGGCCTATGGAAGGCATCCTTGTCAGGTTCTTATGTAAAAATATACATTTCACACAAAGCTCAGTAATTAAGTTTCTTATTTTGTTTCAGGCATGGTGAAACAAGTTAAGGGCGGCTACCTACTACGCTATAAAAGTAAGTAAAGTAAAACATCCCAAACCTGACATTAAGGTTCAACGAAAAAATGCACAAGATAGAGAGAATTAGAAATTTTGTATAGCATTTGAGAAAAGAAACTGAATATTTGATAAAAATAATTATAAGTTACATAGAAAATACACAAATTAATATTTCATATGTATTAAATGTGTATTCTGCAGCAAAAGCAACATTAAGGGTAGAAATTTATGTTTCCAATCTACAATTGTGCATCAGAACGACTTAGAACATTACAGGGCTGGTTTTGTAATGTTGCGGAATGAATAATGAAATGTCAGTAAAAATGACATCAGTTGTAGGCTTTTAGTTGAACCCTTAAAAAAAAACCAAACAAATGCTTCATTACGGTAGCTTCAGGCACTGAAACGGTTGAAGAGCAAATACAGAGCTCTCGTTTAGAAGCCTGGCTGGCTTAACAAGGAATTGCTTGGCACTGGGAAGCACGTTATTTGCCGGTCGAAGTGGATATTCATAGCCCCTTAAATTCAAGCGCGAACATTTCTACAGCACACCAAACACCAATTTTTTGATCATATAATGGAATTTCGTGTACGAGATCGGGTTTTTCTGCACTCCGATATGAATGTTTTGTGTCGCTGCATGGCCTTTCAAACAAAACCATGCTTCGCCCGTGAAAATAAATTAAATGCGGATCAATAGGGCGAACATTAACATTATCCAACACCCAATAGCAGAAATTAAGCCTAGTCACATTATCGGGGGGTTGTAATTCCTGAACTACAGTTATCTTACAGGGTTTAAATTATAAAAAAAACTTTAGTGATATATTCCAAACTTATTTCTGATTACTGAGCAAGTTTTCTCAGGGATTTCTTTAGACTTCGTTCTAACTTTTCTACGAGTTTTTCCTCTATAAGAACACGGCATTTTAATTTCGGTTTCTCATCAAGAACAGATCCTGTTTCCCTAAATCTATTCACGGGGTTACGAAACGTTTCTCAGTGAGACGCATGAATAGCAGGGAACCTGCTTATAAATAGCAGTCTCACGTCTCTACAAGCGTTCGTTGTCACATAAGAATCACATTTGAAGATTCTATGTGCTAAAGAGTATGGACTGTTTGGCATTATAACATACTATATACTGAAACATGTCATCTAACAACGTTCAACTCCGTACAGCACAAAGACTTCGCGTCAGCAGTGGGAAAAGTTGAGGGGGGAACAGAACCGGTTAGAAGTAGGGTAGACAAAACGTCTTTAAGCTGGCCACGCGTTCAAATTAAGATCTATATTTATCCTGCAGTAAAAGGAAGATTAAGGATAGAAACCTAGGTTTTCAATATACAATTGTGCATCAGTTCGACTTAGAACATTACTACAGGTATTGTGCTGTTTGCATAAATTACCTAATTATTTAATATTAACCGAAACTGTAGGTATATTTTATTAATTAATATATAAATGGTAGTGTTGCGGAGTGAACAATGCAATGGATGTAAAAATGATGTCAGTTGTGGCCTTATAATTGAATAAGAAACACCAGAAGCTTCAGGTACAGAAATGGTTGAAGATCAAATATTAATATTAAAATTGAAACTTTGCTTGATAAAAATCCTACAGAGATTCACATAACTTTGTGTGAAGTTGGTGGAGTTTTCCATAACTAGGGCAGGAAGAATGTGAACTTCAACAGTGAAAGGAGTGTGAAACATGTGGGCGAACTTTCTTGAAGAAGCCCGTTGGGGGACATACGAAGAAGTTTCTCAAGTGGCAGGATTTCAACTTATCAGTATTTCATATTTTTTATTACGATTTACAGAAGATAAACATTTGTACGCGAGGATTCTTCATCGCTTAACTGCCGAAGATAAGCAGAAACGCCTGTATGTTGCATTAGATAATACATATTTGACGTTAACGGTTAAGCATATCTGTGTCGAATGGTTACTACTTATGAAACGTGGATTAGAGACTTTAAATCGGATTTGTAATCGCAGTCATCAAACTTTCTTCAACGAGTGCAAACAAAGGTGAAGATAAAGTACCACCTTTGATTACTACCAGCGTTAAAGTATGAAGGGGCGAAGTATCCATTACGGCTATAGGGTCGAGGCTACCCAAAATTAATGTGTTGGATCGTATGTGTTAATTTTTATTGAAATATTTTCTTATTTGAGCTAGTGTGTTGTAGATAGCCATTATCAATCATATGGTCAAAGGCTGAGCCTGTCTTGCGCAAGATTTTCGGCCTCAAAGTATTTATGTTACCTTAATGAGGGTTGGAAGATTGAATCAATGATTTTAAATAAATAATTTGAAACCTTATATATTATTTTATTACATTAATTTTTGTTATTAATTATTTATTCAAATAACATATGTCGCAGTAGTGATTTTCTAAGATAAATGCAAGTTGGAATGGTACAAGGTGTGCTCCATAAGTTTCTGGCCTGACATAGAGATTCATGTTTCCTTATTGCGATATTCATCCTATCTCATAATTACGTGTTTTAGGAGTGTAAACGTTACACATATTTTCCAGCTACGTCATTTATGAGCATGACGTTAAAAAGTGAACGCAGATCAGTGATAAAATTTTAACTGAAGAAGGACTTCCATCCAGTGATATTTCACAACGCCTCGCCGGTGTGTATGAGGAAGCTTCCTCTTCCTATTTCCTGTCAAGCAGTGGATCAAATTATTTCGCTCGGGTAGGGAGAGTCGATATGTTGACACAAGAAAAACCTCCCTTGTCTCGAGGGCGTCTGAATATAAAACAAATAGTTGCAAGAATGGCGAACTTCCATAACTATCGTGTTTCGCATTCTTCATCAGTATTTGCATATGCAAAATCAGAGAAAAATCAGCGCCACGAATAATTTCAAATGCAGGTGCACGTGGAATGTTGTCAAAAGGGTTTAAACCTTTGCCATGATAATGGGAGAGCAGTATTGGAATCCGTCATCACAGAGAATGAAACCATGGCCATGTACTATGCTCTTATTCTAATGGGTCGGTCCTGGTGGTCTAATAGTAACCATATTTGTAGAACCAAGATCGTGGGCTCAATCCGTACCAGGATTGGTGCATTTTTTCCGGGAGTAAAAATCCTAAGTATGGCTTCCTTTGGAAGGGAAGTAAAGTCGTGGGTCCGGTGTTGTTGATTTACGGCACGAAAAAGAACCTCAAGCCTGAAAGAAGAGGCCTTTGAACAAAATTTTTCGGCCGTTTCATGCCCTAAATTGAATGGGACGCTGATGACTTGAGAGCGTCCAAGAATAAAACCAATCAACTACTCTTCCAATGGAGTGGCAGAAGAAGTTTAGGTGTGTTCACATCGGGAACTTTTTGTATAGAACGTGTGTTCCAAACATGTTCTGGTCCGTATGGAACAAGTTCCTTCATGTTTCATGCAAATGAATGAGTTCTATACATATATAGGACAAATTTCCGTGTATCACTAGATGAGAGACAACAGTTGTTGTTCTGCAATTGCTCATGAGCACATTCACTAAATTAGTGCCTTTTTCATAAATAGCAAACTTGAAGATGTCAATCACAAAACCATTATATTTAACAGAAGAAATGGATGTGAAAAAAATATTTTGAATCTTAAAAATAAGAATTTTAGAGACAGGAGCGCACACAAAATTTTTTTCTGTTCTCATTGTTGAAGTTGGAGATGTAGGAAAAAGATACATAACTTAAAATACCAGGACAGTAGGAAATTGAAGAAAATAAATAAGTTAAACACTTCAATATCAGGCAGGAACGAGACATGTGAATTCTTTTCAGCAAAAAACACCTTGTTTTGCTTTTTTACTCTCATTATTTCAACATAACAGCATAAGCAGAGAACAAGAAAAATCCCCGCATGTTGAAATTGATTTGCAATAATATCCTATACAAATATAAACACTCATTTATTTTGTATGGAACAAATCGGTATGATATAAAATGTTGTTTGCGGTTCTATAGCAAATTCCCCGCATTTAGAACAAGGTAAAAACAGTCCACGAAGAAAATAGTTAAAACAATTTTTGGGGGGTTACAGAGGAATTTTGATGATATACTTCAAAGAGAGGGAATTGGGAAGTGCTAAGCTGAGCTACTTCATCTTTTTCGCAGGAAATGCTGAGTCGAGTTAGTGTGCTGTAGTCCACATGGTTGCAGTGAACACGCGTGGCTTCCAAGAGCTGAATCATCCACCGTACAGCCAAGTTTTTGTCCCTAGCGACCAATACCTGTTTTCAAAACTGAAATCTGTCCTTCGAGGGCGGAGATTCACCAACGACAATGCGTTGAAGGTCGCTGTTTTCTAGCATTTAGCTTCATAGTGTCAGGCTATTTTTTTTATTAGCGAGATTGAAATGTTAAGGAAGAGTTGTGTTAAGTAAGGGAGTTTATGTTTAAAAATAAAATACTATTTTTATTCCGGTATCTAACTAATATAGTCAGGCCGGGAACTTATGGACCGCACCTCGTAGATACAGAACATCGCAAAAAGTGTCTTTGAACGATGTCTTTATTCTTTTGACAAGAGCTGTACGTGTTTTGTGTGTGTAGTAATTATACAGTTGGTGCTATTAAAATTCCAACCCTCGTATTAACAACCGGAGAGCGAGGCATATCTGCAAGTGCAGACATCATCTTGGCTAAAAGGCATTTCCACTTAAGTTACCCCAGTTGTGTTTCCAGCCAGCATTCTTTGGAAAGATGTTTCATTATGTACACCAACGAACGAATGCATAGATCCCAATGCTCTTGTACGATCTCTTAGCAATAATAGATAGAGTAAGCGCCAACAGGGAGTAATTTGCCTATGTTCTCCCGCCGGCGCCGACACGCGATTCCTCCGATGTGAACACGGTAGACCGCGGCCATTGTTACCAGGAAACAATGGGCAGGAAACACTCAACTGTTTCTGACGTCACTATCGACCCGCGAGGAATCGATTCCGGTCGTCTTTTGTCCTTCCCTCGAGATGGGGCACAGAGGAAGGAAACGAGAAAGGAGCATTTGATACAGTCCGCAATGTACAAACTATAGTATTTCTGATTGTTAACGGAGGGCTTTTGCAAAGCAGAGACAATGTGCTCGGGAATAATGAGCAACAGATCGGAACCGAATCTCCCGAGGTTTTTCAGCAACGTGCTCAAACCTCCTTTACTGTCGTCGGGTACTTTTCCTCGCCAATATGGACGTTCTCATGGTTTATAGCAGGCGCATTCAACTTTGGAAGCACTAAAGACTTTGAAGCTGTTCTCTAAAGCCTATTTTGCCCGGCTTAGTTTTAAGGGCATGGGAAAATTGCGCGAAAAATACTGAAACACCTAGTTCCAAACATTCGTCGAGTCTTCAGAGAACCTCTTGAAGAAATAAAGTTTTTTCATATGTATTAATATTCTCTAAAGTTAGTTTATCGGTAATTCTTTTGTGAACTTAACCAACTATCAACGCTATGGTTGAGAAATTTGTAGTTTTGAATGCTTGTTGAATCAACCGTTGCCTCAACTGCGAACTTCTCGGCTTCTGATCTTCGGCGCTAGGCATATCAGTTCGTGTGAAGATTTTGTTCGCTGATTAACAGCTGACATGCTATCTTTAGAGAACGAACAAACATGAACAAATGTTGGACGAAATATGAAATCCACTTTACTATGATGGTGGTTTGATAAGAAACTTTTGATATTAAAGAGAACAAGTTGAGTGCTATACTGTACTTTATTTTTTTGACATAGTCCCCTAGAAGTTCAAAGCAGTTGCATCAACGTTTCTTCAGAATCTTGATTCTCCTATTGAAGTAGATTTCTTAGAGACCCTCAAAATACTCATTTACTTCCTGTATGATATTTTCAAAATGATAATGGAGATGTATTTTTATTAAAGGAAGCATTTGAGGCCTAAGTTTAGGACATTTTCTCGGAATTTTCCATGTACTATGGACCCAGGAAAACAGGATAAAACCTCCAGTCAGGAAATACGATCTGGTGGGTATCAAGCCCGAAACCTTTCGCTCACGAGTCAGTGTGTTAATCTCGGCCGTTCATGGCGGCATTAGAGCAGTTCAGAGCCTTTGTTAATACATACACACAGATACTTACAGAAAGTGGCGAAAAAAGAGCTAAGAACAAATCTTCAATATCGCCAATTTTCAGTATTTTGGTTCTTGCTCAAATATCTTCAGCATGACCAAACAAGAAATTGTCAAATTGATTTTACAAGGACTTTTAAAATTGAAATAAAAACTCAAAATATTTCTCCATTGCCCTGTCTGTTAATGATATAAAACTTTTCAACTGGCAGTATGGTGCAGCAAAGCAAAACCGTCATATCACCGCATCGCTTGAGACATGAGCGAAAGAACAACGCTCTGTCATTCATTTCTTGAGCAGCGAAGGCGCCAAATCCATTGAAAATCATTGTCAAATGAACGATTAGTATGGTGATGCATGTTTGTCACGGCAGCAAATGTACAAACTCGTAGAGCTGAAAGCGTTTTTGTGACAGACTTTTCTTGGTCTTATCAGATATGTCAAGTTGCGTAGGCAGAGTTCATTGCAAAAATTATGGGAAATCGCCGAGTGATCATGTCACGGTAACCCACTCCTTATAATAAATTCAGCGAAATATTGACGTCTTTGAAGAACCTTTATGAAGCAGAAGGTGATGGTTTCCTTACTTCAATCGTTTCTGCAGATGAAATTATCCACTGCCACGAACCGAAAGGAAACTTCCAGGCCTAAGTTTAAGGCACCTCCCCGCGAGGATTGAGGAAAACCTGGAAAAAACCTCATTGTCGGACAGGATTGTCCTGGCGGGATTCGAACCCCAGACCTCCCGCTAACGAGTCCGCGCCTTAACGACCTCGGCCCCCCGTGGCGGTGTGTATTGACGAACACTTCATTTGTATTCAAAGTGACCAAAGCAGAATAACAGACGTAAAGGGAAGGATGGTTTTAGCTCATAACCTACTACAGCTCTCCCATGTTGTCTACAGCCAGTATCAATATAACTTCATTTAGCTATTATGGCTTTAGTGCTAGGAAATTGCGAAACCCACTCATTACCAAAACCAAAGATGGTCCTGACGCATCCATCTGTCAGGATGTTCTTTTGGGGTAAACAAACCGTGCCTAGGGTAACACGGTATTCACATCTCGTATGCATCAACTTTCACCGACAATCAAACCACAACGACGATAGTTAATGACTACACGACAATGCTCGGCCCTACTGCTGTGTAACAGTTGCAATCAGCCAAGACTTTTGAGTTTCTTCCACATCTTGCTCTTTGAATGTCATATATTTGAGCATTAAAGAGGCGAAGGGAAGAAAGAAAAAGTGCATGAGTGCCTGCAGAAGTAACCACTACAAATTTTAGAGGAATTTAGGCTTTATAAGAGCTGAACGTAATGGCGGATATGTACAAATATAACTTTCTTTCAATAATTATGTTAAGTTGACAGTTCAGACTAAATGGTTGCACTAGAGAGATGATGCATTATTAAAGTTAACTTTACAAAGAATGTTGTCGAGTGATTAAATAAAGCTAGGACAGAAACTCTTATCACATTTTCCCTCTCTTCAAACAATGCAAACTTCTCTATTCTTCAAGACACATGTGTATAAACTACTGCACTGTTTGGAAATGCCAGTAATCTGCAGTAAAGAGATTCCGTCTCCCAAGGCTGATTGAATACCGAGCCACTGAAACTTTGTACGCTACTCAACCAAGTTTTGATTTATTTGACGAACATGCTGAATCGACAAAGACTTCAGGCAATTTGCATCCTTAGCGCTCTCAAGGAGCTGAGAACGCTGAACAGAACTGAATGGTCAAGGTCAATAGCTCATCTTCCTTTCTGAGTTGCAATCAATTTTGCGATGACGTCGTAGCAACGGCCTGTCATCAACTGATGAAGAGGTTGTTCCACTCGAGAAATGACTTGGCTAAGCTTAACGAGCAGTGTTATTGAGGAGATCGAACTGTGAAGTCTGCGCTCGAGTGTGCAAGGGTCCATGTCTATGTGGAGTATGGATGTCTCTCGCATCCGCTTCGCTGAGTTTTGAAGAAGGAAACTGCTTCTTGCTCTTTCTCTCCTCAGCCCTTGACACAATAATGTGGTTGCAGTGCTATATCCTCATTTAAAGTTCCTATTTGTGGCGAACATTTCTATTTTTTCCCCTCTTATTAACGGTGCTTGCTGGCGAAATAAATCCTGCCTACAACTTAATTTCACAATGCATAATGCATAGGCTTATAGAAATCGATTTAATAGTACAAGTGACTAAATTATACTAGATGAAAAATTAGGCCAACGAAATGTCATATGGTCACTTTCATCCTTACATATGAATGCTCATTTCTCATTTGAAACCACAGCAACAGCGCTTGTGTATTTACCAGGAGAAGGAACTGGTCGTTAGATTGCACTAGCTTTGAAATACAGCATGTTTTAACTTTATGGGCACGGCAAGATTTTGAGTTCTACTATATAATAAACTACACTTTCTATCATTTACACTTGGGCTTCTTTCCTTCTGACTAGGGTTCCATGAGTGATCGTGGAGAACGTTTTCATGAACACATTGCTATCATGCAAAAATGACAGGAAAATGACTACTAAGCATGTTAAATTAAACTAATTAAAGGAGTTTCTGATATGTATTACAAATGGAAATCTTCCAGAATATTTGTTTTAAAATATTTTGCATGATAACTGAAAAACTTACTGTGGGTATTATTTTTGCATTCTTATATTTATGTTAAAATACATTGTGCGAGGTTGAGTTTCAAACATAGTCAAGGAAATGTTAAAAAGTGCAAATACAGGGTGACCCAATGGAATACGACGATTTTCAGAACCTTCTTGTGGGACATTCCTACAGAATTAAACGAAAACATTTTTTTTCAAGAAACAAGTTTTTTTTAAAAAAATAGTTAGTTTTTAGTTTTTTTAAAAATAATATTTTTTAAGTGGGCTTCATGACAACGAACACATTCGTGTAATCGGCTCGGGAAACTTACTCCTACAATAAAACGTGACCGATGTCCCTAACTTCATGAGTTATGTTTTCTTTTAACTGCATAATGGTCCGTGGCCTGTCGCAGTACATTTTACTTTTCAAGTATCCCCATAAAAAATAGTCTGCAGCTATTAGATCGGGCTGGCCAGGTAACATCAGCAAATCGAGGAATTGTACGTCCAGGAAACGTGTATATTCTTTCCCGAACGGTGTGAGCTATGGCACCATCCTGCTGGCACTAAAACTCATTTTCATTAATATCATCTGAAAATCCCGTGTTGTCAGCATTTCTGGCACATTAATTTCTACCCTAAGTCTTCTCTGAACGTAGGAGATTTGCTTAAGATTCAATACATATTGTAACAAAACGAATGCCGTTTTTCAATCTTCAAATTATGAATACTGTTTGTTTGCTAAACGGACAGAACAGTTACATAAACGAATACCATGACTGTAATGCAAAATCGATAGAAACGGCAGCGTTCTGAAAACCGCCATATTCCATTGGGTACTTGTGATTTTAAGTTCAAATTAATAAATCACATTGTACTACTGGTTCTTTGAAAAATTAAACTTATTTAATTTTACACGAGTGCCCCACAAGAAGATTCTGAAAACTGTCATGTTTCATGTATAATATTTTTATGAGAATTTAAACCCTATTTTTTATTTATTTATTTACGGACGCTCTTTAACATCTCAGGTCATCAGCGTCCCATTCAACTCAGGGCGTGAAACGGCCGACAAATTTTGCTCAGAGGCCTCTCTTTCAGGCTTGAGGTTCTTTTTCGTGTCGTAAATGTACGACACGGGACCCACGGCTTTACTTCCCTTCTGAAGGAAGCCATACTTAGGATTTTAGCCTGAAAAAATCCATCGGTCCTGGCCGGGTTCGAACCCGCGATTTTGGGTGTAGGAGGCAAATATGGTAACCACTACACCACCAGGACCGACGAAACCAACCCTATTTCCCGGGAAAACAGTTCGTGAGAGAGAATTTTGGAACCCAGTTTTGAACGTAGCACCTGCTTGTTATACAAAATCACCCCACTTTCATTAAAGTACAAAAAATGTTTAAAAACTGTTTTCAATACTATTTGCAATCCTATAATAAGATTAATGCAAATACTGATCAAAAGTGCGGTTTTTCTTATGTGATAAACATGCCACTATGCCACTATTGCTGTTCAGTGTGGATAAAGAAAATAAATTATTTTACTTACCCATTTTAGGAATGAAGAAACTGATCTTTACTGCTGGTCGCACATTTGACATCTCCGTAAAAGGACATCACCAAAACATTTAGTTTTCAGCTGAAATTATTGCTGTACACACTTTGGTTTTAATGATATGCCATCTGTTTTAACTACGCTAACGCATGAGTAAACTAAATCCTTTACACAGATAAGTTATCCTAGTTGCCAAAACATCCATGGTAAATATAGTTTGACTACCATACCAGTTGCTGGATAGTTAGTACGTGTTTGGGACCTCCTTGGTTGCATTAGAATTTTGTTTAAATTCTACCCCTGATTGTTCGGCAACTTCTCTGTCGTAGCTGTGTTGGGGATGTGTAGTGTTCTCAGGTGCTAATTGTGGTTCAAATGTAATGAAGAAGCGGGGAAAATAATTAGACAAACACAGTTCACAGAGATCAGACATTAATTAGGGCGATCTGTTACCAGGATCAGCTGAGAATGGGGGAAAATAAGACCTAGGTTCCAAAATTAAGAACGGGTCTGGAAAAATATAGGAATGGGTAGCATTTGGATCCTAGAGTGGGGAAACAGGAGGGGGGGGGAGTTACAGGAAAATTATCTTGAAGGACATTAATAGGCAGCCAATTCTTTTCGGAGTGTGCAGAAAAAGTTTTGCTGGAGATACAATCGGAGATGAAAATTGGATGGATTCAAAAAAGGGACAAATTCTGTAATCAGTGGTTCGCTTGTTTTAGGTTAGGCGCCTGACGGATGACTAGAGTAACAGATAGAGAGGGTACGAAAATCTGCTCTATATGTGCGGAGAAAGAACATTCGGAGCATATTCTGGCGTATTGAAAGGAGAGAGACGAACGGGGAAAGAGATATCTACCGGCCCCGTTTATTAAAGGGTGGAGAGGGCAGCGGTAGTGCTGGACTTTGCTGGCAGATAGGAAGGAGGAAGAGGGAGTAGGTAAATTTTTAAACAAAGTAAAACAGCTCACGCCGGAATAGGCAGGCAACTGGGAAGGGAGGTAGGGAATATGAATCTCAATGTTTTTGCAATTATTTGTACAAATATGTGTGGGAAATTAAGGTATTTACTTTTGCACTGTTTTCTTTTGTGTTTTTATTTGTGTATTTCAAAAAAATTCTATTGTATATATTTTTAATTTATTTATTTCATTAAGGGATATACTGTTTGTCTCTTAAGAGTTAAATATTGGTTTGTGTATTTCTTAATGTATTGGTAAAGCACGTACGGTCCCAGGAGCTGTGCGACATGGATGAGTTAGATTTGTAACCAATATATTTTGTAAATATATGCACTATAAATTCTACTATTACATCCAGAATATGGTAAATAAAGTTAGGCAATAAATAAGTAATGCTGATTATATAATTGTTATTATTGAAGAAACGTCACACATATCTGGTCAGTAGCAGCTAGTTAATATCAAGATACATTTTTCTTTTTCTTTTTTATCCCTCTTACTTTTTAAAGAAGTTCTAGTCATGGTACAACCGGGGCGTTGTTGCTATTTTTTGTTCTTCTGAATGTTAAGACATTTTCCTGTATTAAACTGGAATCAATTTAATGGCACTTCTAAAAAAGACTCTAAGTGAGACGAAAAAGCAGGCACAATACGTGAGTTTGTAAGGATCACAAAGACCTCTGAATTGTAAAGAGAAGAGATTTCCAGAACGTCGAGTCGCAGACGGAAACTACTTTTCTCTAACCAGCAAGGAGGGGAGGGACAACTCCTCCTGAAAGTTCTTTTGATTTTAGAAAACAAACGACGCAAACGCAACAAGCGTTCTATTGCCCGAGGGTGAGGGGTGAAGGAGTTGGAGGTAGTACAATTGAGGTTTCATAAAAGGGCTCGGGAGAAGGCAGCGGCAGAATGCTGGAAAATTTATCAACCTGTCATCAAATATGAAGGGGACCGACCCTATGTCAAGGGTTGTGACAAGAAAACTGCCTGTATTGACATACTTTATGTATGCAGTCGTCACGCAGTTAAGACGGTGACAGAAGACTTAGCACAATACAACAATACCGGCTATTTCATTGTAGTAACTGCTTGTAATCATGTGTTGCATTACTTTAGGATATATTAGCGGATTCCGAAGGAATTTAGCTATTGCGATTGCACCTTTGAAAAGATTTTTGAAATCTACTTACTAAGAACTAGCACAACGTGTACATATTATTAACTTAAAAAAATATGTAAGGTTAAATTTTAGCTCAAGAAATTATGACTGCAAAAATACTGATAATTCTTTATTGAACCAAAATGACGACGAAAATGTTTATATATAATATAAGTGAAAAATAATATAACTTTATATTTGTTACAAATCTAGCTCATCCATGTCGCATGGTCCTGGAACCGTACGTGCTTTCCCAATGCACTAGGAAATTCACAGATCACTTTATGAACAATGAACAATGAACAATATAAGTAAAATAACAATAACTAGAAAAGCAGAAAAAAAGGAGAAACACTTAGAAAGTCACACCTAGAAAATGATTAGGCCGGAAACTTACGGATCTACCCTCGTATATTTGTGACTTTCTAAGTGTTTTATCCTTTTTCTGCTTCTCTAGTTATTGTAATGTGTGTGTGTGTGTGTGTGTGTGTGTGTGTGAAGCAAAGTATCAAAACACAATATAACTTTTGTTTTATTTTTATTTAACTTTTTAATGGTGTTTACGCCTGTTTTACTACAGAGGCACCACAGGCGGTGGACACTGATGATACATGAAACGAAATGATAAATTGGTAAAGGATTTTGTTAAGGAAGGAAACGTTCCAGACTTAAGTTCAGGGTACCTCCCCGGCACTTGCCATTTATGAGGACTGAGGAAATAACCTGTAAAAAAAACCTCAGTCAGGGAGGACGGTCCTGGTAGAATTCGAACCCCAGACCTCCCGCTCACGAGTCCGCGCCTTAACCACCTCGGCCACCCGTGGCGGTATATATATATTTGATTTCCTTAAGTTGCGGCGTGTAAACTTTAACTTTAGTGCGATTGGGTGTTGTCATATTTATTCACTTTTCAGTACATACGTCACCTTAAATACAAGTAGCTAAGGGCCAAGGTTGCGTAATCATAATTTTACTCGCACTATTTAAATAGCATGGATCTGTTTTATTTCATAATGCAGTCACTTATTTCTGACACCTTTAAATGAAATTTGCATTCACGCCACTACTCTGTTTCTGTAATTTTTCTACAGGTAAATACGTCCTGATACTCTATTTAATTTCCTCTGTATTATGGGAGCTATTCCACGACTGTAAAGGCATGAACTACATAGTATTATGAAAGGCGACTGGCTTTACGATCTGTTAGAGCTGTTCAATAAAAAATGATAATTATTTGAAGTAAAATTTAACCTTACTACACTTTGTTAGATTAGCGTGTGATGTTCAGGTGGTACTAGTTTCATCGTTTTAATTCCCGGTTGCCGCCTGTGAGAGTTGTTCAAGTTGAGACATATTCAGTTCCGCCTACAGCTAAATGGAAGTGATACGCTGCTCTGAAATTCGCTTTCGTCTTCAGCTGAGAGTTGTGTAATGTTAGAGGAGGGCTATGGGCAATTTGTTCTTTCCGATAGAACAGCTCGAAGATGATTTAATATGTTTAAAGAAGGGAGGCAACAATTTTCAAAGGAAGGTGGACCCGACGATCCAGTTTGAGATTTAACGAAAGGAAACATTAAGTCCGCTCTGTCATTGTGAGAGATGATCGTCGGATAACTTTAAAAACACTTTCAGAAATTCTGAACTTATCACTGGGTTCCACCCACACGTTGGTAAGTGCATGGTAAGTTGCAAGACTTGCAGATTCCTCAACCAAAGAACGTTTGCTTGCAGTTGAAGATGTTACAGGAAGATGTAGAGTTTCTTTCAAAGATAATCATTACACATGAAACTTGACTATCATTTCGATCCTGAGAGAAAACAGCAAAGCTCTGTGCGGAAATTTCCAACATCACCAGCATAAAATAAAAAAAATAAATAAACAAACAAACAAATAAATAAAATAAAAGCAAAGGTATTTGTTTCTGTTGGGAAATTTATGGTCATTTTATTTTTCGATAATCAAGGAATGGTTTACCAGCGTGTCGTACATGTACACACAATTGTAACTGGGCAATATTACAGAAATGTCCTGAAAACTCAGCAAGAATATATCACATGCAAAAGACAACACCTTTTCATGCAATAAGGTGGGCACTGGACCAAGACAATTCACGGCCGCACAGATGATGTTGTTTTGTACCACAAAAATAAAGTGAAATATGATCTCATCCTCCCTGTAGTCCAGATTTAGCCCCGTTTGACTTTCTCCGTCTCCATAAATTGAAGAAATATCTTTATGGGAGCATTTTGCATCATCAGAAGCAGAGGTTAAGGCTGCGAAGGTGATTCGGAAGGATCTGTCAAAAAATGGTTTGCAGCATGTCTTTGAAAACTGGCAGAAATGGCGAGACAGACGCATTTTACCCAACCGGGATTACTTTGAGAAAGATCATCAAATTTATGAGGATGAGTAAAGGTATGTTGTTAAAAATAAAATTGTGACAATTCTTTATTGAACAGCTCTCGCAACGGCCTAACCCGCTCTGCGCTCAGCTGCGAATGCAGGACAAAGCATCAGTGCCCCCCTCAAATATACAGAATAAAATAATATAACAACTATAAAATGTTTTACAATTAAAACAAAATGTCCATTTAACGTAACTATTTGTTGATATTTAGTGGTTTATATGAAGACGAAATATTCAAGAGTAATGTTCCTTTACCAGCAATTCAAAATTTACCAATGTTATAATATATTTACGCAAAAGAAAACAGTATTTCTAGATCTAATGACTTTAATTCAATTATTAAAACTTGTATCTGCAACATTTACATTTTTACACACAAGAAAAGCTGCCCAAATAACGCCACCTTAACTTTAAATTGGTATAGGTCTAGAAATAAGATCTGCATAAACAAGAATATTACAGTAAAATTTTTTAATTTTTCCTCAGACAACAGCAAATAATTGAATCTAAAATATAACTCAATCAGGAAAAGATAGCACATTGACGTTATTAGCAAGGGATGAACCAATTAACGCCATACATTTTCTGATGCAGAGAATTAGGAGTTATTTTTTCATAATTAGCATTAGGCAGCAAAAATAGATAATAGCCAACTAAATGTAAGTTTCTGTAATATATACACTTAAAGGTATTGAAGATTTTCTTTGCCAAAAGATAAAAAGTTATATTGAATCAGCAAACACATTTTGAATTTCGTCTTTTTAAAATGAGATGGTTCTTTTCGGTATTTTTATACAAAACAAATACACCTAAGAGAATTTTATTAAACAAATAGATTTACCCTGTAGAAGTGTCAGAATAACTAAAAAAAATATCCAGACCTTTAACGCCACCTGGTAGTCATTAACAATCTTTCAAACTTTTTACACTTCAGTTATTTTCTCTCTGTAGGGAATATTACAAAATCAGGAAACTATATTTTTTTTTTGCACCCACAAAATAAAAATGTTCTCTGCTCATATTAGTAACAGCTTTCTAGTAGCTACACACAGTAGCAAATGGCGATCACAGCTTTTCAGTAGTAAATTGTGCCAGGCTTCCTTTTAATTCATTTCATTAATAGATTAGACCGCCATGGGTGACCGAGGTCTTTAAGACGCGGATTCGTGAGCGGCAGGTCTGGGGTTCCACCGTCTTCCCTGACTGAAGTTTTTTCCATATTTTCCTCAGTCCTCATGGAAAATGCCGGGGAGATGCCATAAACTTAGACCTGCAACGCTTCCTTCCTTTAAAAAAATCCTTTCCCAATTTATCATTTCATTTCATGTATCATCATGCTCATCGCCTGTGGTGCTTCAGTAGTAAAAACGAGCGTTAAACACTTAAAAAAAATCACTAGATAGCATGTGAATACAAAATCCTATAGCGCAGTTCTGATATTTCCAATAATTAGTTTGATAGTGTTAAAGGTGCACATGACGTTATTTGGCTTAGTCGCCTCATGCAAACTGCTACTGGTGGACTGAGGTCGTTAAGGAGGGGACTCGTGAGCACGAGTTCTGGGGTTCGAATCCCGCCAGGACCGCCCTCCCTGTTTGAGACTTTTTCCAGGTTTTCCTCAGTCCTCATAAATGGCAAATGCCAGGTAGGTACCCCAAAATTAGGCCTGGAACGCTTCCTTTCTGTAAAAAAAATCCTTTACCATTTATCATTTCATTTCATGTAAACTCTTGTAAAAATACTTATGAAAAATTTCAGAATGTGTGTGTGTATGTGTATGATTGTGTTCTGATGCTGCCAATTTGCTTGTACGATCAGGGCATTGGAGTTCTGCACATTGGCGGCAGAAAAGCATTAACATGCGCATCAATGAATCGGCGGACTATATTATTATTGATAATGGTGAAAGTGAGGGCGAGATGATGATGGAACAACGACGGAATGAAAACAGGGGAAACCAGGGTACTCGGAAAAAACCTGCGTCGCTTCATTCGTCACAAATCCCATTTACGGCTGCTGGTATCGAACCCGGGTCGTCTCGGTTGGAGGAGCCGCCTAAATTTCAGAATGTTCCAGTTAGAAGAAAAGTATTTTTACATTAAAGTGTTATTATTTTCTCATATAATTCAACCTTTAAACATTCCTTTTTTTCACCTAGAGGTCTAAAATGCCACTTTTCTGTCGTCATTGTCAGAAATATGTGAATAGATTTAGGAACATGCCTGCAGATTTTTATTTCAAGTACTCGACGTTTACCAACTGTTTTCAGATAGTGTTAAAATCGTTTGTGAAGTCTAGAGGTCTGGAGCATATTCTAGCAAATGGCTATGAGATATCAGATTAAAGCTACCTATTAAGGTTGATGGAGGATGACACCTGCTTGACACTCCCAAATGCATTTTTGAAGAGAGCGGTGTTCATTAGACGCGGACGACGTTAGAACTGTTGACACACTTAGAGAAGAAATCGCGGTCGATAGCGACATATCGATCATGTGACGTCACAGCCGCCGGGCAGGGCGTTCCATTCAAGGCTGGTCCATTCACAAAACACGCTCGCTCGCTCGAGTAGATATTGGTGACATGACTTTATGCCCCCGGGGAATTCCAAAATATTTACGAGCCTGGGATGGATTTATGGCTCCATTTTTTCAGAGGAAAACTTGCCTCAGGTCTGGCGGCAAACGCGAAAATGACATCGGTCGTCAGTGATGCACGAACATTTGAGGAGGCGCCCTCAGGCAAACTACCTGTACCTAAAGTGGCGTTCCCTAGTTTGCAATATTAGGCATTTTGTTTTCTAAAGTTGGCATTGCGCTGCTCGAATGGTGAATGCAAATATGTTTGCAAATAGTAAAAAAACAATTCATTATGACGAAACATTTGCACATTCGCTGTTATAGTACATAACAGTTTCCACAACCAATTCAAAAAGTCCAGATACCTTTGACAACAAAGTTACTGTGTTATTTTTAACGTATGATTATGTGTTAGAATACCCGCTTAAGGATTTCAAGTCAGGTGAATTAAGTATTATATTTAGTTCTACAATAAATAGTAGACATGTTCATATAACCAGCTACTTACAAATATCGATCGTGCATTAGTTGATTTATGATTTATCATATTCATTGTTCTGTTCCATTTTTCAAAATAATATTCCTGAGTTGACATAGGCGGTAAACACTGATGATCCGAGTCCGGAAGTTAATCTGGGTGGATATATTTATGAGTCAGATAAAAATTAACATTTTCCATATGTTTGGGTTCCGTAGAGACCGTTTTTATTTTGCCTATTTTGCTTATTGTGACTTCTGTTGCCTATTTTAAGGTATTAGACCCCACCCCCTTTCTTTGCCTTTTTTGGATAGCTATGAATTTTTTTCTGCATTTATTTACTCACTTTAAAAAGCACAAAGAATTTAAATATCTCCAAATGAAAAAATTATAAAAATTAAATGGCATGTTCACCTCACAAAAATATCTATTGAGAAGTATGTTATACATTTATTTCTTTTCAAGCAATGAAAAAGCTTTTCCTCAACTCTTTCACTTAAGCTCTTTAAATAGGAAAACCTTCATTAGTGAAAAGAACACAAAGTTACCTCGTGCATACAAATACCAGGAAATAGAGGTTCAGGAAAGTACTGCAGTTTTGAACAGTCCTGGCGAATGACCTTGTATCGAACTGCGCCAGACAATTCTAGAAAATTTATGGTGGGGGTAACTTCTCAGCTGTAAGTGTAACAATCGATTCCCCTATAAACGCATAAACAGAAAATGAACTCGACCAGAAACCATTGCGCATCTTTTGCTCATTCACCAGGACTATTAAAACTATTTTACTTTATCTTTATCAATATTTCCATGATGTGCTGAAAGGTGAATGTTCTGTTGCAACTGGTATGAATCCTTCCGAAATATCTTGTTTTAAATATGCTCCGATTATTTCAGTAGAAGTTGACCGTTCTTTTCCCATGATTAAAATTTTTCTGACTATGAGATTTGATATCTTGAAAAAACATCTTGTTGTTCCTCGTAATCAAGAAAAGTACGTTTAAGTACTTAATTTATGTGCTAATAAAATTATTAAATATTTTAAATACATATTTTTATTAAAATGAGTGATATTATTCTCTGTTTTTACTTTTACTACGTGACTGTTTGAATTATTTTACTGCCTATTTTCAGTATTTTAACCACAATAAATGCCTGAACTTCGGGCTGTGCTAGTGATACTTGAGATGAAATGATAGACTGGGATAGGATATTTTTAAGGAAGGAAGCGTTCCGGTTTAGGATTCCTCCCCGGCATTTGCAACTTAATAGGACTGAGGAAAACTGGAAAAAACCTCAGTTAGAGAGGAAGGTCCTGGTGGGAATCGTACCCCAGACCTCCCGGTCTGAAGTCCGCGCCTTCACGACCTCGGCCACTTGTGGGGGTGTTTTAACTCATGCACCAACAGTTCTGCTGATAAAGGTTGGCCATGCATCAAATGATTTATTATATATCTTGTTCTAAGTCATGATCACCTACTGCTAAAATGTTAGGGATATCAGATTTTTTTTTACACTTGCTATATATCAGGATGACTCACTATTACCAAGGGTGGACAACGGGAATTAAACTAGAGGTTTTCTTTGCTCATAATTTCATTTCTAAATGGCAGGCTGCAATTCAGAACCCGGAAGTTCAGGCATTTATTTGGTTAAAATAAGAAGGCAAAAAGGCACTGAAATACAGAAAATACGCAGTACTATAATTTAAAAGAGTAATAACGTCCATTAATGAAAATAGGTATTTAAATACTTAATAATTTCTTTATCACACAAAGTATTTGAGCTTACTTTTTTTTGTTACAAGCAACAACGATATGTATTTTCAAGTTTTCAAAGATGTGCAGGGTTTCTGATTGAGCTCATTTTCTGTTTCTGTTTCAGTACGGAAATCTCTTATTTCCGCACTGAAAATATTGTAAGGACGGTTTCATGCACAGTTTTACCTCTCTCATCTTTCTTCCGTGTAATTGTTTGTTACATGTATGCAGCTGAAAAGATATCCCCATCACAAAACTCTAAGAATTGTCTCGCGTAGATCGATACCAGGTCATTCTCCAGAACTATTAAAACTACAGTACTTCCCTCATCCTCTCTATTTCCTGGTATTTGTATGTCCGAGGTAATCGTGCGTTCCTTTCACTAATGAAGGTTCTGCTATTTAAAGAGCTTAAATTAATGGATTGCGGAGAAAGTTTTTGACTGCTTGAAAAGAAATAAACATATAACAAGAAACTTAATAGATATATTTGTGAGGTGAACATGCTATTTAATTTTTATAGCTATTTTCACTTGGATATATTGAAAATGTTTGTGCTTTTTAAAATGCGTAAATAATCGCAGACGATAAAAACAAGTATAAAAGGGTTTTATACCCTTAAACAGGCAATAAAGGCAAAATAAAAACTGGCTTTACGGACCCCAAACATACGGAGACATGTTCATTTCTATCCGACTCTTAAATATATTCACCAAGTAGAAAAGCATTTTACCTAACTTTCGGGCTCTAGCCATTACATAACTCCGTCGATCGATAATGCACTACGGTCCTTTGCTACTGTCCGTTGCGAGCATACTATAATTCGAATTTGGCTAGGCGTGGCCACTCTTGTTGATTTTCAATAAATAACAAATTGCATATAGTTTATTTACAGAGTGTTAGATTTTTTGAAAGATATATCGTATTAGTTTTAGGGAAAATTTTGAATATGACGTTTTAAAATTCTCTGTCAAGATCCATTTCAACCTAGAAGATATGTTTTTGGAAATTATTCAATCATTTTGAATATCTCAAGATTGAAAATCTTGATAATTGCAATCAGTAAGAGGGGGGTTCTAAATAATCTTTGTAACATCTATCTCACAGTCCAGATTTTAGTCTCTCACTCGTGTAGCTTTTGACCATTGAAAGAGAAATTTTGTACGGTGGATTCAAAACAGGACTTGGTTTATAAAAAGTAGAAGGAAGCTGAATGAAGTGTGTAAGAGATGCTAAGGAAAGTACTTTGAAAGGGACTGTGACATCATTCTGCTAGATAAGCTACTGTTTTAATATTAAATGACTCAATACTTTCCGTACAGGCCTTGCACATTCATTAGTAGGTCGCAACCTGTGTATCGATTGCGGCGCAGTCCACCGTCCCCTTTTACTTCTTCTTACGCCATCTTGTAAAACACGATTTTAATTTACTTCTTTCCGCGTTTCGCTGGCGGAGAGGGAACGAACGTTTGGCGTTTTTCACGTTTCAGAGGTTTAAGAATTGTCAGATAGCATTTGTAAAAAAAAGACGTTCATGCATAAAAACTGTACACATTTGGAGGGAAGAAGAAAAAGCAATTTCCAGATAAATGCAAAGTAAATAAGATAAGACTGTATTGCTCAATCTCGAGGAGGGAGAGTAAGAAAAACTGCGGGTCGTAAGATATGGCGCTCGCTAGGAAGCGGGGCCCAGTGTGAGGTGTGTCAACACTGAGGCCGGCAGGAGCAAGAGTAGGTAGATTAACTTCGGCGTTTGTTTACTCGGGTCGAGTTGGGCGAAGTTTGGGCCGGCCTCCAGTTAATAGCGTATAAAGAGTGTGTTGCCATGTTAAACAGAGTGTTAGACCCTTCCCTCCTGCACTCTTTTTACTTTTAGCAGAGACTTCTCAGACTACCGCCCCGGGTCGGGTCTCCTCTAAAAGCCTGTACATGACCGGCTAGGTTCGGATTTCTTTGTTTAACGACATTTGAGGAAACTGCCGTTCTACGCTGACTTGGGCAGCTCGCGCGATATAACATGCCTTCCTTCTAATATTTACACTCCTGAAGTATGTACTTTGAAATAAGTGGATGAAATTTTCTTACTTGTAATGCTCAATAAACAAGTTAACGTTTAAAAAAGATGACACATTTTCTCTGCAGAAAAGCTGAACGATAATATTTAGAAAAAGAGGAAGTTTACCAAGGAAGGAAGAAATACAGAGCCCTCGTTTGGATGCATGGCCGCCTTAACGAGGATTAGCTTGGTACTGGGAAGTACTGTGTTTGCCGACGGGGTCGGATATATTCATGTAACTTTAAATTTAAGCGCATATATTTCTGCATGCATATACAGCACCGATTTTTGGATCATAGAATGACATTTCGTGAACAAGATCGAGGTTTTCTGCATTCCAGTATCTATTGTTTTGTGTCGCTATGACCATGTAAATAAAACCTGCTTCGCTTTATATATACATATACATACATACATACATACATACATACATACATACATACATACATACATACATACATACATACATACATAAACGAGCGTCAATAGAGGAAATATTGACATTATCCAACACCCAGTTGCAGAAACTAACTCTACTCACATTATCGTATTGTTGCAATTTCCGAACTACTGTTATCTAATAGGGTTTTAATTTTAAAAGTTTAGTGGCATTCCAAGGCGAGGTTTGGGAAATACTGAATCCTGTGCAAGCTTTCCTAGAGATTTCTTTGGACTTCATAGTAATTTTACTCCGATGCCATCGAGTTTTTCCTCTGTAAGAAGACGACGTCTTTCTTTCGGTTTCTTATCAAGAACAGATTCAATTTCCCTAATCTATTCACAAAATTATGAACCATTCTGTGTGAGGCACACGAATAGCTGAGAATCTGTCTCTAAATCGCTGCCTCGCTTCTCTACGAGTTTGTTGTCATATAGGAATCATACATGAAGATTCTGTGTGCTAAAGTATACGGACTTTGGCATTGTAACATCACTAACACACTATAACACATGGTCTCACAACATTGAACTCCTGTACAGCACGAAGACTTCGCGTCAGCACAAGGAGAGGTGGGAAAGTGGAAGGAAACAGAACCAGTTATAAACAGGACTGGAAAATCCCTGTTAAGCTGACCACGCATCCAAATGAATGCTCTGTAATTTTATTGGAGAAAACCTTCAAAAAAGCAACTGTTTTGAGTGCCTGGGAGTGACTGCAGACATTTGGAAGAATTTATCGTTAAGTGTATACAAAATGCATAACAAATAAAGTTAAGGCGGGAACGAATTTTTGCTGAGAATTAGACTGTTAATGGGTTCAATTTCCTTGGGTTAATCAGTATTCTGAGAAGCGCGGTCAAACATGAACTGACGGGAAGGTAAACAACATGTATAAGGAGGCTCTCACAGAGATTATTGAGCCGAACGACAGCGAGACATGTGAGGACGTTGCACACCAATTCAACGTCAGTGCAGAAAGCATTTTAGAAGACGATGTCTGTTGACCGGTTGTTGACTTGCGATGAGAAATGCATGCTCTACGGTTTTTAATGATGTGGTCATCCCTGGATGACAGCCCAACCGAAATTACCACTGCATCAAAAGAAGAATATTCTCTGTGTTGGGTGGTACTCTACGCCGTAAACTGCTGTTAGCTGGCCAAACAATAAACTTCATTGTGTACTCTAACCAGCTGGAAAGTGTCCATGAAAAGCTGTACTCGTGAAACGCAAAGGTGTTGCACGATAATGCAAAATACACACAGCTAAGATGGTTCATGAAACCCTTATTCCGTTTTGACTGGGGGACTCTAGTACACTCATCATATTCTCCAGACATTTCATCTTCAGATTATCTTTTTCTTTGGGAAAGCATCGCCAAGGTTTCAGAATCTTTGCCTATGTGCAAACTGATGGATTTTTTGCTTTCCAACTTAGAAGGTCTAACATAATGGAATTCACAGTCTTCTATCACTTTGACCGAAGGTCCTAGATAGCGACGATAAGTATTATTTTGTTCAGAATATGATACTTTGAAATGAAGTTGACAGAAGCTTTTTGGTTAATTTATGCCAGAGAGACTAGCAGTCAAAAGCATGAACATATCAAAGACCTTGGCATGCTGTCTCTAGAAACAACAATGAAGTGTTTGAGGCGAAGATCGGCTTGGGATCACCTACGGGAGTCAACTACCTTGCTTAGAAAAATTCAAGACAAAATGCCTCAAGAAAATAGTTTGTGTATCAAGGTACACACCATTCAGGGAACGAGATAGCTAGGGGACTTTCTAGTTGGATATAAAGTAGTGGTAACACTGATAGCACGCAGCAGTCGCGTCCTTAACATTCTTAAGCGTTGTGTGAATCCGATACTGGATTGTTCGATGACCTTCAACAGCATGTTGCGACATTGTTCAGTGATGTACTGCAGTGCCTTCAAGTAGAGGGGGGGGGGGGATAGTGCAAGTGCTCTAGGAATATGTTTTCGAAACTGAAACAACGATCGTGGATCAAAAGTTGCACGAGGTCGTGGTACTCAAGATTGTTATCAGGGATTGCGTGAAGCATGTGATAATGCAGCGTTACCATATCGCACAGTGGAAAGATGGATGGAAGTGTTTCGTGCAGGCTGTTCAGGACGACCCCAAACTAACAGTCACACATTTCAGCTCCTTGCTTCAACGTTGGAAATTGATAGCCAGTGGTAGCATTAGAGGCAGGCGTATGCCACAAACTATGCTCCATATTCTGCAGGACATTCTTGAGTTGCGCAAAACTGAAAGCGTTGGATATCCCATGTCATTACGGAGGCGCAACAACGTCACCGCTATGCAATTGTATAGGACTTGCTGATTCGTTACCAGAGAGAAGGTGACAACTTCCTTGGGAGCATCCTCACTATGGACGAAACCTGGGCTCGTTCCAACGCATCACGGCTTCACACGACAATCAAATGAACGGAAACTTCCCGAGTCTCCTTGTTCAAAGGTTTTGAACAAGGTGTGAAGGTTATGGTCATTATAGCGTATGACATTCATGGTGTTGTGCTGCACCTTGCTGTTCCTGAAAGGCATAGAGTAAATGCTGCGCACTATTGCAATTTACTTGAACACCACCTTCGTCTAGCACTAAGAGGTAAGCGACGACACCTGCTATCAGTGAAACCCGTCATCTTTAATGACAATGCGCAGTGTCACACTGATAACGTTATCACGGACCTGCAACGTCGATGGAATTCGAAATACTGGAACATCCACCATACTCACCCAATATGAGTCCGTATGATTACGATCTCTTTGCAAAAATGAAAGAAGTCACAGATTTGTAGTCGCTATGTTTAGAACTTTTGTTTTCTTGCCATAGAAGAACTCAAGCAGTTCGAAATATAGCGATTACAAATCTGTAACTTTTTCTTAGTGTTTTATCCTTTTCTGCTTTTCTAGTTTTTGCTAGTTTAGTTACATTGTTAATAAGGGTACATCTTTTTCATGCTCTAGTGGCCGCAATTTTCGTTTTTTTTTTTTTTCCCTCAACGATACTCAGTAGATTTCTTTAAAATAAATTGATAGAAGTAATTTCCGAAAATCATGGCAATCGAGCCATTAGAAGTGGGGGTATACCAAAAAAGAGGAGGGTTAAAGAGAAGATTTCAAATCAATATAGCGGCAGCAATTTAAAAGGAATTTGGTGTATTCCATTGAAATAAAATAGGAAATTTAGTTTCTGAAAATCAGTGAATTCCGATTATTTGGAGAGGGCTTTTACCTGAAACCCAAAACTTAAAATTACTCTTGAATCACCAATATTTACTTTTTCGCAACAAAACTCCTTATATATTATTTAAATAAAATATAAAATATAGTTTCTGAAAAACAAGGAAATTGGGTCATTAGGAATGGGGGTTTACCTGAAATTAAAATTTTAAAAATCGCTCTAGCGGCACCAATATTTGTTTCTTCACAACAAAATTCGAAATATACCCTTTAAATAAAATAAGAAAAATATTTTCAGAAAAATAAGGGAAATCCGACCTTTAGGAGTATACTTGAAAACCGAAATTTAAAAAGAGCTCTTGAGTATAATTTTCATTCCATTGTTTTAAAATTAAAGAACTAATTAATTCAGTATATAAAGTGTATTTATAAGATGTACATGTTTTATATTTATATTTAACATAAGGATGTTTGTGAAGATAGCAAATGTGAAATATTAATCTAATATGTGTTTGAAAATTATATTTGTAGGTAAGGTGCTCTGTAATAACTTTCAGAAAAGTTTTCGTTATTTATTTATACTACAATAATTTTTAAATTAAATTTAACTTAATTAAATGTTTATTGTTGCATGTTAATATTTACTTAGTATATTGTAATTGTTTTTAAATAGCAAAATGTTTTATTCAAACATATGAACATCATCTTAAATACACAATGTAACTCGAAACTTTCTGTTATATTTCTCTATTTTAGTGAATGTAAAGATGATATCAAGGGGTCAGTTCATAAACATGGTTACATTTAAAACACTTAAAAATACCCACAGAGTACCCTCTTGTCTATCAGTGGTCATATATTTCATTAAATTAATAGTATGCCATTAACTTTTGGTTTAATCTCAATAATAATACTTCTAAATACATGGATTCTCTTTCGTGATACTTATAGGTTGCAAGAATTCTAATTTTGTTCCCCTAATACCACACTAATGGAATAACTTATTTAAATTCATTAAATTCATTAAATAACAATACCCAATTTGGATTTTATATTCATTTTTATTAACAGTTATTCGACTCGGTGGGTAATTCGCTTAGTTTACGCAGATCCTTGGTGACGAACTTTTTATTATTATAGGAGTACATTTTCATAATTCCAGCTTGTGCCACATGTGATACGAGAGTAAATTGGCTGTAGTGGTTAGTTATGTTTCTCCTTTTACTATTTTGTGGTATGATTATCATCAGTTGTTCAGATTAATCGATTTTTGCTCACGGTTTGTGGGAAACAGAGTTGGCGACATTGAGAAGACAAATGCATGCCCATGCGGTAAAGCGATGGCGGTAAAAAATTACAGTAAATTTACAGCGATAGGCGGCCGTGATTGGATCAAACTAAAACGTTCGCTACGTTTCATTGCCATATAAGTGAAATATTCATATTCTATGCTATTTTTAAATTTAAATAGTGTCTTAATTATCATTTCACAACTTATAGTTATGTTTGCGTAACCTAACCGAAGTCAGTAATCTATTCATATCTGCAGGTGTTTTCTTTGTTTCAAAAAATTAAAAATGTGCTTTTATTACTGACATTATATACTGAAAACAGGGCATTTAAACCATTTACTTCGGTTTAAGAAAATAATCATTTTACTAGATTTTTTTTTACTTGAAATTAACATAACTGATAAGAATTTTGTAAGAATTTCAGGCATTTTAAAGGCAAAAAAAAAAAAAAAAAAAAAGATTCTAAATCATTGACATTTTGGAAAATTGGCCAAAATTCATTCATTTGCTAAACTATATCGTAACGGTACTCCTGCCCAACCAAAATTCCTGTTCGAAAGTAACTTTTAAGAATAAATTTATAATGTTCTTTCGTAGCATTAACCGCCCTTAAGAAATGTTATAAAAATGTAATAAAGACTTGTTACAATAAACACATAATATTTTTTGTTAAGATCAAGATAATGAAACAAAACTGCACAGCATCCGAAAAAAAAAAAAAACAAAATATGGCCTACGTACTTTAACTATGAATTTTTACGACCGAAAAGATTTATCGATCCTGGCCGGGATTGAACCCGCGGTGTTGGGTTTAGCAGGCAAGAGTTGTGTATTGGATTCAGAAAATTAACCAACAACCCTAGAAAGAAAATATATAATAAGTAAGATTAGTATTATTTTTTGTGTATAGTTAGATCTCATCTTCTAATTATTTTAACGTTGTTTAACGCCTGTTTTTACTACCGAGGCACCACAAGCGATGGGCACCGATGATACATGAAATGAAATGATAAATTGGGAAAGGAGTATTTATTTTAAAGAAAGGAAACGTTCCAGGCCTAAGTTTAGCGTACCTTCCCGGCATTTGCCATTTATGAGGACTGAGGAAATTCTGGGAAAATACCTCAGTCAAGGAGGACGGTCGTGGTGAGATTCGAACCCCTGACCTCCCGCTCCGAGTCCGCACCTTAACGACCTCGGCCATCCGTGGCGGTCATTTTGTAATGGATTGATAAAGTATGCACATTTGAATGTAATACATTATGTAGCCTATTGAGATATTTTCAATAAGAAATGTTTCAGAGAGCAAGTGGACCACCTCTCAATGTACCAGGTGCAAACTGCGATGGACATTTTGAATAAGTGTTTAGTGCTCATGATATGGACACGGAAGTAGGTACCATGCATGTAAACTTTCTGCTATTATTTTTAAAATGCAGCAAGACAAGGGAGGTGCGGTTTGAATGCTGTTGTACATGAAGAAACGTGGGCTATTGCCATTTCTAAACGAAACAAGATCGAAAGTCTTGCTTTACGAGGCCTGTACTCCATAATTTCTGCAGAGTGTGGTAGTTAGCGTCGAGTGTGTATTTTATTGTCGATAGAGCCATGAATTTCATCTGGAAAGACTGGAGTTAATGAAGAAGAAGAAAGGAAAGGATGGGCAGATTACAGCAAGCCCCCCTTCTCTGAGAGATTTCAGTAAATTATTGCGGTTTGCAGCAGCTCATAATAAAAAGAAAAGAAATTGGAACTGGAGAGTGTTCACGGCATAATATGCTTTTAAAAATATTTTGAAATGGATAAGGTCACGCAGCATTCATACTGAAACACAGAGGGTATATCTCCTTATTCCTTCACCACACTTCCCCTTTTTCCCTCTCCTTCTTTGTTTTTTCCTTCTCACATTTAAATGTTTACTCTCATTATCGCTATTCTTCACTTCCATTCTCATTCTCCGAGTCACTTTTACTTATCTTTATCTCTACTTTCTCTTAAGACCACGGCGCATACATCCATTTTCCCTTTGCTCTTCCCTCATTCTTATGCGCCTTCGCTCATTATTGTCTGTCCTGGTGGTATTTTTTTAATAGTGTTTAACGACCGTTTTTGCTACTAAGGCACCACAGGCGGTGGACACCGATGATATATGAAATGAAATGATATATTGCGAGACAATTATTGACTAACATCGATCCCAGGACCGCGTAGAAATAATATTTATACATAATATACTCGTCAAAAGGGCCATAGACATGTGTTACCCATGTTGTTACAAGCATAAGAAAGAAGACAAAATACTATTGAAAGGGAAGGTTTCCCGGAAATATGAACCTTTTTGTCTAAGAGGGTCTATTTGTAATGTTACTGTAGGTGAACTAGAACTTGCAAAACAACCGGATACTGAACAAAACACGATCTAAAGAAGGTACGAGTAATTCTTTTGTTAACAGTGTAGGGAAAACTCAGGCAATATCCAGATGGAATCATAAAACCTCTGTTACGGCTATCATTTATGTCAAGAATCTAATACTTAAGCTTTTTAAGATCTTAGAAAATAGCCTATGATAATTAAAGATAATAAATTAGCATAAAATCCCAACAATAGGAAGACAGGTGTAGGAAGAGCAAATCACGTGACAGGTGGAAAGTCATTAGCGTCTAGACCGATGGACAGGCGAATTAATAAAAGTAGTTGCAATGGACTTATTTTTTAATTACTTGTTTGTCATTTGGTGCTGAAGTGAGAGGGAGAAGGGGTTAGAAAAAAGCAGAAGTGTTAATAAATTGTGAAAACTGCAACTACGAACGTTATATTTTTGTTTGTTTATCATCTCCTTTCCCTGTGACAGTGCATCACAAAAACGTTCAGCTATGAAACTGAGCTTGTAGCCGAGGAAGAAACATAGTAATATTGCGGTACTGAATGGACGTTCGACCAATTATCCCTGAGATAACTATTCAATTATAAAATTCGATCACCTCCTTATCCACAACGAACCCAAACCCAATCAGAACCTATAAAAATAAATAAATATACAAATACCCCCGCAATTGGGAAAGGTTTTTTTTTTAAGGAAAGAAACGTTCCGGACCTAAGTTTACGGTACCTCTCCGGCATTTGCCATTTATGAGCACTGAGGAAAACCTGGAAAAAAAAATCAGTGAGGAAGGGAGGTCCTGGCGGGATTTGAACCCCAGACCTTGGCCACTCGTGGAGGTATGTCCTGGTAGTGTAACGGTAACCATACATGCCTTCTAAACACAAGATCGTGGGTAAAAATCCTAAGTACGACTTTCTTCGGTAGGAAAGTAAAGTCGTGGGTCCCATATCGTAGATTTAAGGCATGCAAAAGAACCTTAAGCCTGAAAGAGGCATCTGAGCAAAATTTATCGGCCATTTCACGCCCTGAATTGAATGGACGCTGATGACCTGAGATGTTAAAAGAGCGTCCATAAATAAATCAATAAAAAAGTATACAATTAACACCCTGGTTGTGTATGTAATATATCCTACTTTCATTTAAGTATAACTTTTTGATACTCTTTCCACCATTTCTTTAGCTCCTACATAATCTCCATAGATATATTCTCCTTAACTTTAATCACTTTTTTCCACTTTCTTCCAACCAAACCAAATAAACAAATCGCTCATTATTTATCTCGCTATTCTTTGTTTTTTCTCCAAGTCTTGCATTCTTCTTTATCTATAGTTCTCTCTCTGCCTTTTCTCAACTCGTTTTTGTTGCTTTCCTTTGCTGGTACGATATTTCTGGGACATATGTTCATGTTGCTATTTTTATTCAGAAAAAATTACAATGAATATTTTATTAAACATAAGTTTTATAAAAGTAAATATTAATAACCTGCATACTGACATACAGGTACATAGAGTATCCACCGGATGTTTCAGAAATACTTTTACAAACTTTGCTGCGTTCCTCACACGAAAAAAAGAGAGAGAAAAGTCCATATAAACATATGTCCTGAAATCCTTAGTTTTTCAGTTAATGAACTGTTACTAAAACAAGAAACGAAACCCAGTTAAGACAACATCAACTAATAAACTCATAATAACTTTTCAAATCTCTTGTTCTCACATACGCTGACACTCTTCGGATAATGGACTATCGCACCCTTTCAAATATTCCTATACGGTGTCGAACGGTTTCGCAGGCTTCCACGGCATTTGATGAAGTGTCTCTGCATTAAGAATGTGTGCTACATAAACCAATTGTTTTAGGTAGTCCCACAGATACATATCCAAAGTTGTGAAGTCGATGGAACGTGCAGGCCATGGAACTGGTTCTCCCCTACCTATCCAGCTGTCAGACAATGCATCTGGAACAATACGGCTATAAGGTGCTGGAACCCCATGAGGCACAAACCACATGGAAAGGGCATGAAATGGATATTTTGCCATGGTTAAATACAACACAAGTGAAACACGAGAAACCGATTGATCATGAATGTGCCAAATGACAAATGTAAACAAGTTTCCTTGGCAACACTTGGCTTGAAACGCTTTGATGTAAATTTTCATTAATAACTCAAAAACTATTTCTGGAAATATGTTTAATTGAACTTTTCTCTTTTTTATCTTACTTGATGTGAGGAACTTGCCTGCAAAGTTTGTAAAAGTATTTCTGAAACATTCTGTATAAAGTATAGATAGTATATGCTCAATTTTATATCTTTATCATACATTGACTGTGTCGCAAGCTTAAATTTCTTTCCAGCACCTGCTGCATGTGTCACTGCTACGGCTCTACTTGAGCGGGTTGATTGTACAGCCGTTCATGTAGAAATTACGTGATCCCGGCTCTTAACAGCGACTACGGTCATTACAAAGAGATCATGACCAGCTGTTTTGTTCCTCTAGCCCCCTCTTGCCCCCTCTTTCATTTCTGAGAATGTTTTTGTTCATTTCAGAGCGACTGTTCGGCAAGGCGTGGCGAGAAGAGTGGGTGGTTTTATACGAAGACTCGACCCTGGCCTGGTTCAAGGAAAAGGGTCGACTGGAACCCGAGGGTAGTCTTGTAGTACGGGAGGCACCCGAATTGATGGCAGTGTCCCAGTGGACGGCAAGGATACCGGGGCGGCCCGACCTTCCTCCTGGCTGCCAACTCGTCCAGCTCATGGCTTTCGGCACCAGGCGGCGCGACAAGGTTCACTGGCTCTTGGCGCAGAACGAGCAGGAGGTGAAGTAAGTGTCAGTGGTGCCAACTCTTACTTAGTTTTGTTTCAGATCGTTCACTTAAAGGTAGCAAACTCAAATCTAATTATTTATGGGCCGAAGATATGTTTTCAATAAGTTTACAGCTTTTACTGTCATTTTATTATTGTGACATCTATGACACAGAAACTTTGAAGCATTCATTGGACTGTTAATAGGCATTTATGTTCAAATAGGTGACCTTAGTTCAATATTTGCCTGCCTATAGCATCTTCTAAATAAAAATAATGCTGTTGTTTCCGCTAGGCATGAACAGATAACAGATCTAATTACAATTTAAGTAATTTAATTAGCATACAAAAGTCTTCGATCTGACTTAAAATCTATTTATTTCCGTGTTACCGCCACGGTTGGCCGAGGTCGTTAAGGCGCGGACTCGTGGGCGGGAGGTCTGGGATTAGAATCCCACCAGGACGTCCTCCATGACCAAGGCTTTTTCCAGGTTTTCCTCAGTCCTCATAAATGGCAAATGCCGGGGAGGTATCCTAAACTTAGGCCTAGAACGTTTCCTTCTTTTAAAAAAAAAATCATTTCCTAATTTACCATTTCATCTCATGAATTATCAATGTCCGCCTCCTGTGGTGCCTTAGTAATAAAAAAAAAACGGACGTTAAACAGCATTAAAATAAATCCGTGTTGATTTATTTGGTTATTTCTGTTGATTTTAGAATAATTAGGAAATAATGCTGTATTGAAATTAATGAACAGTAGCGTATATTGCCTTTTTTTAAAAAAAAATACAAACTATAATCTAAAGAATAACATAACTATAACATAACTATAACATAAAGAAAACTGTAAGAAGTTATTAATGAATGGACATTCCCCAAAAGTGTCCATAAATAAATGAGGGAAATGCCGACGTTTTTTTAACTGCTCCCCTCAATATTTTTCAATTGCATGCACCGCTGCTTAACCCTTTGTTAATTTTCTCTAACGTTTGTAAAATGCTACTGCAGCATTTTTTCTTTTAAATTGTTCGCAGTCTTCACAATCGAAAGAAATTAGGATCCAAGCAAACTTACTTCAATTTAAAGATATATATATATATATATATATATATATATATATATATATATATATATATTTTAGACAATACATTCATTGAACCACACAGGTTTAAATACTCCCCTTCTTGCAGACTTAGAGACAGTGCTCTGTTATAAAGGGTGAACGATTCTTCACGCAAGAAACCGGCCGGCGAGGCTGGCTGCTGTGTCGGCGGTGCGGGTGACAGGAAGTCCGCTGCAAATACAGTACGGTTTGTCGTGTACGTTATTTCTAACATACATAACATAAACAATTAAAAAAGTAAATTACTCACGTATATTAAGCAAGGAGATGCTGGAACTGCCTCCCTTTGTTGTTCAAGTATTTCTGACACCTGCTTAGTTAATTGCTCATTACCTCTGCGGTTTTCTCCGAGAAATAGCAGCAATTTCTTCTGTGAGTACTCTACTTGGTTGTGTATGTTTTCTGTGAAGAAAACTTCCCGTTTCACGAAATTTGATTACTAATCGATGAATCGAACTCCGATTAGGAGCGTGAATATCAAAACATCCTCTTGAAATAATCTCCTTACGGCACGCGCTGATTCTGTACGCACGTATGAATACTCTTTGGGGAATAGAACAGTTGTATATTGCCCCATTTCACTTGATGCGCTTTCACTGTATTGTGTCACCTAACAAACACGTGCCACTTGCACAAAATTTCAACTCACAGTGAAGCCTAGCTCAGCGGAGGGGAAACATGCTCCCTGCCTACGCCAACATAGCGCCGCCGACCGGTCGCGTGGTTGCGTCAAGCATTGCTCACTCAATGTAATAATGGATCGTCTGTTGCATCTAAACATAGCTTCCATTTCTCAGGCTTTGTGGAACAACTGAAAACTTTGGACACGACTTTCGTTACAACTTCAATTTCCATAAAGTCTAGTACTAATGCCAGTGATTAAAGAACATGGGAGGTGTCATCAAGATGTCTACTGTGTATATTAGGAAAACAAATACAATGTGTTTAATGTGTGAAACAGAACCAACTGTAATCTCATAGGGAAGAGAGTCCAAGCTACACTCCCCGAAATGATTTGTTTTCCAATTAACTAGCGCATCGGTTTTTTCCTTCTGTTTCAGCGACTGGATGACAGCCATCAGCAACACTGTGAGTATAATAATTATATTCTTTTTATATTCATTTCTGTGCGCTTAGTATGTGTGTGTTTTGTTCCCATTATCTCTTCCAAAATTGAAACTCTTTTACCCTTATGAACTGAAGATTGTTGCACAAAGGCATTTTAATAACAGTCAAAACTTAATTAATCTTTGGTTGTCGCCTATGTTTTTCCTCCAAATTTCACAATTAAATAACTCGTTTAACACGACACCTTCTAGCATTTACCCCTCCCCTCCCTCCAAAATCCACATCTAAGATCATAAAAAAAAAAAAAGGGAATGTAAAATCGATCTCATCACTCGAAAAATAAATTTATTGAAAAAAGAGGTAAACAGGGTCTTTAATAAGTAAATGAGTAATTCTAGTTAAATTTTGTAAAGACCATTTCACTTATGTGATGTCATCTTAAAATCGACCAATGAAACCAAATAATATTTTGAATTTTGAAATCATAGCCGAATTACGAAGTAAAATTATCGAAAAAAATGATCAAATCCGTTTTATCACGCAACGTGAATTTGTCTTGTGGTTAGTGTAGCCAATTCTATATCTCTACTATATAATTCCTGAACACGCATCACTGACCACTTTTACTAGAGGCCGTGGGTATTGATAGAAACAAAAGCATGGACAATCGACAATCGACAATCGTAACACAAAATGGAGGGTTCTTCAAAGCGTTTTGGTGTTGCGTCAAACGTGCAAATTGATATTATCATTAGAAATTCCAAACCAAAGAATAAAAAGAGTTACCTTTTTTCCCTCGCAGTTGGTATTAGAAAATCGAGCGGTAGCGATTGTAATATTCCACTTTTGTCCATTTCAGTCTCACGGTTTCTGAATAGCATATACATATGCTAAGTATAATGTTTTATACAAGTGTTAATATTCTGTGGACGAATTTAAAATATATATCACTTTTATTTTAATCATGAAATAGTTCTAAACCCGTATTTTGCTCTTCTCTATTGGCATTACTGACAATCGACATTCTTCTGTCGCAAGATTGCTTCACAAGGTTAAGTATAAATACACAATTATTACAATTTTATAAGCCAAGTTGGAGGAATTATATTTAAATTCTTACTTTATTCCTGAAATAGTGCTAGTAAATATCACCCAAGATTCTGAGCTTTAAAGAACCTCTCGTGATATTACTTATGATAAAATATTTCCTTTCTCCGGTACAAACTGGAATTCAGCTAAGTTTGCCAGCCTTTTCATTACTCCGATATGGAGCATCAAAATTACTCGATTTTTGACCCAATATATCGATATTTTGCTAATGCACTGTGCTGTAAAATTCTACTAACAATAGGTTTAACAAATAATAGCTGCAGCAATTAAACCTGAATGTGCAACTTTACTACTGCTCATTGCAACATTAATAAATACAATTAATACTCATACATGCCTAACCAAATTTACGTCGGACCTGTGGTATATTCGTAGCCATATTTGCCTCGCAGACCCAAGATCGTGGGTCGATGAATATTTTGAGGCGTAAAATTCCTAAGTATGGCTTCCTTCAAGTAAAAGAACTTCAAGCCTGAAAGAAGAGTCCTCTGAGCAAAATTTGTCGGCCGTTTCACGCCCTGAATTGAATGGGACGCTGAGATGTTTAAAACATCCGTAAATAAACTGACTGAACCAAATATACACAGCATAAAGAGAGAAATTTAAATAAATATATAGCAGTAATGTAGCTAAAAATTAATTCTCCTGGTTTCCATGACAGCAAATTTATTTATTACCTCTTGATAAAAGTCTGAAGTCCGTTACTACAGAAAGTATGTTTGGAAATTACAGTTTGACTGTGATTAATATTAGTACTTTACCTACCTAGTGATTTAATCTCTATTTTCTCTTCCAATAGTAACAAAGTAAAAGTATTAGAAATTAGGCTATATTTATTTTCTACACATTAAAATAACACAAAACTAATTAAAGCAATCATGAGTTCATACGAAACTTCATACCTTTCATTCAATAACAGCTGACTACTATCGAAATAACTGATTATCGCTGCTGCAGAGTGCCTGCATGGGAGCATTGTTCTTCAGATGTAATATCGTTCGATAAATTAAATTACAGAAAGTTTTTCCATATTTAATACATATTATTGTCTTACTTTTAATATATTCTATCACTTTAATAACCCAATATTTGATATGTAGAGCCTGGAAGTTCAGGCATTAATTTTCGATAACATAGGCAATAAAATACGCATTTATTAACAGTGAAAAAAGAATAATATCACTCATAATTAATGACAATAGGTATTTAAGACACTTAATAATTTATTTATTACAAAAAATTAAGTATTTTAGTATACTTCAGTGCTTTCTCGACCCATTTGACAAAGTTTGGCACATTCTTTTACAGTACAATATGAGGGGGATGCTTCCCCATATAACTGTCCAGTCGCTGTTTAATTTCATTTGGAATAAGTACTTCTTTTGTGAAGAACTTAATAACAGTTCGATGCTTCATTTTGAACATGCAGGTCGGCCTGAGGTCCTCACTCCTGAAAACATCGCTCTTGTGGAAGGAGAATCAAAGTTACAGAAATAGCAGTAAGGTTGGTCCTTTCTAAAAGAACAATCCTTCGAATTATTCATTAACATTTAAATAAGAATAAGGTTAGTGCAAGATGGATGCCTAGACTTCTTTCTTCAGTCCAAAAGGAGCAACAAGTCATTTGTTGTCAGGCATTTTTGGAGCTCTGCCATGACATCGAGAGAGAAGTTCTGCAAAACCGTTGTTACAGGAGATGAAACTATGGTCCTCTACTATGCTCCAAAAAGAGAATCAATGGCGTAAACCTGGCGAAGCACTTCCTCTAAAGGCCAAGGTCACTCGGTCAACCAAGAAAATCATGGCCAAAATATCTTGGGACTGTGAAGGAATACTCTTCAATGACTTCAAGAAGAGTAACACCACAGTAAATGGGGAGTACTATGCTTGTCTACTGCACAGACTACGTGCTTCTATCAAAGAGAAAAGGCGAGGAAAGCTGAGTGGTGGTGTGCGACTTCTTCACGACAACGCGCCTATGCACACAGCTCTTGTTGCAAAGGAAGCAGTGAAGAAATGTGGCTTCAAGGAAATTGAACATCCAGCCTACAGCCCAGATCTAGCTCCCACGACTATTTCCTCTTCTCAAAACTTAAGAAGCACCTTGGAGGAAGGAAATTTAAGTGTGACGAAGAAGTAGCGGATGCTGTTTAAGCCCATTTTGCAGAAAATAATTCTGACTATTTTGGAAGGGGGGAGATTGAAATATTAATTCAAAAATGTAAGAAGTGTATTGCAATACAGGGTAACTATATTGAAAAGTGAAATATAGTTTTTGTCTTTATCATACCTAGAAAATGGTTAGGCCGGAAACTTACGGACCTACCCTCGTATATTTGTTACAAATCTAGCTCATCCATGTCGCATGGGTCCTGGAACCATACGTACTTTCCCAATGCACTAGGAAATTGATGAAACTGGATGTTTAAATATTAAGAAACAAGCATTATATACAACAATGAAATAAACAAATTAATTATATATAATAGATTTTTTTTTCAAAACACACATATAATTGAACAGAAAAGAAAACAGTACAAAAGTACTCCCACACATATATGTACAAATATATTGTGACTCATGTTCCCCTGTCACCCTTTCCGATTGCTTCTTCTTCCAATCTGAGCTGTCTCACTTTAATTAAAATTTTACCTACTCCCTCTTCCTCCTTCCTATCTGCCGGTAAAGTCCAGCCCTGCCACTACCCTCTTCCTCAGAAATGTGGTCGGTAGATATCTCTTTGTCTGTTCTTCCGTTCCCTTGCAATACGCCAGAATATGTTCCTAAGATTCTTTCTCCGCACATATAGGGCAGTTTCTCGTACCCTCTCTTTCTGTTACTTCAGTCATCCGACTCGTGCCTAGCCTAAACCAAGTGAGCCCCTGATTGTAAAGTTTGGCCCCTGTCTGGATGTTATGCTCCATCCGATCTTCTTGCTTCCTTTGCTCTCCAGTTAAAAAAAATTGCGCTCAAGATTGTTAAAGCGGACTTTATTATGTGTAATTCAACGTACAATTTTAATTTGAACGATAATATTAAGTCTTGTTTTTTTTTTTTTTCCCCATTCTTAAAATTTCTTATTTACTGTATGTATCTACTCGAATCTAACAGTACATACAGTAAATAGGAAACTATAAGAAAATAAAAAATCGATTAAATCACAATACAGTTCCCGAATTGTGCACTGAATTAAACATAGAAAAGACCGCTTTAATGATCCTGGGTGCAAACTTTTTTAACTGAAGAGCAGAGAGAGCAAGAAGAAATTTGTGCATATGGCATGTTCAGCGTTATGAAGTCTGGCGCGTATAATAAGACGTGAAGAAATTTCACTATTATGAGCTGGGGCACAATCAATGAAATGACACAAGAACGCACCACAAAAGAAAAAAACTAAAAAAACCAACCTTCCCTCATTGAAATTGTGCGATGAAGATAACATACAGTGGTGGAAAATGTTATTCCATTATCCTTAACCCTTTGATATTTTCATTCAAATCCTTGAATTATTTTGATTATTTGTTTCATTTCCTCCGTACTCTTCCTTAAACGTGTTAAGAGATTATTATTTATTTATTTATTTATTTGCTATGTATGTTTATTAAAGCAGAAACAAAATACTAGCACAAAGAAGTAAAGTAAGATTGTGAATAAAATTACTTATTTATTATTTTAAAATATTCAATATAACGCGATTAAAACACTCAGTGATTCAGAGCTTATCAATAAATGTAAATTTCAACTTTAGTAAAACCCAGCTGCCTAATCGATTGCATTGTTTTCATTAGTACTTTGCTAGCCTAACACGTGTTTGTATCATTGTTTGAGCATTGAGAAAATCAAATTGTTAATGCATTCCTGAGTCAGTTCATGAAACCACACGCGCACAATGTCTACTGAAGTTCTGGTTTGTTACTTGACTTGTTTCTTGCAATAGTATTTCCCATAATCTTTCAGCAACTCTCAGTCGGTCAAGTCGGGGCTATTTCCAGATCATTCTAGTTAACTTCCCTGTATTTTTTTTATAATGAATGCATTTATCTGAAATGCTTGAATGACTGATAATTTCATCAACGCTGCCTGTATTCCAATTTAATATAAATATTAATCACATTCAAAGCCCTGTGACAGGGAGCGAAGTTATCTTGAAAAAAATGCAGCTTGAAGAGTTACCAAAATAGTCTCGTTCTGTGGGTAAATTTTGTTTTCAAGGATGACAAAGTAGACATCTGCATCAAGAGTGCCACTTACGAAGTCCATGGAGATTATCTGACCTTTGGATGCTTCACTGTTTGTGTTATACACGAAGGCAAGAGTTCTTCACCAGTTCTGCATATACATTTTCCCATCGGAGTCATGCAAGTTAAATTTAGACTCGCCTGAAAATGCTACCTTTCCACATCTCTGCTGACCATTGTCTCATTGCTTTAGTCAGCCAAGGTTTCTTTATGAATCGACAGGCAGAAAGTTCTACTTCAAGGAGTCTCTTCTGATAGTTCTGCTGGTCAGTGAAACTCGTGCATCTTTCCACTGTCGCTTCAGTTCTGAGAGTGATAGCTAATAATCATTAAGTCAAAGTCTTTTTATTATCCTGTCCTGTTTTGGAGTTGATACGATTTTCCTGCCTTTTCCTTTCACACAGTCGACATTTCTCTTCTCCCTGTATGTCTTTAGTACTCTTGAAATGGTAAATTGATGAAAAGAGTTGTAAATAGCATGTCTCCGGTGCTTAGATCAACACTTTTCTTCTTCTGTATTGTATCCATTCCTTTGCCCATCTTGTTATCACAGTGTCTCAACTAGAAACGAGTGTCTGTTGTATTTTAACAATGTAAACTGAGAAACTGACAACAAATAGCATTGTATTGTTAGTAAAAGCGCACATGGAAGTCCAAAAAAAGTGTTAATTACGAATGCGAATGGAGGTGATGCAATAATTTCTTCCACCACTGTAGAATTACAGCGGTATGATCTTTTGCATTTGGTTTAATATAATATTACATCGGCCCTGACACCCTTATTGCCTCATTGACAAATTGCAAGTTCAAACTCAGCCAGTGTTTATGAATTTTAGGTCGATAAAAATCCTTAATATGCTTCCTTCGAAAAGGAAGGAAGGCCGTTGGCTCCATGTTGTAGATTTATGGCACGTAGAAGCATGATAGAAGTGGCCTCCGAGCAAAATTTATCATCCTTTTCACGCCTTTAATTGATGGTACATTAATGACCAGAGCGTCCTTAAATAAACCAAATGGAACAAGTAGGGTAGCAACGAAATAAGACATTGAGTTGAAAGCAACTGTTTCATAGGGTCCATTTTTTTTTACCAGAGAAAGTTATTTGTAATTTTTATATCTGGCTAGTAAAAGCTGTTATATCATAAAACAGAGTAAACGATACATACTATCGTCCTTATCCGGCGGGAGAAAGCTGTCTGTTACTTTTTTTTTTTGATTGATTTATTTATGGACGCTCTTTAACATCTCAGATCATCAGCATCCCATTCAACTCAGGGCGTGAAACGGCCGACTAATTTTGCTCAGAGGCCTCTCTTTCAGGCTTGAGGTTCTTTATCGTGCCGTAAATGTACGACACGGGACTCACGGCTTTACTTCCCTTCCGAAGGAATCCATACTTAGGATTTTCACGCCCCGAAAAAATCCATTGGTCCTGGCTGGGTTCGAACCCGCGATCTTGGGTTTAGGAGGCAAGTATGCTAACCACTACACCACCAGAGCCGACTTTTACTGTTTCGACAGATCGTATTTAGGTAAGGTAAAACTCTCATAAAACACAGTGCAGGTAATATGAAACAATATTCCTTATTGTAAATTACTATATTAAGCATATGAAGCAATGTTTTTATTTACTGGCTTGGTTATTCCTTCTACACCGAGCTGATTTCCATAATAGACAGAGCCTGGAAGTCCAGGCATTTATTTTGGATAACACAGGCAGGCAAAAAGGCACTTAAAATACTGAAAATAGGCAGAAATATAATTAGTATGTGCATTTATTAAACGTGAACACAGAGAAATATCACTCATTATTAGTGGAAATAGGTATTTAAGATACTTAATAATATATTTATAACAAAAATTAAGTGCTTTACCTTACTTTTCTTGGTTACAAGCAACAACAAGATGTTTTTTTTTTCAAGATATCAACTGTCATAATCAGTCGCTTGTCAGAGAGAACATCTTTCATCATGGTAAAAGAACGTTCTGCTTCTACTAAAATTATTGGAACATATTTAAAACAAGGTATTTCGGAAGGACTCATACCAATTACAACAGAATATTCACATTTCAGGACGATACGAAAGTGTAGAACAAGACAAAATAAAGCAGTTTTGAATAGTCCTGACGAATGAGCTAAAGATGCGCAGTGGTTTCCTGTCGAATTCATTTTCTGTTTATGCGTTTATAGGGGAATTAGGTTAGTGTCTCTCTTACTTCCGTGCTGAACACATTGTAGGGACGGTTTATTGCACAGCTCTCATCTTTCTCGTTTGTAATTGTTTGTTACATTTATACAGTTGAGAAGTTAACCCCACCATAAATTTTCTAGAACAGTCTCGGGAAGGCCATTCTCTAAGACTATTCAAAACTACAGTACTTTCCTTATCCTCTCTATTTTCTGGTATTCGTAAGCTCGAGGTAACCGTGCGTTACTTTCACTAATGAAGATTCTGCTATTTAAAGAGCTAAGTGAATGGACTGAGGAGACAGTTTTTGACTGCGTGAAAAAATTGTATAACAAGAATCTCATTAGATATTATTGTGAGGTGAACAAACAATTTAATTTCTATAATTTTACTCACTTCGATATATTGAAGTACTCTACGTAATTTTTAAAATTCGTAAATAATCGCAGAAAAATTCATCACGATCTAAAAAAATAAAAGTTTTGAACCTTAAAATAGACAAAAATAAAAAATAAATAAAACTTTCCCTAGCGACCCCAAATGTACGGAAACGGGTTCATTTCTATCTGGCCCTTAAATACATTCACCAGATAGAAAGGCATTTTGCCTGCCTATCTTTCTGGCTGAGGTAATACATCAACCGTTAGAGGAGTTACAAAGCTTCTTCTACAGAAGCGCGAGTATGTAAGACTGCAAGCAGGAGAGGGTAGAGGGATCTTAACTTAATGACTTATTTCTTCGCTGAGTTTTATTAACTTAAGACGTCCGGACAGTTTGCATTTTCTGAAGGCGCGATCTACACATACTATCTCTATACTCCTTACACATGCTTCGCCACCAAGAATTATGCAGGTCTACCTAGCTGGGAGTTATACCATTATCGTGCTGATTGTTTGTTGATGAACACTTCGAGTCTAGTTTCAACTTGTGATAGCGAAGTCGAATTTACAGACTATTGTAAGTAGACTACTAGCAGGCATTCTACAGTCTGGAGTCCATTTACAAGTTATATGATTTTGTGTAGTGGAGCTGCCTACTCTGCAGAGAGTATGCGTGTTGATTTAATCGGCGATCGTTGTATCAATGCCTTCACAGCGGCACACATCTCACGTCGAATGTTCGGCCTCCTACTGCGAGACGCGTCGAGAACACTTGCAGTAGCGAAAGCCTTCTCCCATCACACTAACGTCAGCAGTGGCGCTGATGGTTTACTAAAACGCACCACAAAGTCATTCATGATTGCTTCATGGTTTTCTCGGCGAATGGGTGTTTCTGAACCTACACACAAGCCAGCAAACACTCTTCCGCACTGAAAGTACTTGTGTCCGCCATTATGTCACTAAATCTTTTGAGCGGCAATCGTTGCGGTTTGCATCTCGAAGAGGGTAAGATCTACTTCGATTATTATCTGTTCGTATTCCTTTCCTTTATACAGTGAGGTATAAGGTGCGGCGGCGTACTGGGAGATGTCAGTCGTTAAACCCCCTTTGAGGAGGGCTTTGTCAGTCAGTTGTGCGTACGTGCATCATTCGGTGTTCTCTTTGTACATCCCAATTGTTCTTCGTTAATAATGCCGCTAGATAACTACTCTGAAAAACGGGGTTTACCAGGGTCATTTGAAACGTTCTCGGAATGACCTACTGGTTGCAGCAGCAGTTCCGAAGCGTTTTGTTATCAAAACCTGTCATATTACATAAAAACATTTGTACTTTAATATATCAATTGGTCAAGAATCGTAGTAGCTATACCTTTTTCTGTAGTGCAAATCTATATACATGGGAACAATGGTAAATATCAAAACATCGCGTGGCTATTAAGTAAAGAAGGACTTGAATGCGCCAGACATTTATACAGATATAACAAACACTCTACGGAACCCTGCATAATCATTTTCAACAACTTCCAAGGAAACCAAGGAGATTGAACGCGGCCGTTGTTGTTGTTGAATTGATTTATTTACGGACGCTCTTTAAAATCTCAGGTCATCAGCGTCCCATTCAATTCAGAGCGTGAAACGGCCGACAATTTTGCTCAGAGGCCTCTTCTTTCAGGATTGAGGTTCTTTATCGTGCCGTAAATGTACGACATGGGACCCACGGCTTTACTTCCCTTCTTAGGATTTTTACGCTCGAGAAAATCCATCGATCCTGGCCGGGATTGAGTCCGCGATCTTGGGTTTAGAAGGCAAGTATGGTTACCACCACACCACCAGGACCGACTAACGCGGCCGTGGAAATTTGGAAGATGACCCACGCCACGAACGATCAAAATATGTACATTAGAAGTGATCGATAATGTGCACGACATGGTTCTGGAGAATCGCGATGTTCAAAGTTGTTGAAGCTCAGAGTATTTCAGGAAAAGGTATATTTCATATGTTGAGGGAAGATTTGTGCTTGAAAAAAATTATCGGCAAGATGGGTGCCGCGACTGCTCACTCAGGATCAAAGGTGAATCAGATGCAAATCTCTCAGCAAAGTTTGCCTCGCTTTCAGAGAGCCCCGCCGACTTTGTGCGTCGATTTGTAACCAATGATGAAACATATGTACATTACTACACACCTGAAACAAAACGACAGTTTAAACAATGGAAGAGTTTCGATTCTCCGCCGCCAAAGAAAGCCAAGTGTGTGAAATCAGACGGGAAGATTATGGCAGGTTTTCTGGGATATCTAAACCCAAATTAGCGGTTCTATCCCGGCCAGGGTCGATGAATTTTTTCGAGCGTAAAAGTCCTAAGTATGGCTTCCTTCGGAAGGTAAGTAAAGTCGTGACCCGTGTCGTAGTATTACGGCACGAAAAAGAAACTCAAATCTGAAAGAGTGAAATTTGTCGGCCGTTTCACGTCCGGAATTGAATGGGACGCTGATGATCTCAGATATCAAATCAAATTTTGGCCCTATTGAAGACAAAAATACGCGAGAAAACGCCTTCCGTCATACACGTGTCGTTGCAATGAATAAAATCAATGAATTGGGGCACGATTTGTTGTTACATCCGCCATATTCCCCTGACTTGGCTCCATCGGGATTTCATCTTTTTCCTAAACTGAGAAAATTTCTGGGTGGAAGAAGAGCTTGATGCAATGAAGAGCTTAAATCATCAGTTGCGTATTTTGCAGGTTTTGGAAAGTAATGGGATATAGGCTTTGAAGCATCGCTGAACAAAGTGTTTATTAGTGTCAATGGAAACTATGTTCAAAAATAAGAATAATTTTAAAAAGTTAAGCCGTTAAGCGGTCATTTTATACTTCATTCCGAGAACTTTTCAAATGACGAACGACACATATGTGAAAAACCTAAGAGGGCAGGAACTCAAACATTTGTCGATCTGGAATTTGCTGTGCATGGTAGTTTTATTTTATTTTATTTTTTTATTCTCTTTTACTTCCCGCCCTAAAGGGTACTATCACAGTGGCATTCATAGTCTTTCGTTAGCACAATATCCTCAATAACGATGGTGACTATGTTTAATACTAAATATATTACGCTTTTCAGAATATGTTTTGAAATGTCTAGTCTGAAACAAAAGACTTTTTGGTCACCCTACCCTAGCAGATTGACAATCATGTGAATTAAAGTAAGTGCCTTACTACCTGTGTCTGAGTGTAAATAAAACAAATTCTGTGAAGCATGCAAAGCAATGAGATGATAATGCGAGTCTAAGCGTGCAATATGCCGATGCTATTCTTTGTCTCTTGGTACAACTTTCGATCTTGTTTCATTTATTGCCTGCCCTTTCAACCTCCATCTGCACCGCTCTTGCGACTCCGTTAGACTAGGCACAAGGACCAGAAAAATTTCAAAGCGACCTGACTTTTTCAATGCTACATTACTCAAAATTAAACGAGGTGAATGCCGTTAAAAGGATTGTGAATTAGAAGAGAATAGAATAAGAGAAAACGAAACGCTGGAAACTGTATGTGCCTTTGAAGAGATTGTAAGCAGAAAACACCAAAGAAAAGAACTAAGGATGTGAAAAGAGTGGCTGTAGAAAGTCATCAATGAATAGAGAAGTCTGTCACATAATCTGCATTTGTACAGCCCTTAGAACAAGAGCGGTTCAGAACAAAAAGCTCGCGAGACTGGTTTTCTTGTGCAGGTGTAAATAACAAAGGAAAACACTGTGGACGTGACAACAAAGTGTTCATTTAAACATGACTCCGAAAGCGTACTTAATACAGCAATGTGTTTAACAAATGTTACTTATTGATTTATTTAAGGAGGTATAACATTTATCTATAGTGAGATGATGAATTAAATATAAACCGATTTTTTGTTATTGCAATTTACTGCATTAAATAATAATGGGATACATATAAACGTTCTACATAGCTTCCCGATTTACAAACACATTTTTCCGGCGGACAAAAAATATTTCAAACCCATTATCGAAGAAAGAGTGGGGTTGACTTTTTTCCAAATTTTTCCCTTATCAAAGCAATTGTGCGCAGACCAGTGTCATCTTGGAGAAGGAGAGGAGGTTTTTGACGTCTTTTTGGCGATAAGCGTGTTTTGCCTCAATCAGAAGTTAGCAGAAATAGTTGCATTAATGCTCGAGCGTATGAAGAAAATCGGAGATCAAAATATTTCGGGAATCCCAGAAAATTGTCAAGAACATTTTCCCAGCTGATATGCCAGTTTTTGCTGTGACAGGAGCGTATTCCCACTCTTTTCTTCTTCTTCTTTTTTTTTTTTACCGCCACGGGTGGCCGAGGTCGTTAGGTCGCGGACTCGTGAGCGGGACGTCTGGGTTCGAATACCGCCAGGATCGTCCTTCCTGACTGAGGTTTTTTTCCAGGTTTTCCTCAGTCCTCATAAATGGCAAATGCCGGGAAGGTACCCTAAATTTAGGCCTGGAACGATTCCTTCCTTAAAAAAATAAATCCTTTCCCAATATATAATTTCATCTCATGTATCATCAGTGTCCATCGCCTGTGGTGCCTCTGTAGCAAAAACGGGCGTTAAACAACATTCATTCATTCATTCATTCATTCATTCATTCATTCATTCATTCATTCATTCATTCATTCATTCATTCATTCATTCATGCTCTTTTCTTCCACGTCAACTCAAGTATATCGTGTACAAGGGGCATTCAAAAAGTTTTGTGAGTGTCACCTTAAAGTCCAAGCTAAGGGCTGAATTGGCTGAATTCGAAAATTGATCATCACAATTCATCAAAATACTCTCCATACACTTTTGTAGGCGGTGAAAAGTGCTACGCTACTGATGTGTTGTCAACAGAGCTGAATTTATAGCTTGACCTGCACTCGTTTAAAACGTTTTCCAGTAATAACAGATTTCCCTCGAGGGAACATCCAGAAGTCGCATGACGAAAGGCCAGTTTCCTCAAATTTTCAGCTTTTCCGTGAGGAGACGCATGTCGTGCAAAAGCAGCAGTCTTGAAGTTCCTGTCTGTGGGCGTCACCGCCTCAGCACTTCAAATAAAGGATCCAAAACATTAGTGTCATAGTATTCTCCATTTATTGTCATTCCTTCTGGCACACAGTCAATCGTAATGATCCTTCATAGTTGAAGAAAACAGTGAACATTCTGTTTCGAGAATGAAAATATTGTAGAAGAGCAGCTGGTCTTGGGTCATTCTCATTTACCCACACGCAGTTCTGAGCTTTATTTAGGTGGTATAGAAATAAAACCAACTTTCATCACCAGTGCATATATCTGTCTAACGTTTCGGATCATTTGATGGAGACTTACTTAGCAGTTTCCTTGCACATTCCTTTCTTCTCTGGTTAGGGAATGTGGAACTCATTTTAGACAAAATTTTCGCAGCTTTAAATGTTCATAAAGTATACTGTCAGTGCTATTAACACTTATACATACGTCCATACTTCGCATTTCAACTGTAGTATGTCGATTTTCCTCCATCAAGTTTCTCACTCTTTTGAATTCTCTCTTCACAGCTTCCCGAGGCCGGCCAGAGCGAGGGTGTCTTTCAAAGTCCCTCGCCCTTCCTCAAATGATCGAATTCATTTGTAATGCTATAAAACGAACAAACTTGATCAGAATGAACAGCTGCCAAGTCATCGTGGAATTTTTTCGCTCTTTTACCTAGTTTAGAGCGTGTGAATATGTAGAACGTAAATTATTCACCAGCTATTGACGCAGAACTGAACTCAACAGACTGTACGACAGTGACTATGCAAGTTTAAACTGACACTTATGCATATTTTAATATCTTAAGTTACATTGTTGCCAGCTGCCTCAGTTACATTTTTGCAGACATTATTGTCCAACAATGGAGAGGCTGTTTACAAAACTTTTTGAATGCCACCTCGTATCCAGGTTATGATTGGATACAGAAACATTTCTCCATGGTCTCAGCATTGAGCCAAAGGACTCTGACACATTCCAACACGTGCACCCTTTTGATCCTCCGTGAGAAGATAACCCACCTTGCGGAGGCTTTTCTGTAATCCAAGTTATCTGAAATGATGGATTGAACATTTCCATAACTATCCCAACCTCAGAAATGATCAAACGTCAGTCACACTCGATAAGGTTTCAAAGGGCAGAATATTTATTCTGTTATGCTACTTCGAGTTCGACGTTAGTGATTTTCTTTTTCCACAGTTTCTCGTCCTTCTGCAAAAGCTTTGTGTCACTCATACATTTCTATCTGACCCCCAAACCGTGTCCTTAATCTTTGAAAAATTTCTGTCGGTTTTACGCCCTCCCGCGCTAAAAAAATTTATAATAGTGCATTATACAATTGGCGAGTGTATCTGTTGCTCAGACATTGTGTTATTGACAAACTAAACGGCTGTGCGAAGCCAGCCAGTTAGTGAAACCTGCATGCGCAAAGTTTCAAAGGCGTGCCTCGCTCCGTGCTAATCATAAACGGTAACTTTTTATTCTTCTTTGTACTTTAACTAACTTCATAAATGATATTTTCATTCTACCGTTACACGAATTTATGTACACCTTTATCTTTTAAGGTCTCATGCAAAATACGACTCAAACTTCCTGGCATTTTGAGGGAACCAACTGTCGTTGTCAAACCGTTTGCTTTAACATTAATATTAAATATCCCCATAAACGATTTACAAAAATGAAACACAAACAAATAGCTTAATGATACAAATATCCCTTAATGTGTATTTGTTACTCAAGAACTAATGACGTAACATTTAGAAAAAAAATTGAGATTTTAACGGTTGTGCTTAGCTTGTGTAACTTTTAAACAAATAATAGAAACAGAATATTAATCTTCCCTACTTTGTTATTATATCCACTCAAACAATGACTGGTATCGGCCTTGCTGGATGATATATCTAGCTGCTTTTAAAATATCTTACTAAAACAATAAAATACGATTTCTTGAACAAATGAAACGCGATTTTGCAACATTACCTAAGCATTTAATGCAGTCACAAAAAAGAGTGACGTTCCTGTTTCAGCACGCATTCATCAGCTAAACATGCTGATTGGAGTTTTCGTTATCCGTTTTGGAGACAGTATGTATGAAACACTATGAAGGATAGCACCATTAGAATTCATTTTCACATTCTTTTACGAGTAATAAACTTGCAACATTAAACTATTAATCTATGTGGATTGCCATTAATTGTTAATAAAATTTTGAAAGGAACTGTACCAGGGGTTTTGGCGATCAAATAAGTTTCGCTGTCAGACAGTTATCATCCTCATTGTTGAATTCAGATGCAGTAGAAAGGGTCAAGTAATTTTGAATAGTCCTGGCGAATGAGCAAAAGATGTACAGAGATTTCAGGTCGAGTTCATTTTATGTTTATGCGTTTAAAGGGGAATCGGGCTAATATTTCTCTTACTTCTGCACTGAATGCATTGTAGGGATGGTTTATTGCGCAACTAATGACTCTTACCTTTCCCGCTTGCAATTGTTTGTTACATTTCTGCAGTTGAGAAGTTATCTTCAACATAAATTTCCTAGAATTGTCTCGTGCAGATCGATAAGGTCATTCTCCACGACTATTGAAAACTGCAATACATTACTTGAGGTTTAACAATGGGATTGGAAGATTGGAAGATTATGAAAACCGTGTTGTTGTGATAGGGTTGGTTAACCATCAAAATAGTTTCCAGATTCTTAAAAAGCCCGAAATTAATAGAATGTTTACATAATCCAACACTTTACTGAGATTTGTACTGTTGACAACCGGTTGAGATACGGATGGTTGCTGGCCAGTTTTTAGGACTGTAATTCACGAAACAAGAAACATAAAATCTAAGGTTGCATTGGAAAATAACCTGAAAATTCTACTGATTACTAACCAAGACGCCGGAGAGACTTTCCAGGGTTACAATATGATATTATTTACATAAAATTGATGAAAGAAACCATTCACAATCACGCAGCACACTGCTATGGGATCACACAGTGAACACTTGTACACTTGTAAGGTTTGAGATTCAACAAGTTTGTTGCTGTATGAGCAGAAAACACTCAAATCCCAGCCGGTTGTGCAAATTTCCGCAGTGATTTTGTTGGCAAACATTCAAGATTTGCGCCAGTTTCGTCAAATGTGTCTTATATTATAACTGTACGTCGAATAATTTCCCAATTTGAAATACTACACTGATTGTTTTCTGTCGTCAACCAGTTTAGATCTTCATTTTCTATTACATAAAAACTAGTTTTTCTATTAAAATTTCACGGTCACATACCCAAATGTTTTAGCTGGATCACGAGAAAATTCTGTCAACATGCGTTTTATTCCTGAGAGAATTTCTTTTTTAAGTTTATAAGACACATTTTTTATGAATGGAATTTATTCCAAATCAAGGAATTCAAAGACTCTACAATTTAGATTTTCCTATATAAACACTTATTCAGAAGCTCTGGGCTGCAGGGAACTATATAAATGATTAAATTGCATTAAATCCAAGTATATATCCAGATTAGGCAACCTATAAAACATTCATACCTAAAAAAAATAGATAGCCAAACGTGCTTAAAATAAACACAAGTTCGCGCCCCTGTAGAAGTAGGCGTGGCTCTGTGATGCACTTTAAATATTATGTGTTTTACATTTCAAAAGCCTAAAAGAAAGGTTAAAAGAAAAAAACTTATTAAATTTTGCAAAACTTTTTGCTTATTAATGCCCCTTTAAAAGAAACCCTAGACTGAAATAATTTAAAATTTACACAATAATTGTTAACACATTATTTACTAATGAATTTAGAGACTTGAGAATTTTCCTGATCCCTGACGAATTAAAGTTTTATCATTTCTTACAGTTAGAACTAAAGTTACGGCGTTGTAATTTCCAAACCTAACCTAACCAAACCTAATCCAATTCAACGTTATTCAATCTAACCAAACCAAAACACTCAATTATAAACCACCAAGGGTGGCCCTGATTGTTAAGACGCAGACTCGTGAGCGGGAGTTCTAGGGTTCAAATCCCACCACGACCGTCCTCCATGACTGAGTTTTTTTTCCAGGTTTTCCTCAGTCCTCATAAATGGCAAATGCCGGGGAGGTTCCCTGAACCTAGGCCTGGAACTCTTCCTTCCTTAAAAAAATATCCTTTCCCAATATAGCACTTCATCTCATGTATCATCAGTGTTCACCGCCTGTGGTGCCTCAGTAGTAAAAACGGGCGTTAAACACTACTCTCGACACCTTTAGTAAAGTTTGTTTGTTTTCTTTCTTATCTAACTGAAGTGAAAATTGTTTTTAAATAAACTAATAATAAGCGGGGGAAATACCCATATAAGCGTCAATTTTCGAAACAAAAAGCGCCATGAATGCAAACAATGTTAACATCGGAAAACAGGGATGTATAAGTCACATGTACAAACAAATTTATAACTAGTACCAAAGAATAAAAATCAAGAAATAGAAATTCCAAATTACGTCAATATCTTTAGCATAGTTACCAAAACGTTTTGTGCCGTAATTGTATCGCAGAGTCGTCTTGGTTTTCAACTTGAAAAAGAAGAGACAGGCTAGGTTCGAGTCGAATACAATGCCATAATAATTAACTAAAGTATTAATAGTAATCACATACGCTGCTGAGAACAGAACAAACACTTAATAGACCTTGAAGAACAGATACATCGATAAATATTTTTATACTATGATAACTACAAAACAACAAGTAAGCCACATTCCTACCTGTTGTGCTGATGCATGCAGAGCAGCGCTGGCAAGCTTAGCAAGGACACGAGCAACGAACGAGCGCTGTGCAGAGAAAAGCGAAGACCCACAAACGACGACTCCTAAGGGAGTTTGCTAAACCTGGTTCAAGGGAACATATAACTAGTCAGCCTCAAAGCATGTCTACCAATATGACTCCATAAAAATTCCCACTAATGGTGGTTAATGATGTTTAAGGTCCCTAAGGACTACTGTGCCTTAAGTACAAAAATATTTCCTATTCTTTAGCAGCATTTAAGAGATGTCTGATTTGATTTTCAAAAAATTTTTATTATGAATGGAGCATCACGAATTGTTTTATTACGCTAAAATATATGCCTGCGTTAATCTTCTTCCGAACTGCAGTTTGGAACATCTACAGTAGTATTCCCATATCTCTGTGGATTATAATGGACTTTATGAAATCGGTGAAAAATGCTGTCTCCATTTTTGTTAATGTTTGTAAACGTGATCTGTCCCCATTGGTTCCTCGGATTTTACTTTGGATATGATCGTTTAGTATGACAATTTATAGAGGTTATGTAAATCTCATTTATGAAATATTATTTATTCTATTTTCATCATTTCTTCGTAATGTCCAACATTCACTATTATGAATTAAAGCTGGCTTTGTGAAATCTAAACATGTATTTTGTTAATGATTAAAGATATATGACACCCTATATAAATAAAAAGTGTAATTTTTTTATATCACAGCGGTGCCTGAACATAACATGTGTGTGGTATTACCCCTCGATCTGTTGGTTACCTCTCACCACCAGGACAGGTAGTGAAAGGCACTCGCGTTACACCATCAGTAGTTGTACTTCATTTATTTATTTGATTACTTACGGAAGCTCTTTAACTCTCACGTCATAAGCGTCCCATTCAATTCGGAGCGTGAAACGGTCGATACATTTTGCTCAGAGGTCTCTTCTTCCAGGCTTGAGGTTCTTTTATGTGCCGTAAATCTACACACGGGACCCAAGCTTTACTTACCTAAGAATTTTTGCGCCCAAAACAAATCTGCCGATCCTGGCTGGAATTGAATCAGCGATCTTGGGTTTAGGACGCAAATATGGTTACCTCTAGACCTCAAGAACGACTAGTAGTGGACCAGTAATAGGAGGATATGCAAGGTTTACTATTTTGCTTCAGCGATAGTTTGATGGGAAGAGAGCTACCATGGTGTAGGAGATAAAGATAAACAGCTCATCTTCAACCTGTGGTGAAAGACCACATGAATTCAGCTGTTCATGAATAACCGGAGTTTCCAGCTTGAATCTGTACAAGCTCACAAGACAAGACCCACTCAGACCTGACATCAGAGATATGTTCCCAATCTTAATGCTGATAAATGTTCTTCCAGCACCATGACCTCAACCCTCTAGACTGCAAACTGTCAATGCTCGAGGGTATGGAATATTGTGGTAGGTAACATTACAATAAAACCTCAATAAGCGCATGGGTTTAACGGACCGTATATAATTTTAAAATACACTAAGTCGGTTTGATTTAATACAAGATATTAGAATAGATGTTAATTAATAAAATATAAAAGAAATCTTATATTTAATAATAAAATAAAAATAATAAGTAAGGAGCATAGGAGCATATTCCACACAATCAGCTAAACCCCTCCCCCACACCTTCCCTATTATCAACCTTTTCGACCTGAGCTATCCCAAGTTCATCAGAAATTATTTTTTCTCTCTTCTTCTTTGCATGCCAGCAGAGCCCTGCATGTCTATCTTCCTCTGTTCGTTTCGGTAAATGTTCTATTCTTCCGTTTTACATTCGGCCACTATATGCATTCACGATTTCTTTTCCTTACAGTTGGGGCAAATTTTCAACTCATTTTTCACTTGCTCTGTGAGCCACGCGAGCTCTGGCTAGGAAGTTTGGCCCCTGTTTTGATGTACTGCTCCATCCTTCACTTTCCGATTTTAGCTCCCATTGTACTTCTAGCGAAATCATCTCCCTGCATTGCGCAATTGTCTGCTGCCTATCCATATCCCTGAAGTGTTCTTAACCATACTCCGTGCACTCCTTCTAATCCCCTCACTATCCAAATGGAGTCCAGTCCTGTTGTCTCCAGTCACTTTCTTACTTTGAATGCCTATGTGATGTTTCCTCCCAACCCTTAGCCGTCCGTCCATAGTAGCACAATGCTGTAATTTCCGATAGTTCGCAACAAGTACTTCAGCACTCTATGGTCTCACTGTAGACCCCGAAATTCCTCTTAATTTCGCAATTTACTGTACCTCTCCCCAGCCCAAAATTTCCTTTCAAAAAAACATGTCGTCACTAATTCTTGAACCGTAGTTTGTTCCTATCCCCAAATGTCTGCCCTATACGACATTTAAGATCTAACTAGTGTTCTATATATGCTTTGTATGGAATGTAAGGAAAGGTACTGAGAGTTTCATGCGATATTTGGAGATAGCCGCGGCAGATTTCACCATGGAGATAATGTATGATATCGTTGATGAACTATCGAACAGATTTCAGACGCGTGTAAGGGCAAAAGGGAGTCATTTTGTGAAAAGATTGATGCTGTACATACAAGTACTACACAAAAGTGAGGTTAAATATTCAAGCACATTGTTCTTATTCTACAAAAACTTGTAACAGAATATATGGCCAGGGTTTATTTTAAACATAATTTCAGTTTATCTTGTCATAAATGCTGGGTATTAACGTTATACACATTCATGAAGACGATGTGTTACTTTTTCAGCTACCGCCCCCGCCACAACCCCCGGACAGCGGCGTAAAAAGTATTCCTAAGCCTCTGGACCCTGTCACTCCCCGCTTACCGCCTCCACAGTACTATAATACTAGTAAGTACTCGTTTGAACAGCAAGTGCCAACTTTGTAGACCTTTCGCATTGTTTGTAACTTTGTTATGTTACTTGCAGCGCCAATTCCAGGAGAGGTGCCTCCGCCCTACACGACAGTTCCGCCCCCAGTGTACGGTGGGGGCGGCATTGTTCCGCCCGCAGTCGCACCACCCTCGAACAACACAACAATCGTGATGCGAGACGGAGGTGGTTATTACGGAAGACCCCATGGAGGCAGCGGTGCGGCAGACTTCGCCACGGGAATGGTCATGGGGGCAGCGCTCAGCAACTGGGGACATGGGTGGGGGTGGGGTGGAGGATGGGGTTGGTCCGGGGGCGGTCCGGGTGTTTACCACGGAACGAACGACATCCACATCAACAACCATTACGACGTGAACAACACGGTAGTCAGCAACGGAGACGTCGGCGGCGGTACGCTGGAGGCTGCGACTCCAGCCGGAAGTGGTTTTGTGCTTCACGAGGATTACAGCGACCTAGCGTTCGACGACGGGGACTATGGCATGGATTGCGGTGGCGATTTCGGGTTCTGAACGGCCCTTGCGGACGTTGTACCAAAGTTAACACACTCTGTCTCTAGTCGAGAGAAACTCAATGTGAATTTGTAATAACGGCAGCGCTGGAATTGAACGTCAAACACTATCGAATGCACTCCCCCGGTTTACACGCGAGGTTGTTATGTTGAACACCTACTGCGGACTATTGTAGGCCTTCCTCCAGTCAAGTCGTGTGTACGTGTTAGACAACTCACAACCATTTCCTTCTCCGTCAGTACAAAGAGGATCCACAGAGCTCTAAACTGCCATGTGTGTGTCGTCAGCAGCTAAGGAAAACAACCAGCACGTCGCCGCCCAGAAGCAGAACGTTCCAGGTGAGACATTAGTAAAAACACTCTCTAAGGTCACCTTAGCAACTGCAATGTAGCTCGTCCTGGATGAGAAAAAATGTTCAGGAACGAAGTTATCAAGCTCATTTAGACAAAGTTTAGTTTTTTACAACAAAGCGTCAGGTTGAACAGGAGACCTTCGAATATTAATATAGTACAGAATGAATCGCCTAAAAGCTACTGAGAATATTTCTGATGCACTGTTTTCGTCGAATAGAAATTCAGATAGGGTTCATCAATGTAGACAATACAACGATTCCAACTATTACAAAAATGTATTTACGTAGCTATTGGGGTGTACCCATGAATATATATATATACATATTTTATTCGTTTTTTTTTTTTTTTTGTAACCGAAGGTGATTTGAAGACATTTTTCAAAAATCTTTTCATGGGTATACCCCAATAGCTTGGTCACTTGTCTTCTTGCCATAGAAGGACTCCACGAGTCCGAAATATAGCGATCTCAAGTGTGACTTTTTCTTTAGTGTTTTATCCTTTTCTGCTGTTATAATTAGTGTTAATTTGTTACATTGTTAATACTGTTACTTTATTTTTATTTATATACATATATATACATACATATATATTATGTTTGTGGTTGTGTATGCGTGCGTACGCGCGCTCGTGTTTGTCTTTCTGTCCTTTAACGCTCTTGCAAATTTTATTTTTCCTAACGAAACTCGATATATAACAATCAACTAACAAATGATTAATCGAGTTCGTTAAACAGCAAAATGGAACCATTGGGGATGGGGGTTAACCTAAACCGAAAATTTACAAATCGCTCTAGTGGCTGCCATTTTTGTTATTTCGTAACGAAACTAGGAATATACCTTTTAAATAAAATAAGAAAAACAGTTACTGAAAATCAGAGCTATGGGATAATTAGAACGGGGGTTTACCTGAAACCCAAAGTTTTAAAAATCGCTCTAGCAGCATTTGTTTTTTCACAACAAAATTCGGTATAGTGAAATTATAAAAATATTTTCTGAAAATTAGGGAAATCCGGAAATTAGGAAGGGGTATAGCTCAAAACCTAAATTTAAAGAGTGGAGGGGGGGATTTAAGCGAAAGTTTAAAATCGTTCTAGCTGCCGCAATGTTTGTTTGTTTGTTTTTTTTTCAAGGAAACTCGGTATAGACCACTGAAATTAAAAAAGAATAGTATTTTCTGAAAATGAGTAAAATAAAACTATTAAGAGTGAGGATTTACCTGAAAGCAAAATTTAAAAGTTGCTCTAGGCGCACCAATATTTGTTTTTTCGCAACAAAAATAGGAACTTACCATTGAAATAAAATATTTTTTTTTCTGAAAATCGAAATTTAAAAAGTCTCTAGCGCGTAATTTTCTCTCAATTATTTCAAAATAAACGGATAAATTAACTCAGCATATAAACTGTATACATAACGAGGCAATTGTTTTATATTTAACAACAGCATCGCCCTGAAGATATCACGTTAAATAGTAATCTAATATGGGTGAAAGAATTATATTTGTATGTAAGAGCACTTTGTAATAATATTCAGAAAACGTTTTCGTTACATGTTTTTACTAGAATAAAATTTAAATTAAATTTCAAAGCCACTGAAAATAGATGGAACTTTCGATTTTTTGTTGTTGATTGTGTGATTTGATTTGATTTGTTTTATTTAAGGACGCTCTTTAACATCTCAGAACATCAGCATCCCATTCAATTCAGGGCGTGAAACGGTCAACAAATTTGCTCAGAGGCCTCTTCTTTCAGACTTGAGGTTCTTTTTCGTGCCGTAAATGTGTCACATGGAGACCCAGAGCTTTACTTCCCTTCCGAAGGAAGTCATGCTTAGTATTTTTACGCCCGAAAACATCCATCGACCCTGGAAGGGATTAGACCCGCGATTTTGGATTGTTAGGAAGCTATGTCCACTTCGACTCAGATGTTTAATGTTGGAACCAAATATCGTCCGCGGCCAGGAATCGACAGAACAAACCATTCGAATTGCGATTAAACATGGACATACATTGCATTGGAAATTCTTTTCATATGTGTTTTTAGTCCACAGTCAACAAGCACGACACCAATCGCGCAAACTGCTATTTCATATCGTTTTTGTGCACTCGCTCAGTTGAGATGCTTACATTATCAGCTCATTGTGCGTTTCATTCGCCGGTCATTTACTATTTAGTGTGGATAATTTTTAACGGCACCTTTCGTGTAGATCTCAATTTGGCGTCTGATTTACAAGGGCTGTTTAAAATAAGTTCGTCCAAAAAACATGGAAACGTAAACTAAAAACGTAATACAATTTCAAATTTCAAAAACACATGTTATAATTTTTTATTCCATACATAATAGTTATTTATGTAACTAGCATACAATATTGGCAATTGTGACACCAGTGAATGTTTAGCGCGTTCACTGCCACCCACGCGCTAATTTTCACGAATGTTCAGATTGAAGATTATATACATGTTGCATACAACGTTTAATACCCTTTTAGCATTGAAATATTTTTGGAAAGTATTAAACATTTGCAAAAATGTGATATTATGGCGTAGCAGATATGACGAATTGCATGATTTCTTAGTACTCGTTTCTATGACGACGTTGTTTTGTTTTTGTTTTAAAGAATTCAAATGGAAATGGATACTAATTCCGCAGTGTTTGATATTGAAAATATGGATATCATTCTAGAAGAAATTATAAAGGATACTGAGGTAACTGAGGATTTGTTAATTCCTCAAAAATCGAGAAGTGTATACGAAAAGGAATATGACAAGTTCTGTACATGGAGAAAAGAGAAACATGTTAGTTCAACGAATGAAAAAATATTGTTGACATTGTTGACAGTGGAAGATTTATACGCCTTAAAAGCTCTGGTTTGTGAATTCGAAAATTAAATGTATGAAAGTGAAAGAAAATATCGATGTTTCATATTTTGGTAAAGATTTTGATTTCTTGAAGAGGTGTTCAGTGGGATATAAGGCGAAAAAAAGTAATGTGCTCTGTAGATTCTAAATTGATCGATTTATGATAGAAGCACCCGATGATAGGTATTTATTAATGGAGCTAGTTTTGTCTTTTATAATTTTTGGAATTTGTAGGTGCCATGCGATTTTTGTGTTGATGATGCTGAGTTTGAGGACCGTATTTTGGTGGTTCATATTTGAGACACGAAAAATTAAGCAACGTACATTTACTATTGTAATTGATGGTGGTCCTGTGAGTTGTGTGGAGCTGTTTGAGAAAGATATTGCTTTACGTTCAAAATTTTTGAAATGAGAATATCTCTTTTTGTATTATAGGGATGGTAGATGTAGCTGGCAATCTGTTGGTGTTAATAGTTTTGGAGCTTGGTTAAGTTTTTGAAACTGCCAAATACTCAAATTACACTGGGCACTGCTTTAAGTGAAGTTTGACAACGATATTTGCAAATACTATGACCAGTATTACTGAAGTTAAGAGATTAGGAGGGTGGAATTTAGAAATCCATTACTGAAACTCGCATAGAGGAATCAATTGAATGTAAAATAGAAATTGCAAAGAAACAAAAACATAAAAATAACAGCAGAAAGGCGAAAAGTTAATACAATAGATATCAGCAGTGACTCAAAAATAATATTTTCTAATGTAAATGATTGCACTATTTACGAAGAAAAGCAACTGTCATGGATATAAACTCAATGTGGTAAGGTTAAGGAAGTTTTCTGTTAGAATAAAGAGTACTAATGCTTCAAGATTAGTGTTTTGAAACGAAAGAAATTATAATGTGCTTAAGTAATTATATTTTCAATGTTTCCCAGATAATAGAAGATAATTTATGACCATTAGTAACTTACATTGTTGTTGTAGTTTCAAAACATTTTTTTAATAAAACGATTCTCGTGTTTGAATGTTGGTATACTTGTTAGGACGACGATTTCAGCTTTTTCTTACAGGTGCGTTGTTTGAAATTCAGTTATGAAGGCGGTGATGACTTCATGGAACACTAGTTGCTAGGTAACCAGTGCCAGAATTCGGCTAATTGTGCACGATTTATAGCATCATTAGAAGCGTGTTTTAATGCCAGGATTGCGTTAAACACGATTTCTCACCTCTGTAAACTACACATTTCTTTCCGCGATAACTTTTTTATTTGATGTAAATTTCTTTTTTTCTAGTCATTTCTTCATGTTGAAAAACAGGAAGCGTCCGAGTGACCCCAATCTGGGAAGTTGGCGAATGAGGAAGACTTTCATACCTCAAGTGCAATAATTTTGAGCTCGAAACAGCAGACTTGTACGTTGGCGGGTTATTGTGATAGAACAAGAGATTTTTCTTAGCCAATTTAAGGACGATTCTTTCTGATCGCGTCGTTTGAATGCTCCAGTAACTTAACGTAATATTTAACTTTGCTTTTTTTGCCTTCCCCCCCACCAAAAAAAATCAATTAAAATTACGCCATGGCATCCTATCCTCTTAATATTTTTGTATTAAAAATATGCAAAAATAATTTATTTTTGCCTTGAATACACACCAGAGTTTTAATTGCGTTTGACCGTTGAATGCTAAAAATTATCTAGTACGGGTTTGATGTAGCCAGTGGATGCAGATGGCCTAAAGCTTTTATTTTTTTTTCCTAATGAAAACATTGTTTACGATATCATTAATTCTATAGCAATTATGCGTTGGGCCTTTTTGATTGTGCCAGATGAAAGCATTCCACGATTTCCCACAAATAATACCAACATTACACAGATAACCTGTTAAAATCTGGTAAAGTAAACATGCGTACAGCTGCTATTGGAAATTTCCTCCCACTGAAGCTGAGATGAAAATTTTGAAAATCTGCTTTGGAGGTCATAAAGCGTTGTGCTACGCAAATGGTATAAATGATGGAAGACTAACCGCTTAGCGGGGAATACACCACAGGATAGAAAAACGTCTATTGCAGCTTTTTGCTCTATTTTCAGCCAAAAATCAAACATGTGCTATAAAACCGATATAGAAAAAGTTAGTAAGGTACGAGCACAGTTTAAAACAGCAAACGATATATATATGTAAATTGTAATATTTAATATGGTTTTCAAGCTTAGTTAGTTCTCAATTTTGTTCATCACGTCGGAAAAAGAGGTTATTACCACAGCCCGAAAGCTGATATTTATTTATTAAAATGGGCAGTAATATTAAAAATATACTTTTAAAGTGAAAACAAAGAGTAATATTATTCATTATTAATGAAAATAGATATTTTAGATACTTAATACTTTCTTCATAACATATTTAAAGTAGTTAAGCTTACTTTTCTTGGTTACAAGCAACAACAAAGATGATTTTTCAAGGTACCAACTGTCATAGTCAGCCGCTTGTCTGTAAGAACATTTTTAATCATGGAAAAAGAGTTCTACTTTCAATGAAGTGACTGGAGCATATTTAAAACAAGATGTTTCTGAATCACTAATATTTTGGATACATGACAACCCTCCTAAAGTCAAGCGTAAAAAGCGAGCCAATTAGAAACCAAAAAGTATTGGCGTAACGCAATGATGACCTCACAGCATGCAATTTATAACGCGACTAGGATGAAGAAAACGTGGAAAAAATATACTATAAAACAATACTATGCTTGCTTCCTAACGTAAGCTAAGCACTTATTTTGTGTTTTTTATTGTCCCTTTAACTGCATTGATCTTGCGACGTCTGTAAATTGCACATGAACTCTGTTGAATGGATTAAAATTAAATGAATTATTGTCGAGTCCTTGGCAACTTAAAACTATCTTGCATTAATCTTATCAGGGTGAGGAAAAACAGAAGAAAACCTTACCCAGACAGTTTGATCTGATCGATAATCGAACCCAGTACCTTCGGATTAGAGTCGTAAACGCTACCACTAGATCACGGAGATAATCACCCGTTATTTGTAAACTCAAAATATGTGCGATTACACTTTAAGAGTTGGATGAAAATGGTCGTGACGTACAAAATTACGTAAATGATGACATCACAAGAGCTTTTAATGCTCTTAATGATATCTTCCGTTTGATGTGTTAACAGAAAAGTACACAATTTATAATTGAATACTGCTTTACTGAAGCCACAAAAACGGCCATTAATGTCCGAGGAGTCTAACATTTCTCAACCAACATAATTTACTATCATCAGACGATGATAATGGCAAAGGACATGAATTTCTTTAGCACTGCCGGAGATGTTGGCAAAGCTATAAAGGTAGAAATACTTTTAACATTAATCGCGAACAACAGTATGATTTACGAAGATCAATCCGGCAAGGGGACAGTTAATAGACGGGGGTTGAAAAATTTCCAATTTCCCAGTGCGCGGATAAGATCTGATGCCCGGTTTGCATAAATCCGGCAGGGTTAAATAAAATAGTTTAGGACTGGTCGAACCCAGAGAAAGGGACGTCAGTGTGCCGGTGGTCGAACCCGACGTGAGTGCTGAAAATCAATAAATGTCTTGAGTGGGCCGCGTGCAAAAGTACGGGCTTCCGTCAACCCAAAAGTTATTATAAAAATAAAATGTTCCGCCTACCTAACGATCTCTTCGGTTTCTATAATTGCCTTACAAAATAAGAAAATTTATATAGAGGGCTTTCATTTGAAAACTTGCTAGTCTGCATAACTACCATGTCAAATACATTTAATTAAAAAAATTAATTTATACATTGACCAGAAGATTTAAATTCAATGTTTATTACATTTTAAATTTCATTCCCTCACTTCCGTCCATCCGTACTTTAAAATTTCAATTCACTTACATAACTTATAATACTTAAATTTTAAGGAGACACCGAAGTGAAAAAAAAAAAATGGCTCAAAAATACATTTTTGTTTATGCTCTTAAAATTACTTTGAACCCATAGACCTCCGTGAGAAGTTTCATACGTCTATGCCCTTTGGAACATTTTTAAGTGCCTACACTCTTTAAGCCCCCTTATTTTGGCCTTTTAACTTTTAAACATCCAAAACTTCAAACAGGTTTTTCTCGATTTAAACTTTTGGTATGTTCTATCATCTTCCACAATTGTTTTGTATAAGTCTATGTGAGACATTCCATAGACCGTGTCTCATACAAATTAGTGTGCATTTTTCTGTAAAAATAAAACCAGATTAACTAAAAAAAAAAAAAAATCAATACAGTCTGTTACTAATTTTGCCATGAATTTCCATTTGAATGCTTATTGATTTTTTTTTTTTGAAATTCCCAACAGTTATAGTTAAAAATCCCTGCTTACTTTTCGGCGAATACATTAGCAGTGCTTTAAAGAAAGTTTCAAACTTTCGTGACTTTTTAAGCGATAGCTTTGAGTTGCTAAAAAAAGTGAATAATTTTTTAAAATAATAGTGAAAAATGAATAAAAGTCAAAAGTTTGTACAGATAACACTAAAAACTTGAACAACGTGTGTGCAAAACTAAAAGCTCTAGGTTTAACCATTCAGTGTTTTCAATTTTTACTTCCGTGTTCCCTTAAAAGAATATGATTGTTGTTTTCTCGTTTGATTTGTTGACATTCGAGTGTGTAAATAATAATCAGAGGCCGGAAGTTAGACAAACGCCTTTTCTATCTGGGTGGATATATTTAAGAGTCAGATAGAAATGAACATGCTTTTCTACATTTGGAGTCGATAGGGCCGATGTTTATTTTGCCTCTTTTGGCTATTGTTGCCTACTTTAAAGTTTAATCCCCCCCTTTTGTCTTTTTCAATCGTTATGAAAACTTTCTGACATTATTTACGCATTTTAAAAAGCACACAAAGAATTTCAATATATCAATTGAAAACAGTTATAAAATTATATACATGTGTACCTAATAAAAACATCTATTGAGAATATTGTTATATATTTATTTATTTTTCAAGCAATCAAAAATGTTCCCCTCAACCCATTCACGTAATCTCTTTAAATAGCAGAATTTTCATTAGAGTACCTGGAGCACATGAATATCAGGATATTGAAAGGATGAGGGAAGTACTGTAGTTTTGAATAGTCGTGGCGAATGACCCCTCCGCGAGACAATTCTAGAAAATTTATGATGGAGCAACTTCTCAGGTGCATAAATGTAGCAAATAATTACAAGCGAGGAAGAAGAGAGCGGCACAGCTGTGCAATAAACCGTCCCTACAATGTATTCCATACGGACGTAAGAGAGATACAAACCTAATTACCGCATAAACAGAAAACGAACTTACCATAAACCACTGTGCATCTTTTGCTCATTCACCAGGACTATTCAAAACTACTTTACTTTGTCTTGATCAGCATTTCTTTGATGTCCTGAAAGGTGAATGTTCTGTTGTAACTGGTATGAAAAGTGTAACCATGAAAAGTAAGCTTAAGTGCTTAATTATGTGATAAAGAAATTATTAAATATCTGAAATTCTTATTTTAATTTATAATGAGCTATATTTCTTTCCGTTTTCACTTTTAATAAATGCATATTTTAATTGTATTACTGCCTATTTTCAGAATTTTAAGTGCTTTTTGCCTGCCCATGTTATCCAAAATAAATGCCTAATTTTCCCACCTCTATTTATAACACACATTGACACTTTAGCTACGAGAATCTTTTGTGCACTTCAGTGACCTTCTGTAAGATCTAGAATCATTCTTACAAGACTATGAAAAACACATCTCAAAGAATCGTATCCTAACAGAGGTGCTTTTGCCTTCGCAGAGTTTCACCTCTAGCAAGATATGTTTTACAGTTTCACCAGGCTGCTCATATAGACGGCATGTAGGACTTTCTTGGTGGAGTCCCATCGTCCGCAGGATTGTCCAGAATGCCATGCTCAATAATTATTCCAAGAATAGTTTTTTGGTTTATTTTTATATCACTAATAAGTAAAACTTTTGCTAGGATGCTATTGAACATTTTAATAAGAATTCTACCCAGTTCTTCCATCTTATATGATGCCTTTCTTATCAATTATAATTGTGTTGGGTGCCTGAACATCAAGGCATAAAAGGTAATGAAGCAACAGATACACTAACAATGAAGGTACTAAGATTGATTTCACGGGACTTGAACCTTTCTGCGGCATTAGCAAGAAAATCGCTAGAATCGCAGTGTACCAATGGACTAAGGTGATAATCCTTATCGGTGAGGCCGGAAACTTATGGATCTACCCTCGTACTTGTAGATAAAAATATTAAAGTTCACTGACTATATTATGGAATGTCCAAATTATACTAGATATTTGCCGAGGAAAATATAAATATTAATGAAACACTATTGAAAATAGACATTCAATCAAAATTATTCATTGTCTATTCACAGGTAACCTTAAAAGATAGAGCTGAGCATTTTCGGAAGAGAATGCTTTCAGACACTATAGGTCATCCTATTTTGCCGTGGAAAGTGGTATTAAACTTGAATAGGAAGGGACAGGCTGCTCATCATTCTGTGTACTACACATTTTGTCAATAATAACAGGACTTCCAGGAGCCATTGTAGGCTGTTCAACTGGTTATAGTTCTAGAAGAGGTTTTGTCAGCTACAATTTCTCTTATCTTCATTGGACATACCTTACTGTATTCTTTATTAAGAAACGAAAACCTCGATTTAAAACTATCCTGAGAACTCACAATGATATTTAAGGGAGATGGTTTCGCGCTGCATCTTCTAATGTGCTCATTCCAATTGCAATTTTCAGCATAGTTTTTTATTTATTAAACCTGTGTCTTTTTCCCATCCCATGTAACTGTTGATAGGAAAAGTCACTTTTACTGATTCAAATATGCTGTACTTAGGAATGAGGAATAACGGTATAGTTTTTATTTTGGCTAGGGCACGAATCACAATAGAAATTGCAAATTTTGAACTGATGGGTCCAGGTGATGGAAATAAAAATCAAACAAAATTGAGGCAAACGTCATCAGCTCCCTGTCTCACTGTAGGCATGAATGAATACTTTATTTCTACACACTTCTCTTACACTAACTTTACACATTATACAACATTCTTGAAGTGCTTATTATTTTAGAATCTACACATATAACACCCTGGTTGTATATGCAACAGATCCTATTTTCCAATCACTACCTCTTTCCACTGTTTCTCATAATTATTCCCTTCCTTTACTCTCTCGTCCATACTTATAAATCTTTAAAATTACAAATAGTTCCCCATATAAGTACCTATTTTCTATTTCTTCCATATAAATCACTCTAATTTCGCCTTTGCTCTTGTAATCCTTTTATCTGTCCGTAAGTTTTTGGCATGATCTATTTTGATAATACTCCCCAAGGGCAACGACAGCCTCTTGCCTCCCAACCAATCATCTGATCAGCTGATAACCCCCTTCCACTTCTGTCCCCACATCATTTACCGTACTCCGCCTGTGGTGCCTCAGTAGTATAAACTCGGCTATTTCACTCGGTGACATCCTCAATGCGCTCGCTGCTATACACTCCTCTCCTCTCTGCCGGATACTAGTTCCTTGCCCGCAGGTAGTCCCCCTTCCTTCCTTCCTCCTCTCTCCCCTCTAGTCATCAATCGTTGACCTTGATGCTGCGTCATCGTGTTTCTATCTAACCATAAATGCATTCCATGCATAAAAGCGCCTCCTCCTTCGATTCTGACTTTCTTCATCTCTTTCATTAATTTCACTCTTGCTTCTCGTTCCCCCCCCCCCCCATAGTAATTTTCAATGAGTATTCTTGTGCCTTTTAATTTCCCAGTTTTGGCTAATGCTTTCCATTTCATGTTTATTGTGGCCAATTTAACTAATATTGACCTTGATCTGTTACCTCTTCGTTCATTTCTCCAGGTGTCTCTAATTTCCCATCCCTCCAGTTTATTGCGCAACATACCTTCAATAACTTCTTCCCATGTATTTTTCGCTCTTCTTTCTTCCACTCCAAAGATTCATCTTCCTGCTCTTATTTGCCGAGTTCTCCATTATAACTATTCTGCCCCTGAATTCCTCATAATTCTTCTTCGAGCCGTTCGATCCTCTGCTTTATATCCACGCACTTCTTCATTTTCTCTTCTATTCTTGCCTCCTTATTTTTAATCTCCTTTATATTTTTTGTTATTGCCTTGAACATAGCCTTCACTTTCTCCATTCTTAGGCTCTTAGCTTTATCCGTACTTCTGGATTCTCCTCTGTTGAACCTTCCGTTCCTTGCTCCTTAGAACTGCAACACTCGCTACCCGTACTGGCCAGCGTTCACTAACACGCCCTTCCTTTCCGCATTCAAACTAACAGCTCTCTCATTGCAGGTATTTTACAGAGGACTCTAATTGTTTTTCCCCTTAAAGATAAAGATACAGAAGAACCCAGAGAAAATTTCAGTATCACGCCTTTATCCACCAAAAATGTTACGCCCTCGCGCACATTGAACACTGGCAATCTAAATGCTCAGATGTTTTCGATAACATTAATTAAGATAAGACAGGAATTTGAAGTGTACATGCCACTGTCAGGAACGCTACTAAACAAGGGCGAACGTGTAATCTGATCACCGTCCTATAATGCATTTGGCATGGCTACTAAATCTCATCACGAAATCCTGAGGTTTGGGGGAGGGCCTGTCACATAACTAAGCCAGTAGCTACGTCAAATGAAGAAACCGAGGCGATATTGCGCTGTCTGACACGAACCGCGAAACATCTGACATCAGACCACCGAGAACACGTTGAGTGCAGGCATTAGAAACGGCGCTGAACCCGCAACATCCACCAACCCGATAAGGAAATGTTTCAAACGTCGCGAACTGCAAGTACAACATTTCAGCGATCTCACGGGAAGAACGGAGGGTACTCACCGGATAGATGAACAAACCTTTTATTACACATTTCAACATCTTTGCTTAGATAATTAACATACATGATCACAGCTCATGGTCGATTAACCTGGGCATTTATTAGTAACTTAATATTGTGAAAATTCGTTAGGATTATTATAAAGGAAGGATGATGTTTGTGCTGCCAAAGTAATTAGCAGGACTTGGATTTTCATGACTAAAACATCTGGAAAGTGATGTATAAAACTGCCTAAATATATCAATAAAATATCTAAAATGACTTTAAAATCATATTGTCTTAATTTCAGGGTATGACAGTACAACACAGTTCTTACTTTTGTATGGTGTAACTGAAATTACATATTAATTAATTAAATTGCGATTTTTTCTATTTTAAAAAGCCTATATCCTTGAAGATGTGTACAAATGAGGTGTAAATATTTTACATTATTGCATTACGTGACAATCAGCATACAGGCATTCTCAAAAGTGAGGGAACGCCTGCTGTCGAATAATAAACTTGTGTACTGGGAGAAACCTCCCTCCACCTCTGTTAACAAAAGTATAGTTTATTTATTTATATGACGTAATATAAAACAAATTGGAAAATGTCCGTCACGCAGGAGCTGCAAAACTAAGCGAATTCCTCACTGACTTGAATAAATTTTTATATAAAATAACGCCTTATTAATTAACGAAATGAAATAAGTTATGGCGTTACTGTGTGATATTAGGGAATAGAATTAGAATTCTTGCATTCTATAAGTATTACAAAAGAAAAACTATATTTTTAGAATTTTTACTATACAATTAATTAAATTAAATGCATGACCACTGATAGACAAAGCTACTGTGTGGGCATTTTTAAACATTTTCAAACGTAATCATGCTTATGAACTGAACCCTTGATATCATCTTTACATTCACTAAAATAGAGAGAAATAACAGAAAGTTTCGAGTTACATTGTGTATTTAAGACGATGTTCATATGTTTCAATAAAACAAAGATATGTCACTATTTAAAAACAATTACAATGTACAAAGCAAATAAAAACAATTGACAGTTACATTTATTTTAAATGTTACTGTAGTAAAAACCTGTAATGTAAACGTTTTCTGAAGGTTATTACAGAGTGCTGTTACATACAAATATAATTCTCAAATATATTTGATTAATATTTCACATTTGTTATCTTCACGACGATGCTTTTGTTAAATGTAAAACATGCATCGTCATAAATACGGTTAATACGATGAATTAATTTGTGCTTTTATTTTAAAACAATATAGAGAAAATTAAATGTTAGAACTCTTTTTAAATTTCTGTTTTCAAGTATACCCCTACTCCTAACGGTCAAATTTCCTTAATTTTTGCAAAACATTTTTCTTATTTTGTTTAAATGGTATATTTCAAATTTTGTTTTAAAGAAATAAATGTTGGTGCAATGTTTAAATTTTGAGTTTCAGGTAACCCCCCCTCCCCACTTCTAACGACCCAATTTCTCCGATTTTCAGAAACTGTATTTTAATTTTTTTTAAATGGCATATAAGAAGTTTCATTGTGAACAATAAATATTAATGACTCTACAGCGGTTTTAAGTTTTGGGTTTCAATTAAAAACCCCTTTCTAATAGTTCGATTTAACTGATTTTAATAAACTATTTTAATTTTATTTCAATGGCAATTACCGAAATTCCCTTAATCCATTTAAAATTGCGGCCGAAAGAGTCATTTTGAAATTTCGCTTTAACCCCCACTAGTTTTTCAGGTGTGTTCAATTTTCACACACACACACACACACACACACACACACACACACACACACACACACACACACACATGAGAGAGCGAGATAGAGAGTTAAAAAAATTGGTTCTTTTTCGGTGCTTAGCAAGTACGATTGATGGAGATTTGGAAACATAATTCAAAACGAATTCAATTCGTACAATCGCAATAGTCTACTTTCCTTCGGAATTCGCTAAATGAGGTACAAGAAAAAATAGAAGATAAAATGGATTCAGAGCAGGAAAGTCTTGCATTGACAAGCTAGTTCAGAAACCCAGTGCAGTTCGTAAAGAAACACATTTAGCACTAACTGGCCTTAAAAAAAACAAACAAACAAACAAAAAAACAAAAAAAAACATATAATACAATTTCGAGATGTAACCTTTGGGAAGTTTTGAAAAAGAGTAACATCATTAATAAATTAATTGTCATTATAAAAGAAATGTATAACGATAGGAAATCTTATGGTATACGGATGTGAAGATATCTCTCACAGTCAATTGAAAGCTCCAAAAGATTGAGTCATGGTTGTAGTTTATCACCAATACTCTTCGATTTGTATATATGTGTTCAATAGTCTTCAATTGCCAAAAAATGTATACACAGTTCAAGTAAAAAAAAAAAACTATGTTAACATAACAAAACTGAATTCACACAAACAGAAAATGATGAGCACTAATCATCTTAGACTTTTACAGTTACAACCATCGGCGTCGATACACTTCTGAGTACGTTGAACTACCGATTGAGCAACGTTTGCGAAAGTGTCCTCAGCGATTGCAGTACATGCCGTTTCAATTTCTTCCCGAAGTGCTGTCAGTGTAGCTGGTTTTCTACGGTATACAACATCCTTAAGAGTTCCCCACAGGTAGAAGTCCAACGGAGTTAGTTCCGGAGAATCTGTTCTGTATACAGGTCTCCATTGCCTTTGAAATTCAACAACATTCTCGGCTTTCCAATACCACTTCAAAATTGCTTTCTGCTATTCAAACGATAATCTTGGCTCCATTTTGATGTAGCAACGCTAGCATAAGGCAATGTGAGTCATATCTGTTTACAGAACATCATACGATAATCTTGGCTTGATTTGTTCATTGTTGGTTCACGATAATCTTAGCTTCATTTGTTCATTGTTGATTTACCTGTCACGTAGCAACGCTATCATAATATACGTGAGTCACATTTGTTTATAGAACATCATACTACACATTACTGTTGTTTTTCGGTGCAATTTTGAAATATATTTAATAGATATCTACTGTGAAAGTGTGTATACATTTTTGGCACCCTCGTTATACATATATGCTTGTGTTAGACTAATGGTAATGTAATTGCCAAGGAATGGGTATAAACATGGCATATATATTTGTGTTTAATATGCAATTTTCCAATAATCAATTAGTTATTGCAGAGGCCATTTTGATTTAGAAATTGATGGTTAAAAGATTAATTGCTATTCCATGCAACAAGCTGGGTGCTCTGTTGCCTCTTGCGTGTGATATGGTCTTGCAGGGTTTTCAGGACATCTCTGTAAGAGCCCAAGTGTGCAGATACATATGCTGGTTAACCATTCCTTGAATACCGAAACATGAGGCGACCACAACTTTCCCAGCAGGAACAACCTTATTTGCTTTCTTTTGTTGTTCATAATGATGGAATTTTTCACACAGAGCTTTGCTGTTTGCTCTCAGAATCGAAATGATGTAGCCAAGTTTCATCAGCAGTGATTACTTTTGAAAGAAATTCTAACATTACCTTCAATCATGCAAATCTGCAGAGGAGAACGCTCTTTTGTTAGGGAGCAGTTTTGGAACCCAGTTTTTACTTTCCAAATAAAGCTTCCGTTGCAAGCGTGTAAATTATCTTTTCGTCGTTCCATCATCTACGAGTTGAGAAAAAAAAAAAAAAAAAAACTTTTCCCTGAGTCAATGCACAGAGAACATTTGTTCATTGAGAAGAATGGAAGAAGCAGGGCGGTATAATCGAATGTATCACTTTACTCGCTGGGAAAGTGAAAAGCTTTCGACTCGCTGTTACAACATCAAACAGGTATCCGTAATGAATTCCCGGACAGTGAGACATTCAACGCAAATCGATGGATGGAGGGTTTAATTCCCGCCGCAGCATTCACTCAACCTAAAGAAAAGTACAACAGTCGCTTGTTTTCAAAGTGCTGTCCCTGTCAGAGTGAACACTTTTTTCGTTTTACTCTTTTATTTTTACTTACATGCATTTTTATTTACCTACATCTAGTTTGTCTTCCTCAGTCAATTTAATTCCCCCTTTATTTTAGTGTGTTCTGTTATTTTCAAAATTAAATCGCTCTTTATGACATATCTGCCCAATGAATTTGATTTTCTCTTGTCGGTCCTGGTGGTGTAGTGGTTACCATATTTGCCTCCTATGCCCAAGATCGCGGGTTCGAACCCGGCCAGGACCGATGGATTTTTCGGGCGTAAAAATCCTAAGTATGGCTTCCTTCGGGAGGGAAGTAAAGCCGTGGGTCCCGTGTCGTACATTTACGCCACGAAAAAGAACCTCAAGCCTGAAAGAGAGGCCTCTGAGCAAAATTTGTCGGCCGTTTCACGCCCTGAGTTGAATGGGACGCTGATGACCTGAGATGTTAAAGAGCGTCCATAAATAAATCAATAAAAAAAATTGATTTTCTCATGCAATTTTGTTTTCAGTTTCACCTTTTTTTTATTCTTTAGTTTTTTATTTTTATTTTTTCAATTCCGATTTATTGTTCCCTTTCTTTTATGTTTATATCGTCTTTTATTTTTTTCCCCTTCTTCCTTACCCTCTAAGGCCAATTAAGTGTGGGTCAATATTTCAGTCAATATTGTTCTCCATTTATATAAATGACGTTACTAACCAGAAAGTGTTGCAGATAACATATAGGCAGGGTCATTAATACTGTGGAGTTATTTTAGTTACAATTCGGCAGAGCGCGACTGTATCCCGGGAAAAGCCAGTCGTCAACCGCATAATGCATGTGCAGGTACCAGCTTGTATTTAGTTAGAGGAAAGTTTTGTAACCTGCGTTCGTGTGTACCTGCGCGTGCTAATCGTTCTTTGTTAGTTATGCCACGACACAAACATAGTCCTGAAGAAGGAGTTTTTATGGTGAAAACGGATTCTTGCAGAGAAGAGGTTGTGTATTTTGCAAGAAAATATCCTGGCAAGCATGTTAACGATAGTAAAACTGTTCGCCAACTTGTTAAAAAGTTAAGAAGAAAACAGGGTTTCTCAATGACAAAAAACGTATTTTTACGGAAAATAAGTTATAATAAAATATAGGAATTTCGCGGAGGGACACCATTTTCAACAACTATTACAAAACAGGTTAGCGATATTTATAAGTTGTATATACAATACTATTTTATGCTTTCAGTAACAATATAAACACCGAAATAAATTTACTAACTTTACAAGCGGTGACTCTATCTCTCCTTTTTCTGGTTGCTGCAGCTGCACTTTCCCAATAAGCAGCCACACTCAGGTAGCCAGTAACTAAATACTCTCACCATATAGCTCTCTACAATGCGGAAGCACAAATGGAGTATGAACTTTACCTTAGAATAAGAGGATTTAGTCATAAAGTTCTAATTATCACATTGAAAAATTAAAGTTAATTAATTAATTGTTTTTGTTTGTTTGCATGTCATTGAAAACCCCGCGCCACAGTACCGTAGCACGCCGCTAGAGGAGCCATAAAAAAAATGGCTGCCATTGATAAAGTGGAGTATCATGCGGTAATTCGTTTTCCGCATTTGAAGGGGAACAACGCTACAACAATCCATGCTGAGTTGGTGGAAGTGTACGGTAACAAGGCACCATCATATGACACATTGGCTACGTGGCGCAGACGCTTCCAGTGTGGTCAAACAAGTCTGAAAGATGCAGACCACGTCTCTGTGAAGAACCCGGAATTGCAAGAGAAGTGGAGGTCCTGGTGCTCGAGGACCGCCGTATCACAATCGAGACGATAATGGAAAAAGTTAAAATCTGTCATGGATCAGTTTGCAACATCTCGCATGACATTTTGAACATGCTCATACCCCGAACCGAGGCAGCAGTGGAAATGTTGCCACCTTTAGCCACCTTTAGCCACCTAATCACCATGAACAAGGCACCACTATGACTGCGAGACAAAGGAGCAAAGTAAGCAGTGAAAACCTGTGGATTAACCACCGCCAAAAAGGGAGAAGACCCAACCATCATCGAGCAAGGTGATGCTGGGTGTTTTTGGGATTGATCATGGTGTGGTGCTAACAGATTACGCTCGTAAGGGGCAAACCATCACAGCAGCGTACTACCGAAATCTCCTGACGAATTACAGGTGGCTGTCAAGACGAAGCGTCGCGGGAAGCTGTCCAAGTCGGTCTTTTTGCTCTACGACAACGCCCCAGCTCATTCCGCGCGGGACACAGTCACACATGCTGCTTCTTTGGGCTATCAAATTTTGCCTCACCCTCCGTATTCTCCTGACATGGCACTCAGTGATTTCTTCCTCTTTCCTCGGGTGGGGAAACCATTGCGCGGCAGGCATTTCCAGAATGACGACGAGGTGCTTTTCGAGGTGGAACGTTTCCTGAGCAGCCAAAAGGCAGACTTCTACAACCAAGGTCTCTGCCAAGTCATCCATCGTTGGGAAAAAAATTATTGCATTTAAGGGTGAATGTGTAGGGAAGAACTAACACCATCACCAAGTTTCACGGTCGCAGCTTGATTTTTTGAGGTGATAATTAAAACTTTATGACTACCCCTCATGATGACTACCAGAGATGCCTAAGAGTGCCTCAATTGAGAAAAGGAGGGAAGGTTAAGTGAGCGGTGACGTCGTAAGGTAACTGAATCCCTTCATTAAAACTTTGCTGCGAGGAAACAATGACTACGCATAGTAATAAACTGTACCACACAGGGGGGGGGGGGAGTATTTATTGAAACATGGGAGGAGCAATTATTTATATGTTGTGCGGAATGTGAAAACATAAGGTGTTTGTATGTTAAAAGTATTACTAGGAATATGAAAATATACTATTTAGAGTTACATAATGCTGATTACAATAGAATACAACGTAACATCTGTTCATTCTCTATTTCAAGTTCAGTATTTATAATGTGATTTATAATGAAAACGTTGAAATCGCAACAACATTTTTAGATAACTTAAAATGTGAGTGAATGAACATTAATTATCAAGCTCTATGTATGTATTTTATTTAGAATAATTGTGCGGAAAACGGCAAAAATGCCAGTTTTTTAATTTTTTTACGGAGATTGGTATATGTGCCATTACCATTAACCTAATAAACACAACCCGGAAGTAGGTAAAATGTCTTTTCTATCTATGTGGATATATTTAAGAATCAGATAGAAATGAACATGTTTCCGTACATTTGGAGTCGGTAGAGCCAGTTTTTATGTTGCCTGTTTTGGCTTCTGTTTTAAGGTCCAAAACGCTTTTTGCAAGTTTTGGATCGTTATAATTTTTTCTGTAATTATTTACGCATTTTAAAAAGCACATAAAGTGTTATCCACGTTATATATCCACGTGAATAAAGTTATAAAATTAAATGGCATGTCCACTTCACTAAAATATCTATTGAAAATTTTGTGTACATTTCTTTTCAAGCAGTAAAACACGTTCTCTTCAACTCGTTCACTTAAGCTTTTTAAATAGCAGAACTTTCATTAGTGAAAGTAACGTACGGTTATCTCGGGCTTACGAATACCAGGAAATAGAGAAGATGAGGGAAGTACTGTAGTTTAGAATAGTCCTGGCGAGTGACCTTGTATCGATTTGCGCAAGATAATTCTAGGAAATGTGTGATGGGAGCAACTTCTCAGCTCCATAAATGTAATTAACAATTACAAGCGAAAAAGATGAGAGACGTACAGCTGTGCATCACTAATAAACGTATAAACAGAAAATTAACTCCACCAGAAAGCACTTTGCACCTTTTGCTCATTCACTAGGACTATTCAAAACTATTTTACTTTGTCTTGATCAACATTTCTATGATTTCCTGAATAGTGAATGCTCTGTTGTAAATGGTAGGAGTTCTTTAAAATAACTTGTTTTAAATACGAGTACTCTAATCACTTCAGTGAAAGTAGAACGTTCTTTTTCCTTGGTTAAAAATGTTCTCTCTAACTATGACATGATACCTTGAAAAAACATGTTGTTGCTTATTACCAAGAAAAGTAAACTTAAGTACTTTAATTATTTGATAAAGAAATTATTAATTATTTCAAATATAGATTTTCATTAATGAGTGATATTACTTTCTTTTTAAGTGCCTTTTTTGCCTGCCTATTTTAACCAAAAATAAGTTCCTGAACTTCAGGACTCTGCTGATAAAGAATATGTGATATTGAGAATTAAAAAAAAAAGTGCGAAACTTCAGAACCTTTCAAACATGAACAAGTTAAAACCATTAAGTACTAAGAAAGGAGTTTAGGCAGAGAAGGCGGAGCTTCTATCGATGTTAGAGCTGGTGAATCTAAAATATCAAAATAGTGTAACTTTATTTTGCGAATAAACTATTGCATGAAGTAAAATTTTGCAAAAACTTTGGGCCTTATATTAGGGCCATTAGATAAGTACATATTGATAAAACAAATATTGAATACTCATAGAGACCTTTATTTTCCTAGTTTCTCAAAGTATTCCCCCTGACACCGTATGCAGCCTTCCATGCTCTGGAACCACTTCTGGAAGCATCCACGCCACTCAGTTTTCGTCACTGCAGATAACTCCTCGGATGCTGCAACCGCTTCTTCGGGATAGAAAATCGGTGACCTCGAGGTCGGTTCTTCACAATAGAGAACAAAAAGAAATCGCATGGTGCCAGATCGGGACTATAGGATGATTGAGTCATTAGTGTTGCCTCAGCTCCTTACAGAACCTCCATTGTTACATTAGCTGTGTGAGCTGATGCAACAAAATGTCCCTTAGTCCTGTATTTGGATGCCGTTCTTGGATTTTATGAAACACTTTCCGCAGGCAAACTTCTGTATACCATTTTGCAGTAACAGTTCTCTGATTTTCGAGCCCAATGGTTGCCACGTGACCACTTGTGGAAAAGAAAGAGGTAACCATTATCTTCCCACGCTCCTTGGCCTCTTGACTCTGAGGGACGGTTGGTCATCTGGGATAACCCATTTGGAGGACTGGCGTTTTGTTTCTGGATCAAACTGATATATCCATGTTTCGTCATCCATAACAATATCTGAAACACAGCGAGACTTTCCACAGTTAAATCTTTGCAGCATTTTGGGCAATATTTCACCCTGTGGAGCTTCTTTGCTTCAAACAAATTATAGGCACTCATCTTTAAAAAAAGTGTTTTTACACGAAGGTGTTCATGCTCAGCGAACTAATTTCTAATACCAGCTCAATGACCTTGTAGGTTAGTCTTGGATCTTCCCTGATCATTATTTCCACAGAGATGACGTGGTCTGCCACTCTTCCCTTCATCTTTAAGAAATACCAACCCTCCTTTTTTTTCAAACCAGCACGTGAAGGAGAAAAGTCCCCGAAAGGCCTCCCGCAAACGCTTGAGTGACTGTGTTTCATTTAAGTCACATTTGAAATTGTACAAGATCAGCAAGAAACTGCTCTATCTGTATTTCCATTGCATTTGCAAGAACGTTCACGCTTTACAGACTTAAACCATAAAATGCAAGAAAATGAATAACACAACAGAGCTCTGCCTGCTACCGTGACAACACCAATGACTCAACAATACTTTCCCCAGGGGTGGCCAATGTTCCGTGTCTCAATAATTATTTAGTGACCCTCGTATAAAGCAAAACTACAAGCGTTAATGCCTGGTCTACTCCGCTCAGTGAACACACAAATTAGATTTATCGATTTCAATCTAGAACCATTGAAAAAGCAATTGAAACAAAATTCCAATTCTTATTTAAAAAGCATCATCAGTAACTTACTGTTAGAAATATCCACACATCATACGAAAGAAAGCATACCACTTGAGTCGCACCTTTAAAGCATCACGTCACGTTAAAACCGATGCGATGGTAAATTCCCCGAGGCAAGTGGTGTGGAATTAACAGCCATCAAATCCCTCTCCAAACGTCCGTTTAAGCATAAAATTGGGGATCTTTTGGGATTAATGGGTTGCTGTCATCGCGACTGAGTAGCTTTCTGGCAAGGCTCGTTATTCATGAAGAAATAGTTGAATCATGGCTTCTTGTATCATCACATGAGTGAGGAGGAAAAATGAATTATACAAAAAGAATGTAGATGCATGTACATATGTCGCGTAAAACACAAACATTCGGAATAAAATTACCATAAACTTTCTTAATACGATCTTAACGAACTAATATTACAGAACGGCGATGTTAATAATTACGCCTAGAGCTTGTCTTAAAAGCTGTCTATTTAATAATTATTAATAAATGTTGTAATAATACATTTATGTGTATCCATAGATATTAGAAATTACACAGTCGAATTTATCTCTGAAAACAGGGCTGTACCTTTTTTAAATTATCATAAAAACACACATATGTTATTATTGAAATTAACTATTACCGGGCTACTTCAATAAAAGTTCGTCACGCAGTACCTGAGTAAACTAAGCGAATTCCTCACCCAGTAGAGTAACTTTAAATTCAAATTATGGGCTTATAAATTAATGAAATGAAATAAGTTATGGTATTACTGTGTAACATTAGGGGAACAAAAAAATTAGAATTTTTGCAATCAATAAGTATTACAAAAGAGAAATGACATTATTAGGGAGTTATTATTATTATTATTATTATTATTATTATTATTATTATTATTGAAATTAAACTACAAAATTAACAGTTTACTATTAATTTAATAAAATATATGAACACTGATAGAAAAAGCTACTGTGTGGGTATTTTTAAACATTTTTAATGTAACCATGTTTATGAACTGAGCCCTTTGATATCATCGTTACATTTACTAATATAGAGAAATAACAGAAAGTTCCGAGTTACATTGAGTATATAAGAAGAAGATGATGTTCATATGTTTCAATAAAACAAAAACATGTTACTATTTACAAACTATTACACCTGTACTATTCATACACAATTAACAATAAACAATCGAAAGTTTCGTCGATTTTCAAGGGCTCTGAAATTTAATTTAAATGTTGTAGTAAAACATATAACACAAAAGTTTTCTGAATATTATTACAGCTTATATACAAATATAATTCGTTTAATATTTCACATTTGCTATCTTCACGACGATGCTTTAGTTAAATATAAAATACATGCATCGTAATGCATACAATTTATATGCTGAATTAATTTGTTCTTTTATTTTAAAACAACATTGAGAAAATTAAACGCAAGAGCGCGTTTTAAACTTCGATTTTTAAGTATACCCCCAACTCCTAATGGTCCAGTTTCCTCATTTTCAGAAACCAGTTTTTTCTTGTTTTATTTAAAGGGCATATACCAATTGTTGTGAAAAAAAAAAACATATTGGTGCCGCTAGAGCGATTTTTAAAAATTCGGTTTCAGGTAAACCCTACTTCTAATGATCCAATTGCCCTGATTTTCAGGAACTATTTTGCTTGTTTTATTTAAATGGTATATACGGAGTTTTGTACCGAAAAAAGCAAATATTGGGGGCGCTAGAGCAACTTTTAAATTTTCGGTTTCAGCTAAACCCCTTTTCTAATAATTTGATTTCACCGATTTTCATAAATTATTTTTCTTATTTAATTTAAACGGTATATGCCGAGTTTTGTTGGTGCTGCTAGAGCGATTTTGAAATTTTGGGTTTCAGATAAACCCCCACTCCTAATGTCCCGATTTTCTTGATTTTCAGAAAATGTTTTTCTTGTTTATTTAAATGGTATATACCGAGTTTCGTTGCACAAAAGCAAATATTGATGCAATAGAGTGATTATTAAAATTTGGGTTTCAGGTAAACCCCTCCTCCTAATAGTTCGATTACACTAATTTTTACGAACTATCTTTCTTGCTTTATTTCAATGGCATATACCGAGTTTCATTAAAAAAAATTAAATTGCGGCAGCTAGAGCAATTTTGAAATCTCACCTTAACCTTTATTCGTTTTTCAGGCATACCCTCACTCTTAATGCCCTGCTTTTAGGAAAGTACTTTTATCAATTTATTTTAAAGAGATATGCCGAGTTTCATTGAGAAAAAATACAAATCGCGCCTGCTAGAGTAATTTTTAACTTTTTTAAAAAAAAATCGCTTTAGCTTAGTTCCCATCCCCAATGGTTCAAATTTATTAGTTAAGAATTCGACGAATCGTTTGTTAATTGATGGTTATATACCTAGTTTCATTGAGAAAAAACAAAAATTGCGACCGCTATAGCTTTAACAGATACACACGTAGATTTTACGGGTACAAATTCCTTCGGAATACGCTTAAAAAAAAAAGTCGGCAATGAAACTCGAAAGAATGTTACAAAAATCTGTTAACTGAAATATATTCTGAGTATATTTTTTATAAACACTTATTTCTGTATTTCATAAATGAAAAAGTATTCATGTTTTGTTCTTTATTTGTCAATTATGCAACAAGTGAGCATTTTTGTATTTAGTAAAGGCAGAAAGTTTATTTATTCGTTGTTTTAAGAAATGCGACCTGTGATACTAATGCTGAAGTGAAGTGTCAGACTATATCAGCTGATTTGTTCATATTCGTTGACCTTGTCATGACCACTTCTAATATTAATAGTGCTGCTAATAAAAGTCGGCCGTGTATCAGCTGATTTATTCACTCATTGTTTTAAGTCATCATCACTTCTAGCATTACTGCTAATAAAAATCGATCAGGCATTGGATGATTATTTACTGGAATTAATTAAGTATTAAATAATTCTTGAATATCTGTATTTGCTCGATCATTTTTAGAAAAAAAATGGCCAGGATAAGTTTGATTCAACACTAGTAATGACTGAAACCCCAATAAAAATAAATTGAACAGTCTTCATATTTCAGCGAATATACATACCTAGGGCAGCAGATTTTCTTCCATGATAAAATGGAAAAAGAAGAACAAAGAAGGATCTCATTAACCTGTAAAGCATTTTGGGCCCTTAAGTTTGTATTGTTATACCACACACTAACTAATAAAATCAGATTCCAGACGCTCGAAACCTGTGTATTACTGTATGGGTACCAGACATGGTGAATAACAGAAAAATAAAAGAACAAAATTCAAATATGCCAAAGAAAAATACAACGCAAGATCCTGGGAATAACTACGAAGGACAAAATACCTATAGTATTAATAATTCAGTTATATCAGACAACAGACAGAGCACAAATAGCTACCTGAAGCAAATGGCAATGGGGCGGTCATGTCGCAAGAATGCAGGACAATAAGTGGACCTACAAGATCTCCATGTGGGACCCCCGGATAGGAAAAAGGACACCAGGCACAGAAGAAATTGAACAAACTTCTTCAAGGAACATGCAGGTCAAGAGTAGCAAGAGGAAGAGAAAAATGGAAATCTCTCGAGAAGCAACTAGTGCAGTGAGAAATGGAGTAACCACAGAACAAATCAGTCATTGTCTTAAACAGCAGACGAACAACTAGTTCACCACGTTAGAAAAAAGCGAGTTTTCCCTACTTGTTAGAAGACCTTTGCGCTTAAGGGACACAATAGGCTCTCTTTATCTTTATCTAATGGGATCGCTCGGTTCCGGCATAGTTCACCGTTACATTTTTCTTCGCATGATTGCTTAAGATTACAAAAGGAATACTTTCATTGGCCATGTTGCAATGTACTATTCAAATTAACTGCATTATGTGTGGAAACGGAGCACATTTGTTATTAAAATACATATAATTTAGTTAGAAACAAATTTATTGTTTACGAATGTGTTGTATTAACATTTTAGAACTAGGGCTTCGAGCGAACGAGTATGGAGCGATACGCATATCAAAACTAAAAGAATAAGTACATGTTAAAGAACTATTATTATTATTATTATTATTATTATTATTATCATCATCATCATTATCATCATTATTGTTTATACGTAACTTCATTAGGATAATTTTATTTTTTTTATAATATTTTCTCGTAAAGCAAAATTACTTATTTTTCCCCGACAAATGTTCCTCTCTTGGTTCATGAGCAGCCATTCTACGATGTATTTCATTGATCCATTTTTCTTGTGCTTTCCATGTCATCGTTTTCCTTCTACTGACATTCGCTTGACGCGACCATTTCAGCGCAACTTTTGTTTTTCCTCGACTTCCAAAATATTACTTTTTTATGCCCATTATTTCCTTTGTTGTTAAATTTCCAACTTTATCTTTTATAGGTTTGCAGTTAGATTTAATTTAAGGTTAAGACGAAATAATCTTAGATTAAAATTTATACAACCAAAATTTCCAAGTTATATAAAATCGATGGTTAATTTTATGCTCTAAACTCAAGTTAATTTTTACACAACTGATCCTAAAAGAAACACTGCGCTTTTTGCATATCTATAGCAATTGCGAAACTAGGGTCTTAAAAAGTGATAGTTTTTACCTTAATTTCACCATGAAAGAGATAGGGTGCGGAGCTAAAAGCTACAAAATATTATAGTTTCAGGAAGTGTTAATTAATGATTTTTCTTTTTGTTGCAGTGAGCTGGTTTCCATAACCTCTGCGAAACAGAACTACAGAGATCGCAACATCTGTTATTGCAGTGCTGAAAACTAGTAAATCATAATGCACCATACTCTGAAATAAGGAACCAAATAGTGCTCTATTTCCTCGGTTAGTACGCCTGCATGTAACAAGAATATATTTTCAAAGTTCTGTTGGTGACTTTGGAATCGCAGTCAAACAAATATTTTTTTCCCGGACGCTTCGGCTAATATATTTTTCCCACCTTTTTACATTATGCACCATAGTAATTTTTGGGGAGGGGGAAATGTAATTAAAAACAACCAATTAAATTTTATATGTGGCTGTTATAATATTAAAAAAGTAAATATGTTGTTATTTTTTGAATGTGTAAAACCAGACAATTTAGAAAACCAAAATCGTTTGCGGGTGTTTGCAGAAAATATGAAAATGGATGTCTGATTAATTATATCCAGTGTTTAAATAGATAAGTAAATATATAAATAAGCAGAAAGCAACTAAAATAAATATTTAAAACATAAGTAAATGAAAATAAAATCTTTTTCAATATATAGTGATAGATAAACACGAGGGTTTATCTGAGATTCATTAGGTTAAATACCAGATATGCTACAACAGTGTTAAGTATTTTCAATTTAGCCACTTGAAGTAACGTGAAAGCTTCCCTTACTTCATCCCCACCTAATGTATAACCAAATGTTTGGCAATAAATTCAAACACCAGGGTGCTCTCTAAACAACAATGACTCTTATTATAGTTCTGAATTACTGGGAAGATACTACAAAAATATTTTAAAATACTGCAAGTTGCAATGTGTGCACACAGTGGTAATAAAACTACGATAAACCACAGCAAACTTATTGGTAAGAAGAAACACAACCGCTACTGCTGTAAGATGCCTTGGCATTATACAGTGTGATTAAAGTTATTATTGATGCTCTCAGCGGGGTTGACAGTTGTCAGCGGTGGGCGCCTCTCATTTGCGCAATCAATTTCGTAACACATTATTAAATAAGTTATTAATGTACCCACTCTAAACAAGTTATTTCTCAAACAGTAACTATTTCCAGATATGCGCCATCTGCAGCTTCGTTATAGAAACAATAATTAATTTTTAATTCTTTTATTGCGAGAGGCTTTAATATAGGCACTCCTATTTCTTACGCTTCTTCAAAGACAGAAAGATTGTGAGTTTATCGTAAGGTTGCCACCTGCATGTCGGGATCGTTCCTGCTTTTTTGTAACTGTCCTATGTCCCAACACGAATATAATGGGAAGCCCAAATGTCCCTACTTTTCTTTTTTTAGGTTATAAACCGAATTTTATCATTGAATCTTTTTTAGGTTTTACGTTAAATAATATCTGTAATAATATTAAAAATACTAACATTTATTTTCTTTTGTTTTAAAATTCTACAGTTGCTCATCTTGATAACTATTTAAATTTTCAAACGGAAGAGCGAGCAACAATGGGTTTGTGTTTCTGTTTCTAACAAATCAAGTTACTGCAGTTCGTGTTTCATTGTCGCGGAGTGGTACAAAAATTCAGTAGGTTAGGTTGGTGGACTTCAGTTGTAAATTACAGTGCAAAGTTCACTATGTTAGGCAGTTTACAAGACGCAGAGATTGTTTCTGGCATTTTTGGGGTTCGTTTCAATAAAATATTCTCTGAATCCAGCCTCATGATTTGTATAAGGCATCATGTTCACAATTAGGTAAAGATAATTAATTTTAATACATTTAGAAATGTTTAATATAGTAGTTCTTGTTTATTTTTAATTTAAATTATTTAAAGTTTAATTTGTAAAATGGAATACCGCCTGCTTTAAGACTTTTAACTTCTTCAAGGTGGCAGCCCTGTTATCGGCATATCGAGGGAAAGTCACGTTTTATTATTAGCAATTCTGTATTGAAATATGACCTGTTTGCTGCACCTTCTTTGGAAGGGATGAAATTACAATGTTCCCTCAGTTCTGAAAATAAAAATATATACAGACAGAGTCATACAATAATTACCGCTCGTGAAAACAAACTGTTTTCCCAATCATTTACGAAATAAAGTATTTAAACATACACGGGTGGCAATCAAATTTAACGAGTAAGCTCATTAGTTTAAAAATCTCCATTAAGTTAATATATTTATCCCATTGGCAAACATGACGGCCAATCCTTTCTCTAGAAGCTTTTAGGCTGCTGATGGAAGGCAAGTTTAGTCCGTTTCATGCCAATGTCCATGCACTGGCGGTTCGTGACATAAAATGTTAGTGCAGATATACGTCCACACAAGTTTAATTTGAATATAATCATATAATGATATAAATAATTATATTTACTCAATGTGGTAGACTATTTGTTACAGAACAGAAGACTAACCAAGTAAGAACCACTATATTTCAACATAAAATACAATTCAGAGGTACTACAGCATGTGTATAAAAGGAAAATGAACTTTTTTAAAAAAAAGTATTGACCTACTTGTACAAGATTAACTTTATGTAAATGCAAGAATGCACCAGAAAGGCGCCATAGAAAACAGAAACTATAAACAGCAGAACCCCACCAATCACTTTAATATAACCGGAGCTGAATGCAACAGCATTTAAAGTAACATTAATAACAACCCAGAAAGTTGTATTTTTGTAGCTACAGACTAGAAAAAAAAAAAAAACAGCTAAATCACTATATCATTAAAAGTAAAAAGTAAAAATTTGCATTAAACGAGGTTTCAAAATGTTTTATTTAGCAAGCTAGGAATGCTCGCCAGCTCGCGCATCCTTCTGAGTTGTTATGGAAGGGGCCAACCAATCAACGACACACCGTCCTACATGCTACCTATTATCCAATTCTCAGTTTTGGCTGTATTTGCTATCTCGGAGCATAAAGTTAGCCATGACAACCGCTATGAAATAGGTAGCAAGTACAGTCAAATTTGTTATGAGACGATTAGGCTGTACCAGAGGCAACCGGTGTAAAAATCATACCAAAGCAGTGCGCTGTTGCATATATCAGCATTCAGAAATAGTTTAAATTTGAGTTAACAACGGAAAACTATGTAATTAAAAATCATGTGTATAAAAGATAAAAGATTGGTGCTGACCTTAAGAGCTGCCCCTGTCTACAAGTCGCTTAAAACCGCATGGAGAAGATGTATGTACAGAGAGTGTTGAAGGTGTTCCAGTCAAGTACCTGAAGCATATTACTCATGGGAAGTGTGGGGGCGGGCGTTATCGTGGAGGACAGTACCGTTTGATAGCATTCCAGCGCGTTTCGACTTTATGGCCTAACTTGAGGAAATCGAAAAGCAGAAGGCCTTTACAGTCAAAGAAGAACTTCAACATGACTTAACCGGAACTTGTGTGTACTACTTTAGATTATTTCTGTGAGAGAGAATTCGTGTGTTTCCATACGTTTGCTTTCGGACTCAAAATGGTTCCATCATATGATAATATGGAACAGAAACGCATACTCTTTCCCAAGATGCTCCTACAGGTGACTCAAGCCATTCTGAGAGTCTTTTGAGTCTGTGTCAGTTGATATGGAAGCCACTGCGCGCAAACGTTTCACTACTGCAGGAGGTCTTCGATGATGGAAATGCGAATTTCTCTGATCCGTCAGTTCTCCCGGACAAGACCATCCTGCCCGCCCAATAACACCAGGACTATGACACAATGGGCTTGCCCAGGGCATGGATCAATTTGCTCTTGTCACTCTAGAACACTTGAATGTGACATGCAGTGCTCCCGCAAGAGCAGACTTTTCTCGTCATTCATCATCCCCAGTAACCAAAAAGAACCATCCTTCTCTGCTCTTATTCACGTGCCTCCATTTCTGATGTTGAACGAATGCGCATATCGCTAACTTTACTTTCAGCGCACTACAAAAACAACGAACCTGCTGCCTACCTCCACTCAGGAGGCAATATCGTCAGTAAACAACGTAACCGACTTTTTGGCCATACTGAGTTTTATGGATGGTGACTCTTACATTTAGTAATGTGTTAGAAATTGGTAGACATTCCGCGAATGTGGTAGGCTTCACTGCTGGCAACTACTGGTGCACCCATTGAGAATGCTAGTATTTGTAGGTGTAGCCCACTAAATGAATAAATCTCTACTTTATTGTACTACTGTTTTTTTTTTTATCTGAAATGAAATGCATAATTATTAGTAGGGGAATTCAAGCTATATTCCCTCCGCAAACAAGCAAACCTGCTCTGCGCTAACGATGTCAAATTGCCTGTCATTCTGTACGCTCAAATCACGCGTGTCTTCAGTTTCAATGTAGACTTAGATGCAAGTCATTGCCTTTGTAACAATATGTCATTTCTATAATATTACTGATACTGTCGGTCCTGGTGGTGTAATGGTTACCATACTTGCCTCCTACGCCCAAAACGCGGGTTCGAACCCGGCCAGGATCGATGGATTTTTTCGGGCGTAAAAATCCTAAGTATGGCTTCCTTCGGAAGGGAAGTAAAGCCGTGGGTCCCATGTCGTACATTTAGGCACGAAAAAGAACCTCAAGCCTGAAAGAGAGGCCTCTGAGCAAAATTTGTCGGCCGTTTCACGCCCTGAGTTGAATGGGACGCTGATGACCTGAGATGTTAAAGAGCGTCCATAAATAAATCAATAAAAAAAAAAACTGATACTGTCTTATAAATACTGTCGGTTTTAAACAAGGCGTTATTCAGAATTCACCTTCGAAGGAAACGCCATTAATGGTCTTGAGTCACAATTCACCGCTTGCGACGATTTCGAGGAGGCACCAGTTTTTGTTTCTTGACATCAAGAATTTGCGTATACCGACTCTAACTACTTCCTAGTTTTGGAACTTCTTTCCACCGTGGAATTAAACACACGGTAATCTGAAGGCACAAGGTCAGAACTGTGTGCTGATGTGGTTGGAGGTCGATTGCATCCATCTCTTGAGTTTTATTCTTGGTGACTCAAGGGAGGCGGGATGTTTCGTTGTCTTGCTGCAAGAGAAATCGCTTTCTTGGCCAAAACTGCACAAACTCTCATTTGGTGAAAATAAAATTCAGCATTAACAGCCTTCCTATTTGGAACGAATAAAAATTAATTACATCTTTGTAATTCCAACAGACACAGAATATCAACAACAGTCCTAGCAAACTGCAAGGACTTAGTCCTGTTTTGAGTTATCAGGTCTATGTTAATGTATCCATTTTGCATAACATGCGACAATTCGCTTGATGAATTTGTCAACCATGGGATATGCAAAAAGCTGGAGACTTATATTCGCTCTGCGCTGAGTTTGTTCCGTTATACATCCAAAACTTTTGTACATTTTTGGGGGAAGTTTATGTCATGGTGGATATTTTGAAGCACCAAATTCTTCTGACAGTCTACAAATGCTTGTGGGTGGATCTTCTTCCAATACTCGTTGTGTATTCTAGATTACCCAAATCTTAAGCCTATCGGAGTTTGTGATGTCTGTTTCTCTGTTGAGCTACACATTTACTGACGACTTCACCGCCCTTCACTTCACAAAATTTATGAGCCATGGCAATAGCTTCTAATCTGTTTCCAACAGTACCGAAGAAGAACTGGAATGCACAATTTGTACATTCCACTTCGGATTCATTATTAAATACACAAAGACTTTCATATATTCACAGGACACAATAATAACCACTGTCGGCTCTTCATTCAATTACACACCATAATGCACTTCAAAACGTCAAACGTTTATGACACTCTAATATTTGTGTTAATTCGGTCCATGATGCTCAAAGATGATTTCAGTGAAAACACTCAGGTCTCTCTGAATAAACCTGTAATTGTAAAAGATATGTGGGTAATATTCTGAACGTCTTTCCCGGTGAAAAATTTCCACGGGATTTTGCAACACCACTTAGAAGTGACTCTTCGATTTACGAACATTGTGCAGTATTTGAGGATAGTAGTGTGAGTAAGAGTGTCACCTTTTCGACCACCTAACTCAACGAGATTACAGAAAGTGCTGCATAATTTCTGAAGCATTAGCCGAAGTCATTTGGAACAAGAAGGCAAATAGTTACATCTTTTTCTTGACATGGGTGAATATTTCACATTTTTAACAATATCTTGCATGAATAGGATAAGATAGAACGGAGAATAATGTTTCAGCACTTCGGCCACACTTCTTCTTTTGTACCTACGCCCGTCCCCCCAAAGGTGAGATCTCCAGGAGGAATAGAAGAGATGCTGGAGACACCGGATATCAATTCACGGACATGGGCGGGGTCTTTAACGTTTTTCCAGATCTTTAAGTCCCAGACGTCCAAAGGCCCGCGAAAGCCCCGGCAGTTCGTGAAAAGGAAATATCCATCACACCATTCGCCTATGTGACTAAGAGAAACCAAAGCCCAGGATGGCCTGCCCCAAGGTGTCTGGACCTGGCATCTTCTGAAAGCGAACCCAAGCGTTATCATCTGAGACACTCAGCTCGGTATCTTATACGAATAGTATGTAATTCGTCATATCACAGTTATTGCGCTGCTCCCATTACAACATATGATAGCGCAAGTGCCGACAGTCAAAATACTGCTCCTGCGGTGGGAATATAACTGGATCTTCTTGTAGTTGGTTCATTGCATATAAACAATTAACTTTGAGAATTTAACAGTCACAACATTTATTCATAGAATATTTATTATTTTGAACTGAACCTAAATCCATTTCAATCCTTGAAAACATCCAACAGCGGTTCCGCTCTATTCCAAGCTTTGCAAAAAAAAACAAACAAAAAAAAAAAAAAACTGTTTACTACCTTGTGGAATTGTTTGCATGTATTTGTTATAGAGAGAAATAAATATTAATACAGATACAAATATGTAAAATTTGCAACTGTTTATAATAAATATATATACACACATACACACAACATATTTTATATGAGTGTAAAATGCAGATTATTGTGATAAGTAAAATAAAATTATTTTCTAGACAAAATAAAATGAAAATGGTGTTTTTGAGAGTTCCGATCTTGTTGTCACCCTTTGTGAACACATTTTTAACTAGTTTTGCTGAAGCAACAGCAGAAATTTTATAAATGCACTATAGGTCCAATAAAAACGATGTTTATAAAAGATGAAAAAAATAATAATAATGTGACAATCCAAAAAAGCTTTTTTGCAACTGTCATTGTTGTCGTTGTGACACTGAAATAAAAGTGGAGTATATTGAGTGTTTAAAAATGTTTGTCTCCAAATTGCAGCATTGTTGATTTTTCGACATGCCTGTAGTTTGCTAAAAATATGGTTGTACCTTGGAAAGCAGAAACATAATCTTTAAGGACGTTGTATGTGTACTTTATGGTTAATCTTCAACTGTTGAGGCAGACCGCATATGGCCAGAAACATTTATCAAATTAATGTGGATATTTCAGAAATGACTTGGTTCGGGGTTGTTGGTATGATAGATAATACATTAGCAAGCAAAAGACTCTGCTCGTGAATCAAGGAAAAGCGAAACTATGAAATAATACAAGCTAATGCTGTTTTTTTTATTTTCAACTTACTAAAAAATGAAAACTATCAACAAACAAATGCGAACACTTCTTATCACTTCTCATGTTACAAATTCAAATCAAACAGGTGCAAAGTGTGGCTTTTTATGTGGTAGGCTGAGGCATGAAACATCAAAATTAATGAAGAATATTATTTATGCTCAATATACCACGAAAATGCCTCCTTAATTTTATAAGAAAGTATTTTCATGTCCAAAATTATAGCATCGTTGACTATTAATTATATAAGTGATAAATGAAATTACATCCCATATTTAAAAAAGTTAATGCTCCATGGCAGATCCTTAAATCTGCTGCATTCGCTAAGTCATTTAATACTTTTTAATTTAGATGTGTTTGTTAATGCCGGATACTAAGTCATTATCACCTCAAATATTTCGAATACTTTAGTCCTTTCTTGCATAGTAAAACTGTACAATCCATTGTACAGTCCTGTAGGCAAGACTTGCTATAATAAAATGTTGTACTACGCATATTTAATACACGCTGATTAAATATTCTGTAATTGCCAAAGCACGTTTGCCTTATCACTTCTGGCTTCATTCTACTATGGACGTAACAGGAAAGTATTCTTTCGTCCAGTGAACGTCTAACAAACTTTTAAACACCTACTTTTATAAGTTCACAATATTCTTCATAGTTGATGACTCCATTGCTTGTGTAGTGATCATGTAACAAAACTGATCATCTAACATAATTTAAGAAAGCTTGTTATGTATGCCAGAAACTCCTTCACAGCTGCATTTACATAATACATAATGAGCAGTACTGGTTTTCAGTATTATCTGAAGTAAGGCCGTTTCTCCTCTTTTACAACGTATTAACTGCATCAAACATTACGTTCACACTTTGTTCTATGAGGCTTGCACTATTAGAATTGATTGAGAGAAGGGAACCAACGAGGGACTCAGATAAGGGAGGGCACATACATTTAACATCTCTATAGATGAGCTATGTAATTGCAAAACACTTTTAGATTAGACAAGGTGCAAATATTTTTAATTTTGCATATAATAATTAGAAGTCCGAATGTCCCTAAGAAGGGCCAAGGCCTCCTATTTGCTAATGCGACGAGCTAATTCGCATTAGGGTTGTGTACAGCAGTATTACTCTGTGTGCTACACTTTGGGTACCTGCACACTGTGGCATCATGGGAAACGAACATGCGAACCTACTTGCTAAAAAAGGAGCCTAGCTGACTCCGAGACCCATGAGGACAATATCATTTCATTCCCTAAAGCTTTTGACAAATTAAACACAATTTTAAGTCGGAAGCTAAGTGGCAACTAAAGACAAAAATTGAGTGATTCTTAAAGAGAACACTACTTGAGTACCTGACGGCTGCTGTCGCTCGCTTTCGATTGTTGACATACATGACTGTCTGAGGTCCCAACTCTACCCAATTCTCCAAATTGTACCCTTTGTGATTCTCGCCAACCTATGACGGCCGAACAGTTGGACGTGTGCTCTGCATTAAGTGGTTTTAACTGTATTGTTGAAAAACACTGGAGAACCCTGTACTAATGGCATAAGTGCTAAAATGTGTATGGCATTTGTTAAATAAAAATAAATAAACATTTTTGTTCATCGATTTCACTCGTTTCGAAGTTGACTTTCGATGCTTTTCAATGTATTCCTGCTTCTGGACCATGGTGGATATGTGCCGTGTAGAAGTCTTCCGATCTCTGTCTTCGCGTCCCATGTCCACCCTTAAAGCATGAGGAAATCTGGAGCTCCAGTCCCGAGCGACAGCGGAGAGAGCCGATCTCCTCAGTGCCGAACGGCATTGGAGCGGGATTAGAGCCGCAACCAAAATGAAAAACGCACCCGCTTGTAGCAGTTTGAATGTTGCATGCATTCTTGTTTTGTTAAACGTAACGTAGCCGTTGTCCTCCGTAACTTTCTGGATGCAAAATGTTGTTGTTGTTGGATATTTTGTCCCTTATCCTATTGCTAATATCCTGGTTCCATTTTCCTTTGGCTTAATTATAGTGCATTCATCTGTTTGTTTGTAGCCGACCACGTCGGCACCCATATAGCATTACTGGGTATATGCATATTTCTTGTGTTTCGAATTTAAACTTTTTGCTTATTTTCCTATCGGAGAGTATAAACTGAAGGGACCAGAATGCCTTCCATACTAAGTATATTTTTCTGTTTATCTCTTTTCCCGTATTTTCCATGATGGAAATTAATTGTCTTAAGTACACATATTCCTTTAAATATGACAAGAGTTACTCTATCTACTGTGACTGGAGTTTCCATTCTATTTGTTGTTACTGCGATTTTGTCTTAATCACCGATAGGCCAGGGGCTTCTGTACCAATAGTAGTTTATATGAATGAATTTTATTTACAAACAACATTACAATTGGATATACATAAATTTACACTGTCAACTAATCTATGAATTTTATCAGCACCAACAAAGAAAACTAAGGTTCTCGCATATCTTAATCACCCGGTTATATGTATAGTAAGTGACCTCTATAATAAAAAAAATTTCGAATTCTCCTATCCTGTTCATTTTTTCTACCCTCTTATTTGATAACATTTTTATTGCCACTATATCTTTCTACAGATTGTCCCATTTACCATCCCAAATACTGTCCCGCCATCATTTTACCATTTCACATTCCATTAGACAATGGAACACACTATTCACTTTTCTGCGCGTTCTTAGTATTTTTCCTTAATCCTTTTAAAAATATTACACCTGTACGGAACCATGCTAACCCCATTTTTCCAAATTAATCCCATTTATCAATATATTCCCCCTGCCCCCAGTTACTTTTAATTATTTTGTACGAAACCAAAGAGGTTTTTCTCTCTAAGCTGGCCCAAATCTCTTGCTTCTCAATATCTTCTACCCTCTGTCTCACTACTTTTCATTATTTTCACCCAATCTCCATATATCCCCCATTTCAATTTCTTCTAATAAGTTCCTCCCTCCCTATACCAACTCTTCCTTCCCAAAGCCTCTCTTTGATACATAAGGCATTTTAATACGTTATTACTGTTTAATTTAAGGCCTCCATACCAATATTTCAAAATTCCCTCTACTATTACACCTTTCCTTCCTATGCTTCCTAATTCAACCAAATCTACCCCCATAGGCGAACTTTTTGATAGCTCCAGAACTTCTAGTAGGTTTATAATAAATTTTAACTCTATTATAAAATTTAAAAATTCAAACTATCTACTTATTCCTTTGTTCGTATTAGATGTTTTATATATATCCTTCTTTGGAATCGGTTTCACTACAGTAAAAGTTCAGTTTTTGTCGCAATGTCTAATTCTGCAGCCAAAACAGCAGTTAAAACTGCTCTATTCCAGCTTAATGAACCTCTTCTCTTCATCAAATTGAACTTCCAGAGCGTAGTCAGCTGACATTTAATCCAGCTGCAAGCAACAGCCTCTAAGCGTGCCAAAGTAGCTTCACACTTTGGTATACAGGGAGGTCCCGTATTAATTGGAACCGCCCGCCAATTGGGAAGGCGGGAATACATGGAGAAAACATGTGAATTATGAGAATGGGGGTATGCAATTTCTAATTTAGTTTCTGCTCAGTCAAAATGTCAAATTTGCCGCATAGCATCACTCCTTTGCTGTGCAAACAGTTTATCCGTAGTTCAAATTCAGGGAAGAAATATGTTTTTACGTTGCTCGACATGGTTCTGTATTATAATCAAGGAATATAATTGTCTTGAACTGAAATGAACAAAAAAAAAAAAAAAAAAAAAAAAAAAAAATTACATACAGTATCAATAACACTACGTGTATTAAGTATGCTTCAGAAACAACAAAACGAGTACTATAGGAAGTTAGTACAGAGCCCAACGCACTCTGCAGTTCACCTTACAAACTGATCCGTTCTGCGGCTAAATGCCGAAAGACGGCGGAGAAAGCCAAATTATTCAGTCTTGAAAGGCAACGGAAGAAATCGGATTCTTGGGATGCTTAGGCCATTCAGAGATGTGTAGATAAATATAAACTGTAATATGACTTATCCTTATAGACAGCATCGGAGAGAGGAGCAAATCGTTTGTTAATTATAGTGTACAACAAATGCAGGCGAAAATAACGTAAGAATTTCGGCGAGGAATCTAACACCACTGATTTTATTGCTTCCTTGTATTTTTAAGCATATAACACGTTACTTTTAGAAATAAATTGCCTGCATTGACACGCATAATGCTTTACTGTAGAAACAGTGAGAGAATCACATTTACAATCGACCCCGTTTCAATTTCTTGCTTCCGGTTTTTAGCATCAAAGTACGAAAAAAGTAGTTTTTCCGATTTTATTCACGTACCGATTCTAAATGTTCCGTTGTTGCTTCATGACTGCATAAACTGCATGTCATTGTTTTCTTTCTAGCCGATCCCCTCCCTTTTTTGATTGATTTATTTATGGACGCCCTTTAACATCTCAGGTCATCAGCGTCCACTCAATTCAGGGCGTGACACGGCGGATAATTTTTGTTCAGAGGCCTCTTCTTTCAGGTATGAGGTTCTTTATTGTGCCGGAAATGTACGACATGGGACCCACGGCTTTACTTCCAGCATTTTTATGCCCTAAAAAGTTTATCGATCCTGGCCGGGATTGAACCCGCAATCTTAGATTTAGGAGGCAAGTATGGTTATCACTACATCCCCTGGACCGACTAATGATCCCTCACTACGGTGATCTCGCTGATGGCGTTTGAAACTGCAGCATAATTGTATTTCTTGTTGTAGATTTCATGAGTACAATTGCTGTCTTTTTAGAACACACGACATTAATTTTTTCCCGGCGTATTTTAGCACCATGTTGTCGTAGATTTTTATTGCAAAACTGCTCCTTTCCACATCCTAGGCATACGATCTATTTTGATCTACTCATTATGAATAACAAAACAATTATTAATCATACTGAACATTAACCAAAACGTTCTATTCGCAACACATTTAACAATTTTACGCGTGACTCCTACTGAAATCGTAACCAGTCGACATTCTTCGCTGCGGTTCGCCACTTACCATTCGGGACATCAGCCGTTGGACGGTTCAGTTTGTAAGGTCAAGTCTCTTGCGTTGAATAATACGAGTAAATTCAGGACAACGGAGACTGCGGTTTTTAAGAAGTCTGTTCAGCTGTCGAATGAAGCCAGTCACTAGAATTACGGTCCATCTTAAAATGTTAGGCCTATAACTTACCCAAGCCTAAACCTAACCTAAGGCTCACTAATGATTGTCACATTTCTTTCGAAATTTACGGGAATAGAAAGTTGGGGTTAGGTATAATTTATAATTACGATTAACGATTCCGATGTTAACTATTTAAGCAGTGACATTGGTGCAGGAAGATAAATTAAGAGACATAAATATACATAGATATACATATAAGGCAATCAGAAAAAGAAGTATTACTAGATTGTTAACCAAATGGAAAGATTTTGTGCAAAGTTAGAACAGGCAAAACCTAATCTGTGAAATGTAGATGATTATTACATAAAATGCACATTACTAACTTGTATTTATTATTTTGTGATAACATGAAATAATGTTTATGTTTAACTTTGTTACACTTGCTTTCACTTAATTTCACTATGAGCAGAGACTTTGCCATGCTAGTATATGTGGTTAAAAGGCTTAAATTATCAGTTTTTGATGTTTTTGACAAGTCATTGCCTCATTACTCAGGTTAAGGATATGTCACTAACCAGCAGTTCATGAAGGGAAGACTTCCCAATGTATTACTGTGTTCACATAGCTGAGACAGCAATAGGTTAAAGTGTGACAAAGGATGCCATAAAAAAGCAATGAGCCATAACACTATGTGCTCTGTTCAGATTAATTTAAAATTAAAATATATTCATTTATATCCAGGGTCTGAAACAGTAGTAATTGTGCAATTATATTATCTCCAAATTGTTACCAAAAGACCTTTTCATGAATGTTATACTTTATTTGTAGACCAGTTTGTTTGGCACCAAGCTTTGTTCATACTATTCATGAATTTCTCATTTTATATTCACTTTTTTAATTCCATGTCTAACTTGTCAATTATCTCATGTCAAAACTTCCTTGAAATTGTATATAAAGCTTTAATAAAAAAGCCTGCATAATTGAGTAGTTCTGATTAAGTGTGCCAGGCTTTGGTCTTATACTCTGTGCTGTACTAGAAAGACCACTTGTTCATCCAATTCCAACATCTAAATGTATAGTATACAAAGGTTTGACATGAAATGATTAAAAAACCTTTTAGTTACATCTGCACTGAAGCCCCTTTCAAAACTCTTTAATTTTTATAACAATATGTTGAAAGGTAACTGTTTCTGCAACATCAATGTTTTAAAAGTAGATCATGTCGATCTTAAATATTCATGGTACAATTTTTGAAGAGCATAGTGCTATGTAGCTCTGAAAGATGGTAAATATTAACAATTATTGACTCATTGTAGAAACTATTATATAATCATCGTAAATAGGCGGGTCAAATTTACTGGAACTGGTGAAATAACTAGATATGTTTTTTTGTAAACTGTAATTCAGTTAGTATGCTATGCAAATGGTTGTAAATGTTTTCAAAACACCAATATAATGATATGTTTCTGAAATGCTATATAGTTATTTAAAAGCAATAGTTAAGAGGCTCCAAACTCTCTAGATTTAAATGTATCCTTAAAAAATTTAAAGGTATAATCGCAGATGTCATTCTATCCATTCTTGCATTTATTTGAGCGAAAAAGTTTATTGATAAATATTGTTTAACAGCAGATATCTGCTTTTCATTTATAGATGGGGAATGGATTATTTTGAGAGTAAATAAATTTCCAATGTGATAGATCACTCCAACATGAATGTACATATGCACTAAGTTTTTAAATTGAACTGAGCAGTTATTGGTATCATATTCTTGAATTACATCATTATATAGGCCTGGTCTATATTTTATGTGCAAACAGTTTTTTTCTCAATATGTATTAGAGCTTAAGGCTCATACTTTTGTATTGTATATTCAAAATAGTGCCTCTTTGCCTGCAACATTTGGAAATGCAAATATTCACCTCATTTAATGATATATGTCCACAAATTACAGACCAGTATAAATATAATTAAGATCATTGTATGATTTGAATCAAACAACACACTCTTAAGGCTCCACTTACTTGTTAAAATTTATATAGATTTTACAGACCATTGTCCGCATCTTCGGCTAACTGCCTGTGAAACATGTATCAATTTAAACAAGTGGAGCCAATAAGAGTGTTTCATTCAATCATACAATGATTTTACTTATATGTTTAGCTTCACTGTACAAGTTCCAAATAGCATTTCAAGTCATAAATAAATATATTGTAACTTCTTAAATGCTCTTAAGATCTTTAACAAAACTTTAGAATATGCAAACAAATATAAATTGTTCATCTTTTGTTTAAATAAAAACCCATTTGTTAGATTACATGTTAATTAATTTAGTATTTTATTGTTGTTGCTATATTATTATTATTATTATTATTATTATTATTATTATTATTATTATTATTTAAAGTTTGCCATTTAATTATTTAATAGATTTATTATTATAAGTTTATGATTAATTATGTAAATATAATTGTGTTGGTATAGCTATTATTGCATAGCAGCATTTTTATATATGACAACAATAATATTTAAGAATTTTACAATATTATGAATAATAATTTAAAAAAAAGTTAGCTTAAATATGAATACAAATAAAACATATTAAAATTATTTCTATTTAGAGAAATGCTGTCTATGCTTTTGTGTTTCAGTCTGTTATTTTAAAAATGAAGGTTTCACAATAATTATGCTTTCATTTTGTTGAAACTGCTCTTTAAGCAATGAAGTTTGTTATTCATTTGGCAATAGAGCCTTAAGAATTATTCCCTCACAGTCCCACAATATATCGATCTCGTAGACAGAGCCATTTGGTATATTTTTTTCATGGATAGTCAATATGTCAGTACATGTCTAGTGTATTGTTTCAAATTTAAAAGGATGCTATCCATGAGAAGAAATGAGCATCGTAAGAAAATTGATATGTTAATTGCAAGGCATATATGCACTTGTTCAATGTTAGAACAAAGCTATAGAAAAAAACAGACTTTACATAAAAATTATATAAAATATACATATAATTTTCCAAATCTCAGATTAAAAAGCTCCTGAAAAAAAATAAATTAGTTCCAAATTCTCTTGAAAAGTCTTGGCAAATACTTCAAAATAAGATACATCAGGCCCCAAAGTGTTTTGTATTAGGGTGCTTAGAAATTCAAATTATTTCTCATCCTAAAGGATAACTCTATGAGAGTTTGAGGTTCTTGTATTATTTATATTTGTTTTCTTCTTAGAAACCATCAATTTCTAAAAAATGTGTTAAAAATCATATATACATTTTGTGTATTTGTTGTTTTTTGTTCATTGTTAATAAAGATAGCGAATTGTAATGTAATGTATTTGTTAGACTGTAAGCATAAGAAAGACATGTCAGCAGATTTTAACGTGATGTGTTAAAACAAATGTCTTTTAGTGCAGTAATACACTGTGATGTTTCAAATTCATGAATGAAAATGAGCTTGCCTTTCATACACAGGTATGTTACCAATGAATGCTTATTAGAAACTATATTAAGATATTAAAATCTTTAGACTGTCTTTTATATACTTACAGCATAAGCCTGGCTGGATAGTTTTCATTCAATTATGTGCCTTAGTGATGTTTTTAGACATATTTATTTCAAACGCTAATATTTTAAAGTGCAAATCTAAAGGAAAGAGGCAAGGGGAGCTCTGAAAAGATGGCTGAATCAGTTTCTTTAAAAGTCAAAACAGGATGCAAGGCCTAATTCATGATGCTGGCATTATTTTTTGCAACTGTAGGAAACAATGAAAAGCCCTACCCTGAATGACTGGACTTAGGGGTTGAATTACATCTCTCAAATGCAAATATTAAGCCATTTCTTATTATGATATATAGCCGTAATTAAACCTAAAGACATCATACTATTTGTTTACAGGTATCTGTGTTACATACTTTGTTTAGAAGCACTAATATACTCAAATGTTGGCAAAAACTTAATTTCCATGTTTCAGAAACCATTGCTCCCCTTCTCAGCCAACCAATAGCTGGGATGATGGTTCTTGAAACATGTCCTAAATTTTAAAAACTTGTAGTGAAGTTTGGGTCAACATTTGCATGCATTAACTTTAAGTGTATTTGTATTACAGTTTTTATGCAGTAAGTTCATCTAATTATAGGCTTGCTTATGGAATACTGGATAAAAAAAACTATATATGTTACTAACCTTATAAGTTTCTATAGCAACTCATTTGAACCATAATAAGCAATGAAATCTTGTCCAGCCAACATATAGGCACCTTATAGCCAAGGTCAACCAGAGGCAGGGAATTAACTGGGATGCCATGACCCAGACTTAAATGTCCATATTTTCCTTTTAATGAAATTCCATATTTTTTGCTAAATTTCTTTACTTTAAGAGGAAAACTTGAGCCCTTTTTTCTGGCTGGCCTTGCTCGAAGCTCAATCATGGCCTCTTAGAGTGGCCTTTAGTGAATGTATGTTGTGTGTGATCACTGTAATCAAGCTCGCAGGTCTTTGCACTTGCAGGAGCAGCAGCTGCCCCATGAGTTTCTTGTGTATGCGTGCATGGATGTGTGCCCCTGCATATCAGTGTAACATGTTGTGACGTCTAGTTTGTAAAGAGGAATGTCAAAGTTTTGTAATAAAGACAGAATAAATGGTGTATATAGTTTGTTTCAAACTTTCTCAGTCCTTTACATATTTACCTCAAGTCCTTAACACACAATATGATTAATCCACAGCACAGTTATTTTAACTATTCATATTTAAAGTTATAATGTTTCAGTTTATGCCACTGTTTGAGAAGGGTATGTTTGCGCTATTTTCTTTTCATGATATATGAAATGAAATGTTCAAAAGAGTCACCTACTGCTGAATACATATTTCAACAATGTAAGTTTTTGCATTATTCATCTCTTTGCTGAACCATCTGAACGTACCAAAAGTCACTAAATCAAAAGCTTTAGTAAAGAAATGATATAAAAACTGTAAATTCCAATGACAAAAAAGAATTAAACACATTACAACTCTTTCTTATAAACCAGAGATAAACATTTTTTAAAAAGTGCATACCAGAATTCAATCACTACACATTTCAGAAATTTTTTAAAGATTACTATATCATCTTGGTACACCTAAATTGATATAGTGTTACATTTATCAAATCAAACAAAATAGATTCCAGGCTGAGGAAGAAAAATATCTGGGATTTATCATATTAATTGTCAGGATTGTGAATACATAAGAAGAAACAGAGAAATAAAGGTATATGGTTTAAGGAACATTGGAGAACCATCCAACTGAAGCAAAAAGAAAAATTGACTGTGACAAGTGTCGAAGTTTAACTGTCTCTGTATTTGTAAATTTAGATTTTCTCCCATGTTGCTAATTCTCTAGCACCTTGCATTGCTTTATCACTATGTCATGGTTTTCTGTCCAGAAATGCTCTTTTAACTGCATGCTTATGTTTCTCTTTGTTTTCCAATGTAGATTTTTTACACATTCTGCACAGTTTTTTTTTTCCAATGGAATACTGTCATTAACATTGTCTATCAAGAGATTTTTAACATTAAATCTGTTTATAGGTGCCAATCTGATATAAAAATCTTTTAGAATATTTTGAAATTTTTGCATAGTCTACAGGTATGTGAAGTTTTTAAAAATTAGCTTCTCTTTCCTTGCTGAAAGTGTTGTGGTTTCTTTAATAAGTTTTTGCCGCTTGAATTTCTGTAATTTTTTGTCTATTAGTTCTTTTTTAAAACCATTTTTAATTGCTGTTCTTTCTATTTGTTTTTAATTCTTTAAAATATTCCTTTTTGCTAATTTGTAGGTTCACTACCTGCATGTTAAGCTGTTGATCACTGCATGTTTGCATGTTTAACTAAATATATTAAATCAAACTTGTACAGTGATCATCGTCAATGCTGTTTAAGACATAAATGTTTCACTGTGGAAAATTAAAGTCACCAACATCGACTTCAGCTGAGTGTAATGGAAACTAACATTCCAATCATTCAGTACTTTATCCAGTGCAACTAATGTTTCGATAGTTTCTGAAATCACTTCTGAAGTTGGGATAAATTAGGGAAATGTACATATCATTTCAGATGATTGGATTAATATAAATTTTTGACACGAAGGGTTTCTCAAATTTTTACTGAGTACCAAAAGGTTGCATGTGTAGTTCAATACTGGGATAAAAGAAAACATGTTTCTGCTTCAAATCATAACTTTCAAGGAAATATAGGTATACACTATACTCAAAGTAAGTGAACAATGAGTGGAGGAAAAGGGGGGAAATGCTCCTTTCAAAGCACAAAATAGTGTGTCAGCTGAGAAGGGTTCTCTTGACAGTTTTCAGGGGCCCCCAAGCATTTTGTTCTTAAAATTTTTTCATGAACTATAATATATTATTTATAACAGGTTCACCCACATTTCACTGTTCCACTTACTTGGACATGTTTCAAAGGTTGTTGCCTTCATCATCAGCACAGTTCCACTGTCAGCTTCCTAGCATGGCATTAAGTGTCACTCTGTGGCTTTTATGAACTTTGCGATGAGGTTAATATTGTTTGGAACATCAAAATTAACTAAATTTTTCTTCATTTAAGAACTTTCGAAAAATAAGACATTTTTAAAAAATTCTGTTGGAACTCACACAGTGAAGCTTGTTAAATGTAAATTATAATTAATCTGTCGTCTAACACACACTTATGCTTCACTTACTTTTAACGATGGGACTGGTTTCAAAGATACATCCTCTCCATCTTCAACCAACTTGACGACTGGTACGAGAAACCAACATCTATGAGGACCTGTGGCCACATAGTCCCACCATATTTAAAAGTAAGCGAAGCATAAGCGTGTGTTAAACGACAGATTAATTACAATTTACTTTATAATTTTTTATTGTTTTTTTTTTATGAATATATTTTCCCACACTGATAATTCTATTGGTTTTTGAAGAGCTTTTAAGAGTTTAGGTTTGATATTTGGAATTTGTGTTTTTTTTGCCAAAAATGGTATGCTATTGCTGATTTGTCCATGTGTTTATATTTTACATTTCTCACATACTCCTTAAACTGCAGTGTAATATTCCTTTTTGTTTTTACCTATATACACTTCATATTACAATCTTTGTAACTGATTTTGTAAATGCCTGATTGTTTTCCTGGTGGAATTTTGTCTTTCATATTGGCTTTTTAAACTGCATTTGTTTACTGGAGCCAAAATAATGTTGGCATCTTTAAAAATCTTCTAGAATTTTTGGATGGAATATAAAATTTGATGTCATTTATTTGTTTTTGTTTTTTGAATTTTTCAGTTTTCTTCTTGAACAAATCTATTGGATAGCTATTTTTCTGAGCTATATTCATGAATTTTTAGTACTCCAATTCATATTTTAAACAGTCAATGCAGCTTATTAGTGTCAATGTCTGGTTGGGGCAAAATGTGTTTATCTGTCACAAAGACTTCAGCAACCAATTCAAGATCTTCTCCTCTAAGACAATCCCCATCTGCATACAGTTGCTGTGACAATGGAAAAAACTTGAGGAAATGCACTGAACAGCATTGAAGCATTGTCATTGTCTGGTTGAGGCAAAACATGCTTATCTGTGAAAAAGATGAGCAACCAATTCAAGAACTTCTCCTCTAAGACAATGCTCATTTGCATACAGTTACTGTGATAATGGAAAACTTGAGGAAATGCACTGGACAGCATTGGAACACCCTCCCTATAGTCCACACTTATAGTCTTGTGGTTACTACAATATGTTTGCACTGTTAAAAGAAGCACTGGGAGGATAATGATTCAATAGAGATAAAGGTGTACATGCATTCATGCACAACTGGCTGGAAACCCAAACCCATTTCTTTCTTTCATAATAAAAGGATTAAGATGGTTACTCTTTGCTGGAAAAAATGTGATTGTAAACCAGAAAATTATGCAGAAAAAAGAGAGGTATCCCCATTTTTTTCATCTAATTTTGTTTCAATAAATGATAAAAAAAAATTCATTTTTATTTCATTCACCCTTGTATATCATAAGACACAGCCTACCCCAAAAGTTATGAATCATCTCAGAATTTGAGGAGTTATTTATTGCTTTTGCAAATATTAAATCATAGCTATTTGCTTAACAATTCTGCTAATGCTTCAGCACTTTTAATCATTCCAGGAGCTTTCATGGTTTAATACAACAATATAAGTGGTTCTGACACATACCAGATATTGTATGCTATTAAATGCCAAATTTAGATTAATTAGAAATAGAACAGGGGTGGAACACATGGAACAACCTCATGCTAATCACTTTACTTACTCTCTGCAAGAAGGACAGTCTTTAATGTCATTTTCATTGTGACTTCAATATCATTTTTTTAAGACCAGTGTTTGTTATATCAGATACCCAATAGAGTAGAACCTCGATTCATCATTTTTGGAAGGACCAGGTTAAAAAAAAGCGATAGATGGGGGAAAATGATAGATATTGGAAGTGTATATATCATGTTCAAAAATAAATAAAGCCAGTATATAAGCAAACACTATATTTTGCATCAATTTCATATGTTACTGTGTACACATTTTACACTTTGTTGTCAGTAGTGATAGTCTGGTAGTAACCATACTTGCCTTGTAGACCCAAGATCTCAGGTTCAGTTCCAGCCAGGGTCAATGTATTTTTTGGGGGTAAAAATCCTAAGTATGGTTCCTTTAGAAGGGAAGTAAAGCTGAGGGTTCCATTTGTAGATTTACAGCACATAAAAGAATCTCAAGCCTGAAAGAAAAGGCCTCTAAGCAAACGTATCAGTTGTTTCATGCCCTGAATTGAATGGGATGCTGATGACCTGAGAAGTTAAAGAGCATCAAATCAACAAAAATCAACATGTATGTTACTTTCTTTGAAAATGTCATGCAACCGACATTTGCTTCTTTTCTTTTCAAGCAAAACTAATTTTTCACATTCACTTTATGTATTCTGTTACTCTCCATCACTCATTACTGTCCATACCGGTACACAGAATGTGCTTATAGTTTCACATGCTCTCAGTGCTTTGACAAACATCATCGCTGCTTTGGCTGCTGCATAAATTCTGCATCTTCCTCACTCCCATCACTCATATCACAAACACTTGAGACTTCTCCCACTTTGTCACACACTTAATCATTGATCAACATGTTGAATGCCATAACATTCTCGTCCACTGCCTCATAGCTGTGAAAACTGATGGTAATCGCCACTCTGGTCCATTCTTCACATCAGCAATCATCATCCTGTGGCTCCAAAAGTATCGGCAACTACAGATAGTTCTAGTCATGCTTTCTTGAATCAAGCATGTGCGATTAGTGTTTAATGCCTATTTTTACTACTGAGGCACCACAGGAGGTGGACACTGATGATACATGAAATGAAATGGTAAATGGTGAAATGATATTTTTTTTTAAAGGAAGTGTTCCACACCTACGTTTAGGTTACCTCCCTGGCATTTATGAGGACTGAGGAAAAAACCTCAGTCTGGGAGGATGGTCCTGATGGGATTCGAACCCCAGACCTCCCGTTCACGAATCTGCACCTTAAAGACCTCGGCCATCCATGGCGACTGGATCAAGTGTGGTGACGCGAACTCTGCATACATGCGACAATCACTGCTTTACTATTCCAATTTGAAAACAATTGTTTGAGGATAGAGTTTCTTTCGGACTGAACATTTTGAATGAAAAATGCAGGAAAACAATACTTTGAGGAATGATGATACGGGTTTTATTTACATAAGATACAGGTAACACATTTGGGAGTGCATAAATTAAACGATACATCCAGGAAAATGATAGATCAGGGTTCCACTGTATTATATTTGTAGAAAAATAACTATGATGAAATATGAACTTATTCTCTTGAAGCTATTAACAGGGAAGTAGTAAAACAATTTTGCATAGCAGAATTTTTGCAGTGAAATATAATAATTTTTATAGTAAAATAATGTTAATATATAGTTGGTTTGGTGGTACTTATACTTCATTTAAGTATAAGTACCACCAAGTTTTCTAATTGTACATGTTTTGGGAACATTTGCTCACATTATTAGCAAAAGATCGTACTGCTAGAAGCATACTCTGTAGCTTGTCAAAGAAATTATTGAATATATCCAATGATTTTTGATGATATAAAATTTTTTTTCCATGTGTTAGTTCCAAAGCTTTGGAACTGTGTTTCAAAGTTTTGCTTTTGTATCAATTTCATGGTTTCCTGACCAAAAGTGAGCTTCCACTGCCAATTTCTCTCTCTGTTTGTAACGGATATTTCTATAATGTTCTTTGTTATAGGTTTCCAAATTTCTTTTCATTTTTTCAATATATACCTAATCACAGTTTTTGCAATTGATTTGGTATATACCCTACTTCCTGTCAGAAAATATAAGATCTTTACAGAAAGATTGTAATACATTTTTAATACAGTAGACCTTTTGAGGGGCCAAAATTATTTGCTGTTTTTTAAAAATCTTTTAAAATTTATTGAACATACTAGGGTGGCATGTGAATTTTTTTAATTGCATTATCTTCTTTCATTGTAACAGCATATTTGTGTCTTTGACATTTTTATTTCTTTCAAACTTTTTAATATTTTATGGAAACCATTATTTAGTGCTGTGTGGATGAAGTATTGATATTCTTCATTGTATTCTTTTCTTTTCTTCAGCAATCTTTATGCAAGGCTATTTTTTATGGTATGCTGATGTGTTTTGGTATTAAAGCTATTATTTTAATGTAATCGCTACTGTGGGTAGGTTTGTTATGTATTCCAAAGACCAAATTGTTAATGTTTTTTATAATCTTTAAGCCTACAGAGTATGCTTTTACCAGTTGTTCTTCTGCTGAAAATGGGAGTGAATGTTCCTGAAACTTGTCCAATTAAAACACCAAGTAAGTGAAATATAAGCTTCATCAAATCTATGTTATATCAACATTATTAACTATAAAATAGTTAATAAGATCTAAAATACAACTTAACACTATCATTGACCTTGTGTAGTTGCATGTTGATGTTGTATAAATGTTTTAGGTTTAATATTCTCTATCCTCTTAACAATTCAAATTTTCTACATTAACCTAGAAGAAGGAAACAAAGGAAACAAAAGGACTGAGTGTGACTCACCAAAATGTATTGCTTGCTTTCTTCTAGATATCTTCACACTTTGCTTTAACTGGCTGACTGTTTCATTCAAGTAACTTCAAACACTATGAACAGTTTTGCTTCTCTTTTCACTGTAGGTGTTAACAAGGTGTGAATGCTGATGTTTAACATCATCAGCTCTTTTCCTTTATGAGCTGCTCCTAGCAGAACAAGATCAAATCATATATGCAATCAGCAGCATATTCTGTGATTTATTAAAAACTTGTTTTTTACATGTAAAAAAAAATTGAGACCAATAAATATTTTTATGTATAATCTCTGCAGATAAAACTACTGCATGGCAAAAACAAACCTGAATACTTATTGTAGACCTCAAGCCTAGTATTTGTTCTCTTCTGTTTACTGACATATTTTTATCTGAAGATTTTACAGTGATCTAGTATGTGTGTTTAATAATTTGTATTTCTCTTGATGTGAACTTGTTTCATTTTTTGTTTGCACCCCTATGATCTGAAACACTGTACTTATCATAACATCGAGTAGGATCATAGGGTTCCCATCGAGATGCTGGGAAGATATGCTTATTTCTTTCATACCAAGATCGCAACAGCACTTTTCCAGCATGAGACTCTTCTTTCTCTACAGTTGCATCACTCACTAACCGGATGTCATCATGCACATCAAAAGTAAACAATGGTCCACTCTTTCCGCGAGCCTGCAACAAATACTGCCACTATAAAAACACATTGTATTCAACTTATGGCAATATAATCCTTTCAAAAATATTCTGGTGTCAATACCATAAATGTTATGGAAATGTTTAAGAGATCGGCGAGAGCATGCAGATATATAGGAGGAATAAGTCATAATTCATGGCAAACCTTTTCTTTTCTTAAGAACAAAGGACAACACAAAAAAATCTAAGATCTAAAAGATCTAAAAGTAAAATGTGTTTAGGGAGAATCTCTCCTGAAACGCATCTTACTTTTGTGTACGTGAATGGAGTAAAGTGTAAAAAAGTGAATACATAACTTGAAGTTATATTGCCACTCCACTGTCAACAGCTTCGTAAGTACAATATTTAAATAAATTATATAATCAAATTTACATTTTTCCTCATCCCCTTTACAACTATTTAAATAACTGTATAATTACATCTATTAGTAAATTGTACATTTTCAATCCATTTTTACACCATCATTGATAACCGAGGTTGTTAAAGCCTAGACTCGTGAGCTGGGTCTGCGGTTCCATTCCCACCCGGATTGTCCTCCCTGACTGGGTTTTTTTCTAGGGAGATACCCTAAACTTAGGTCTGGAACGTTTCTTCCTTAAAAAAAAAAAAAAAACTTTCCCAATTTATCATTTCATCTCATGTATCGTCAGTGACCACCCCTCATGGTGCCCGAGTTGTAAAAATGGATATTAAACACTACTCCCCTCCCCCCCAAAAATAAAATAAAATAAAGGGTCACATTACAATTTAATTTACATAAACATACAAAGACTCTAAAAGTTTGGTAGTACCAAAACTAAGGTTTTTCCATCTCTTAACCACCAGGTTATATGTATGGTAATGAACCTCTAAAATAAATTACTAATTTTCACCACTATGTCTGTCGCCAAGGTTCAACCTTATACTTTTTCTCCACTTATTCCATAATTTTCCTAAAAATCCGCCTATCTCATTTATTTTCTCTACTCTCATATCTGATAACATTTTTGTTGCTACTATTTCTGTGTGAGTGAATTGCTGTCTCAGCATACACCGAAGTTCATCTGGTGAGCCACAATGATCAGGAATAGAGGTCACAAAGAGTAAACAATGTGCATATATGAAAACAGAATTTCTCCATGGCATGAATGCACAAGAATACCATACAGAGCTACAGGAAGCACTGGGTGTGCATGCCCTGCCCTATCAAACAGTGGCAAGGTGATCAGAGATCGTCAAATGGGGCAGAATGTCAATTGCTGATTTGTCATGGAGTAGGTATGCTGTGTCCGGGGACAATGCTGTAAGGGTGATGGTGGTGGAACAATGGTTATGCAATGAGCAAACAGGAATTCTAGCAAAAACTATGCACAGCATTTTACAGGAGGACCTGAACATGTGGAAAATGTGTGCAAAGTGGGTGCCACATCAATTAAGTGAACTTACTACTAAACATGTTGCACCAATCTGGTGAGATTTCAGGAATAAGGGGATGCCATATTGAATCACATCATTGCAATTGATGAAACATGGGCAAAGGGGTGTGAATCAGAACTTAAGTGACAATTCAGTGAATGGCATTACCCAGGGTCACCACACAAACACAAATATTGCCAAACTCCTTCACCAACTAAAGTCATCGTCATTCTGACACATGACAGTATGCTTAGGTCATCCATTGTGTGAGGAGACCACTGTAAATGCCCAATATTGCAGGTCTTTTTTGGTGTCACACTTGTGCCATGAACTTTTGAACAATGCGATTATTCTCCATTATATTGCATCAGTTCACCCAGCTGACAGTGTCAAGTATATTTTACAGAGGTGGGGATGGGCAGTTCTTCCACACCCACCATATTTGCCCGATCTCATCCCCAAAGTGAAGCAGCCATTGTGTGGGAAATGTTTTGCGAACAAAGTGAACATTTTGACAGCATTTGGATGTTAGGTGGCTCACATAAGCAACTCACATGAGCAGATGGTATTCAATGCCCTCCCCATCACTGGCAACTAACATCATTGTACTTGCAAACTACTTTGAAGGCACTTTGGATTACTTAGAGACCTGTCCTGTGACGGGTTTGAAGCCCTGTGTAACTTTTGACCGTGCCATAATAAACCAATATTGTCCAGTTGCCTGTGTTTTGCTTCTTCCCTATGAGGGCCGTTTACATCCAGTCTTCCTTTGGTGGCAACACTCGGCAGTAAATGCCATATACTTTCATTTGTATATCTTAAAATTTTCATGTTATTTCTTGTTCACAATAAAAATATACGACATCCCTCGTAAAAACCAATGTATCACTAAAACAGATATGGTGTTTATTCCTTATAAACAAGTTGCATATCTTGACCAATAATATTTTTATTATTCTAAATCTGAACCTCCTTCATTGTTTGTTATTGAAATCATGACATGCACTAACTTTCCAATGTTTGACATTGATTCTCTATTGATTGTAATATCTGATATAATTGGATCAATGTTGCTTACCATTGATATCTTCTATTGCATTCTCTATCATGTCAAGAATCTCACAAACACTTTTTCTCCCAAAAACATTCCCAGATTATACACTCTGTTTAGGTTAAGACTAAGTTAAGTATTAAACACAGCAGATTTGCCACCATTTTAAAATTTGCCATAATTTTTGCAGATGAATCTACTATTCATATTAAATTCAAAGTCTCAATGATTTTCACAGATCATGTACAAATCTGCATATAAACATCCTTATAACTATTACATAATAAATGTGGGTCCTGGTGGTTTAGTAGTAACCATACTGGCCTCGTAGACCCAAGATTGTGGGTTTAACCCTGGCCAGGGTCAATTGATTTTTTCTGGCAGTCATAAGTATGGCTTCCTTTCGAAGAAAAGTAAAGTCATGGGTCAATATTCCATGGACAACTTTAAAATTTATTAAGAAAGTACATGCTAAGTAAATGTTTGTAGAGACTACATGAAATGATAATATGAAGAGCATTTATTTTTAAATATATGTTTTGCTTGCAACTATTTTATCTTTATCCTTATGGCATTTCATTGTGTATATGTCTGCTTGATTTGTTTGTAACTGATTTATTTTTTTGTCCATAACATTTATATATATATGCTTATTTACAATAACAGTGAAATCTCAATCTATCATTTTCTGTGGGATAAGCAAAAGAAAATGATGATTGCTGAAAAATGATGGGAAGGCCTACAGATTAAAATGAAAGAAAGCCTGAAAATGCAGCAATATGCTAATTTATTAATTTTAAGATATAGTAACATTGCCTCCCCCCTGTCAGAAATGCATGTGGTCTAAACTAACCTTCATGTCTTTTATCAAGTGACCTTATGTGCTTTATGGGGGGCAACATGACCTCAGTTACTGTAAAACCTAAGCTTTCTTTAACACTGCAAGAGCTTAGGATGGACAATGAAAATGAGATTCCTTCCTGCTAGAGTTCATTCACAACTTTGTTTGTTATCTGTCTTGTGCATCTTCATTTCTGCTTATGCATTCCCTGTACTGCAAACACATGCCATCACAATACATCTTTTGTCTTTGTGTGTTCCGCTCAGCAATGTCTTGCTGCTTCACACATGATAAAACAGTGTGCACCTTAGCACAATGTGCTTCAAAGACATTAGTGTGTACTTGTTCAATTCAGTAATGATTAAATAAATAATCAATCAAGGATGCAAGTTATACCATGCGATATGTTTTGTTTTCCTCTGCAGGTTTTGCTATGGGCCAGCATGCCGCATGTTTGTTGGTCACCTGGATCGTGATTAGCAGGAGGGTAAAACAATAAAACAAACCAACCATATAACAATTTAAACTAATTTAAGGCTCACTCATAGGAAAAACCCCACGCCATGGAGTAAAGCATCACTATCACATTATATAAACCTAATAAAATTGTTTCATCAATGAGGGAAAATGATATTTTGAGGAATGGTGAATGTAAATTTTATTCCTATTTCCTAGACTAATGTAATGAACTTCTTTTCATTAACTCCATTTACTCACATAATGCTAGGACACATTTTGGAAGCACTTGCTCTCATCATCAGCTGTTGACCACTTCTGGGAATAATTGATTGAGGTTTTACTGTATTTGATTTATTTGTTCCCTTGTTATTTTTTTTCATTATGATTCTATTGTATTTTACTGTTTGGAACTAAATAATGTATATATTCAATTGTTAGCAGAAAATTGCTCTTTGTCATACAGTTAAAAGTGTCTTATCTAAATAATGAATGTCCTTTGATTCTCGTAATGAACAAAACATTACTGCTATTCATGTTTTGTGCTTTATAATTGCTGCATGTTTCTTACTAAGTGCAGCATTTGATGTGCCTAAATAATGGTAAAGTTGTGTTAAGCCAGAAATTAGCAATATATGAAAATTTTTCACCATTAAACAAAGAATTGAACTTCAAGATTCCGCAGAGAAACTACTCATTTCCCATCCCAAAAATGTATAGCTAGAAAAAGAGTCCAATTAGCACAACCCCTAACTATGAGATAAAGCCTTCAAAATAAAATAAGTAAAAAAATAATTTAAACAATGACAGTCCAGAAATACATAAAATTATTCTGTGCACCCCACTACAAATAATCCTGTATACATCTCTGTCAGAAAACATTACTACTACTATATTATCAAACCTGAGAGAGTTTTAAAAGTGGGAAAAATTCATCAACTTAACAAATATACAATGTCTGTCTTCAGATCTGCCTTACCTTTGTCACAATGAAGTCATAAAATGTATAGTGATGAGGTAATATGAGATCTTCTTTAACGTACATCAGCTGATCAGCTGTAACTGTCTTGAGTTCACTGAATTCCTTACGCAGCAGTTCCAGACATCGCTGCAGAAACTGATACACTGAATTTCCTGCAAAAGCACAATTACAATTTAGTGTTCTATTCTATAATTTCTCATAGTAATGAAGCATTAAGTGAGTGAAGACCATCACGTAATCTACTCAAATTTTAATATTACAAGAGTCACTAATAAAATTTTGAGATATGACATTCGGGCAGTCCTGAGCTATAAGTTTTTATGTAGTAGAGATTACTCACTTTTGGCTATTATGGGCATAACACTTAATCTTTCCTGCAGGTAAAAGTCTGAAGTTTGTGAGGAGTTAAAGACCTGAGTAAAGCTATGGGATTTAAAAGAGAGCATTTTTGAACAATAAATTTTGATTTTAAAAGTAGTTAAAATAGATGCAGTTATTTCAGTATATATTCCAGGCTTTTACAGACCTGGATGTGCAGCAGTATTATATTAGTTCTGCAAATTTAAGAGAAGAAGACAATCTTTTAAGATGAAGAGAGGAGTAGCAGGCCAACAATGGTAGCAAATAATAAAATATATCATGTATAGCAAAATAAGATTTGAGAAGACTCAATGTTAAGTTACAAGGATTTAGAATTGCTCAAAGGACCAGTTTACTGCAGTGTTTGTATTATTCTTCATTAACTACCATGAGTGAAAAAAAATTACTTAAAATGAATGCCCCACAGTTTTATAAAAAGGCAGAAACCCCTGCAGGGTGGAAAGATGGAAGGAAATGCAATGGGGAATGTACCTCTCATGAGAACTGAAACTTGGATCTACCAGTTTGATCCTGAAACAAAGCACTAGTCTGTCATTTGGATATTCACTAGTCACTCATAAAGGTCAAAAAGGGCAATCAGTGCTGCAAAGAAAATGGTTACCACTTTTTTTTCAAAAGTGGAGATCTGATGGCATTGAGCTAGAAAACCTGAAATGTCACTGCAAAAGATATATGTCTTCAACAAAAATCCATAAATGACAACAAAAGGGGCTGTTGCACCACAACAATGCTTCTGTCCAAATTGCTAACATAGTTAAAATCTTGGCTTCTGGGTGCTGCTGCAGCTTAGTGCTAAAATTGGTTACTGTTGATGTTTCATATAGATTGAGTTGTACTTTGTTGAAGCTCTGGTGCCTGTCAGAGTTCTACTTGTTGTGATGGACTCTTGCTATTGATTATCATTCTTGCTTCCTTATACATCTGGTGAGCTGTGGAGTCACTCCCTTCCCTTCCTCTTGATTGGCTTCTATTCTAATAGTGGTTTCGTCGGTCCTGGTGCTGTAGTGGTAACCATACTTGCCTTCTAAACCCAAGATCGCGGGTTCGATCCCGGCCAGGATCAATGAACTTTTTTGGCATAAAAATCATAAGTATGGCTTCCTTTGGAAGGGAAGTAAAGTCATGGGTCCTGTGTCGTACATTTACGGGATGATAAAGAACCTAAGGCTGAAAAAACGAGGCCTCTGAGCAAAATTTCTCGGCCATTTCATGCCCTGATTTGAATAAGACACTGATTACCTGAGTGTTAAAGAGCGTTCGTAAATAAAAATAACAAATCAAAAATAGTGGTTTCCAATATTGTTAAGATAGATGCCCATGTCAAATGTTTATACTGTCTTTATTTTTATAAATTTCTACTGCCTCACTAATGGTTCTATAGCATAAATGTTCCACTTGTGCTAGCAAGACTGTGTTGCCAAAGTCAATATGACACTTAGTGGTGATGGTGCGCTCTGCTGATTTGTCTGGTTGATTGAGGGGTATACTGAAAATGTGTTCTTTCTTCCTAGTGTTCACAAAGTGATTCGTCTGACCACAGTTTATCTTGCCACATTTGCAAGGAATGCTTTATACACTAGGTGCTTGAGGATTCATGCGGTCTTGTAGTTTTGGGCTGGAATTGTAATGTGTAGTTATGTTATGTTTCCTTAAAAGACTGGGTATTTTGTTTGTAAATCCTTTAACATATGGCAAAGCCGTGGATACTAGTGGTTTTTCTTTTTGTAGTCAAGTCTGATCCTTCAGTTTTGTAGCTTTCTGGATATCTGCTGATGGTAGTCATTGGCTTTTAATGTAGTGCAGAGATGACATTGCTCACATTTAATGCATTTGGCCCTATGCATGAATAAGCTAATAAGTGATCTCTTCATTGTTGGTAGATGGGTGACTTGGCATATAGATATCAATTTAAGTGAGTTGATTTATGATATTTTGAGGTCCTAAGGCTGTCTTCTAAAGCTCTCACTACCAATACTTCTAGGAATGGCAAGAAGTCATTCTACTTTCACTGTAAATAGGATATTTGGATGCATACTATTTAGTTGTGATAAAAACGATTCTACTTTTGTCTTCCCCATGTGACCATATGACAAAGGTGTCATCTACATAATGTAACCATAGGCCAGGTTTAAGCTGATTCTTCTCCAGGGTTTTGAATTCTTCTAAATACATATTGGCAATAACTTCGATTTGTTTGGTCTTCAAAACTGAAATAGTTTTAGGCCACACAACAAAAGGTACGTTTTAATCATTCTTCCGGTAATTTAGTTTTTTTTTTTTTTAACAGTTTTTATTTCAGAATGTCCACAGTTTCTCGTATCGGAATCCTTATAAAAGAGAATAGATGTCAAAATTGAACATACTATCGGTTGTTGTTAGTTTTAGTAATCTGAAGATCTCTACAAAATGACTGGAATCTTTCACTTATGAGGGAGTCTCGCCTAAAAGGATGCTTAAATGTGTGAGGTATTTGGCTAGAGTATGAGTTGGAGCTCCTATGGTGCTGACTATAGGTGGTTTATGAATGAATTTTGGGCAACTCATATATAGTCAGTGTCCTGGACTCTTGCGGGATAAGGCTTTTCTTCACTTCAGAAGGAAGGGAGTCTGTCTCCTTGATTACTGCCCAAGTTTTAGTTTTGATCTTGGTGCAGCAATTCCTCTAAACTGTTAAAGACTGCAAAGGATCCTCAGGGAGCACCTACTGTATTTAACAGTCCATTTGAATGTGACAAGTATACATAGGACAAATGGATCAATCTGTTCAGAGAAATCCATCACTACCAGATGCTATATTACTTTTGACAACACATTTGCTAATACAAGTAGAACATTTATACCATAGAATCATTCAAGAGGTAATAGAAATGTATAAAAATAAAGGCGACATGGACATCTACCTTAGCAATATTTGGAAACAGGGAGCCATTGGCCAGACCACAGTCAATCAGGAGAAAAGGGAGGGAGTGACTTCACAGCTCACCAGTATGTATAAGGGGGTAACAGTAGTAATCAATAGCAAGATCCGATACAGCAAGTACTCCTCCGTTAGGCAACAGAGCTTCAATAAAATACAGCTCAGTCTGTACAAAACTCACCAGTGGCCAATTTTACCACTAATGTGGCAGCACCTGGAAGTCAACATATAGCTATGGACCCGAGCTGCAGAAACATACTTCTTCACATAGCTGACATTTTTTGAGAGCACAATAGTAAAATTATCGATGCATCCACCTTAGAGTCCTAACCTAGCACCACTTCTTCCTTTTCCCAACTGTCAGATCTACAATTTTCCAGTCCTAAAGGAGCAGTCACAGTCTATAAAGAGGAAATGGCTGCAGTGACAGAACATTATAGTTGTGGATGCACCTAGAAATGGTTCTAAAGGATGAAGCATTGTACACAATGCCATTTGGAGTACTTTGAAAATTTGTAATGAATATAACTCCTCAGTGACCCTAAAACTGTCACATGTATGGCCAAGGAGAGCATTAATTTGCTAAATTGTCAAAATTAATTTGAGAAGAGTTAATTTTATTTGCTTGAATATTTTATACTTTTACATAGCTTAGTTGAATCAGAAAGTACTAACTTAATTAAATCCATTTGGTTTACCACTTCCATTGGTGACTTAAAGGATTTTACAGTGGTGCAATTAACCGCTTAGCTACAAGCAGAATCATGTTGAATTTATATTCTTCCTACACCTATGTACTCCTTTTTCATTAGTCACAAGAATTAACTTAAGACATTGATATACCATAATTGGTGAATATTACAACATAGCATAAAGACCCTTCGAGGTGATTGCGAAACTATATTAGGAGGTAGTAGAGCCTGTTCCTTCACTAGCTGCCTGGGCTACCCTAAGCTGCTGCTAGTTGCTCTGCACCCTTGGCTCGTCATAAAATCACCCCCAAGGTAAGGGCCCAATCGGCCTTAATGGCCTAGCTTTTAGTTATCCAATCACTATGTTTTAATGTAAGCCTTCAGCACTAGAGGAGACCTTAATGTGAGCATCTTACTATTTATATACAATAAAAGAAGTAGCAATGGCAGTAACATGTTTACTTATGCCTATGAGTGCTCCTATCCCTATGCTTCCCTAGCCCACACCATAAGCGTGACAAAATAATTAACGTCCTTGAGAACTTTAATTTTGGGGGGGGGGGGCAGGCATTTAACATCTGTCAACTGCCCAAGTCTTTTGAAGGTTTTTGAGATGATGAATGGAATGAAAGGAATTAGTTGAAAATTAGTCCCGAGTCTTTAGCATCTACAGTTATTATTAACGATAAGGAAAACTCCAAAATAAAAATCTTAACCTGAGAATATTAACTTGTCAGGCCTACCAGGTGACAAGTAGATATGCTATCATCTTAGCTATGGTAGTGGACCTTTAAGATCTGCAAACAGTGTCTATAACATCTAGAGAAACTGGATTAACTAAGATTTATCACAGTAATATAAGTACTTTAAATTCTATAGAATACAGGATGAGACAGTCTTATTATCAAAATATAATAAATAATTATTGCTCTATTGCATTGGTCACAATATCATTACAGTAAAATAATGTCTGCAGGTGTCACAGCTCAATTGGATATCAACCTTTGCCTACCCATTCAGAAGTAAGTATTATAGACATTTTGCAGTACTTTATGCATAAAAGTATTAGATATTCTTTCTGCTATATGTGGTATACCTTTTTTCATTCTGACAGTTCTTCTGTGTCCTGATCCATCCCAGTAACTGAACGTGATATCTATTTCTTCTTCTTTTAGTGTAGATTGCTGTGCAGCCCATTCCTGAAATTAGAAAATATCTACAATGACTTGCAGCAAAGTGACATCTTTAATAATAAAAAGTCAATATGCCATACTGAAGAATGTCAGTCCTGGTGGTGTAGTGGTTACCATACTTGCCTCCTACACCCAAGAACGCGGTTTCGAACCCGGTCAGGACCGATGGATTTTTTCGGGCGTAAAAATCCTAAGTATGGCTCCCTTCGGAAGGGAAGTAAAGCCGTGGGTCCCGTGTCATACATTTACGGCACGAAAAAGAACCTCAAGCCTGAAAGAGAGGCCTCTGAGCAAAATTAGTCGGCCGTTTCATGCCCCGAGTTGAATGGGACACTGATGACCTGAGATGTTAAAGAGCGTTCATAAATAAATCAATAAAAAAAAAATACTGATGAATGGGTCATCTTAAGATGATTTCTGAAAACTAAACAAAAGATCTTAAAGTACCCATCAAATGGAAAACATTTCTTTAATGATATTCTAAATTTATTGCCCAATTCCTACTTATATTTCTTCAATATTATAATTTCATTTTTCTCTCTCAAAACTGTATAAAAATCTGCCATCTTTCTTTACAGGATCATTGGCATATCATAAACACATAAATGCCATCTTGAAAACACTTCAGAAATACAAGTTTCTGACCAAATGATGAGACAAAACTTTGCAAAAATGGTTTGTAAGCAAGAAGCATTATCTGAACCAAAAGCAGAAGCAGAAGCATGTAACATGGGCTTTAGTACAAAGGGAGTGGATGCGGAAAGACTAGACTAAAGTCATTTGGAGCGATGGAAACAAGATCAACATCTTTGAAAGTGATGAATGGCATTAAGTTTGTTTGTTGCCCACCATGTGAAAACTTGTCTGAGTGCACCATCACCAGTATGAAACATCCTGTCAGTGTCCTGGCGTAGGGACAATGCAGTGCTAGGGCGCAATGTCAATGTCAAAAAATACTAAGATGTCTTAAGAGTTGCAAATACTACCAATATCAAATTATAAATGGTTCAATGACCATTGTATTACTCTGCTGCCTTGGCCTGGCAACAGCCCCAATCTGAAACTGATAACTGGAATCCTCCAATCCATAGTTTAAGGTAATTATACCAGAAGATCTCCAATGTTTGGTGGACTACAAGCCATGAAGTTCAGGAAGTGATTAAGTCAAAAAGATATTCAACAAAATATTAAGAAAAACTTTTATTAATTCAATATGAGCGTAAAACAAGAAGTTACCTTTTAAAACTGTTGTTTTGCTGAGTAATTAACCTGAAATTGTAATTTAGTTCAGTTAATTTTTCAAACACTGGGTATTAGGAATTTTTTTCTAGTTTTCCTGAAAGTCTGTATTCAATTACTAGGTCAATTTCTATTAAATCAGTAGCTGAATATAATGTTAAAACAAATAAGGTGTACAGAATTAATGCCACATCTGTATATAATGCTTATAATGCTGGTCAGCTATAATCTTTCTATAGTGGAAAAAATCATTAGCTAAAGTAGATATGCCAACAGTGTTTAAATAGAAATGAATGACATAGGATATTAAATAATTAAATTCCATATTCTTTTTTACAATTAACATTTTTGGAATCATAAGACAAAAGTTTTGTGCTAGAAATTGTGCTATAACTACAGAGTGTCCCACATAAACCCGGTACACCTCACTGTGTTCATAAGAGATATTGGCCTCACTGCCATTCTGCCAATCTGGCTCTAATATTTATGCCTCACTGCATTCATATATAGCATTTGGCTACACTGCGCTCCATTTATGTAATTATTACAGTTGACTTTAATAATAATTGTCATGAATATTGTGAAAGTGTTGTGAGAGAAATGGTGCAGTTTTTAGTTGAATGCCACATTGAGAGACACGCTGCAATTTTTTTTTCTTAATAGTGTTTAACATCCATTTTTACTGAGGCACCACAGGTTATGGACACTGTTGACACATGTCAGTCCTGATGGTGTAGTGGTAACCATACTTGCCTTCTAAATCCGAGATTGCGGGTTCAAACCCGGCCAGGATCGATAGATTTTTCAGGCATACAAATCCTAAGTATGGCTGCCTTCAGAAGGGAAGTAAAGCCACCATGGGTCCTGTGTTGTACATTTACGGCATGAAAAAGAACCTCAAGTCTGAATGAAGAGGCCTTTGTCAGCCGTTTCCGCCCCGAATAGAATGGGATGCTGATGACCTGAGATGTTAAAGAGCATCCGTAAATAAAACAAATCAACTGTTGACAAATGAGATGAAATGATATATTGGGAAAGGATTTTCTTTCTTTCTTTCTTTCTTTCCTTCTTTTTGGGGGGGGGAGGAAACGTTTCAAGCCTAAGTTTAGGGTGCCTCCCTGGCATTTGCCATTTATGAGGACTGAGGAAAACCTGGAAAAAACCTCAGTCAGAGAGGACGGCCCTGGTGAGATTTGAGCCCCAGAGCTTCTGCTCAAAAGTCTGAGCTTTAATGACTTTGGCACCCATGGTGGTAGGCTCCATTAAGGACACTAAAAATGTGTTTCAGCCAAAATATCCTGGTATCAAGCTCCCCATAACCAGCATAATTTAAGATCTGTATAATACATGGATGATAAGCACGTGGTGTGCAATGTCAGGAATGTGCATTATTGGTCTCATTTTTTTCAGTACAACAGCACAAGATATCTGCAAATCTTTGAGTCATTCTATTCATAATTATTATAAAATGAAAAGGAGTATGGCATATTTCAACAAAATATTGTTACCTCCCACACATCCAACCACAGTATGGCCCATATCAGCAAAGTGTTTCCTGAAAACAGACTTGTCAGCAAAATCCTGTAGCCTTCCCGATCGCCGGACTTAGCTTCCTGTGATTTTTATTTATGGTGAACTCTGAAAGGAAAAGTGTATGCCAACAACCCCCAGATGATAGACCAACAGAAAGAGAACATTACAAATGAGATAAATAACACCCCTCCTCAAGAATTATAACATGCTAATTAAACATTGTCGTATGAATGCAACAATGCCCAGATGTCATGCAGGAAACTTCCAGCACTTGTTATAGACTGGTAACTATGTGATATTTACATAGGAACTAATATAATATGTGACATTTTACATGAATGGCAGTGAGGCATACAGTTTTACGTGCGATACCCTGCATTATGTACAGTGACCTAAGACAATCTATTACCTGTCGTAACTCTTCCCTCATTCTATTCTCCTCATCTTCTCGCTCTCTGTCTGGTAAAAAGCTTGTGTCAACATCTGGATTCTTTCGGATTTTTTTTACTGGGGGTGGGGAAGAACTTTTTTCTTTTTCTGCTTCATCTTCTTCATCCTCCTCTTCTCCATCTTCATCCTCATCCAAACTGAATGATAATGCTTGGATCTATAAGAAAAACAATATTTCCAGAGTAAGACGAGTTAAAGCATATTCCTTTGCAGAAGTCTTATTGGTCCCTAAATAGCTAAAGGAGTAATATTAAGAATACACGCAAAACATAAATAGCTGTGGTTGATCATCCAATTTCGGTAGCTCCTATTTCATTACAATGATTTTAATTCCAAAGGGAACTCTCAAGGTTTAAGATAATCTAGATTTAATATTGCCATGCTCATACTTATCTAACCAGTATGCTCTGAGTGGAAAAAAATGGCATGGTATCTTATAGCAAATAGCTATATGCATCTCATGTCCTACGCTGTGTCACATTTAATTTTCCATGAATGTGCTTGATAGAAGCAAACTATCACATCATTGTGAATGGCAAGCCTACTAGCAAAAGTGAATCAGCCACATACTATTGCACTGATTCATCCTGTGACAATGCAATAACCCCAAGAATATGCCCAGAATTTTTTCCTTTGGGAACACTTTAGACTACGTCACAATTTTATAATTAAAACTATAAAATATTTGTCTACTTAAACTTAAAAATCTATCTAAACGTGTAAACACTTAACATTATTTATGAACAGTACTTACAGAGTCATTCATCATCGTTGCTATCTTCTAGATCAATTACAAATCACTCTTGGTTGGCATCTGTGTCATGTTGAATGTACTTGTTCTCAATTTTGATGATAAGTTTAACACAAGAGGACCAGAGATTAGGATCAGTAATCCCCAACACTTTCTCTCAGTAGTTCCCAGACACTAGTACTCAAAGTTGGAGTAATATTGTGTTTTTTACATAAGATTTTATTTCTGCCCGCATTAATTCAGTTTAACACAATGATACAGTGGAAGCTGCAACATTTCATACCTGTATCTGGAAGCAAGCTTGTCCACTGCATAGATTTTCTAATATAGGAGACTTGCAAAAGTGTGATTTATGGGATTTTAGCATAACAGTCTTTATAGGTAGGGGATGTGGTACCGGAATGTTGTGATATTCCACGAACTGTTTGAATAATTCAACATTTGAATTCATTGTAGGCACTTAAACTAGTTGTCAAGAATAATAGTTTGCATTGTCAATTATTTATACATTTCCTTCATTTAGATAAATTTTGTAGAGGTGATTTTTAAACCAACCTTCAAAAATTTGGGCTGTCATCTCATCATGACTATCTGCTTTGCTGTCTCAAATGTTCCTAGTCAACAAATACAAGCAATTAGGAACCCTGAATATATTCACAGAACCAAGAACAATTCTAGCTAACAGCATGATGACTCCCTTTCTAAGCAAGCAGAAACAAAACTCAAGCTTTCTGAGAAGCTCCTACAATGTAGTGTGTTGATAGGGGAAGTCTGAGATACTTTGTAAATGCCCCAGCAACTTCTTCACAGTTGGGGACTTATGCCCTGAAAGGATAACTTTACAGGGATTAAGGTCTCCCAGTCACCCAACCTCATTCTTTTGCCTGTTTCTTATGCAGACTCTTCAAGTCTCCTGGCTTATTTGACATATCTGCACATTCTAATGTGAAATAGTTTTTTTAATGGTGCTTATAATGATGAAATGATAAATTGGAAAGGAATTTTTGGGAAGGAAGGATATTCCTAATCTGTTTAAGGCACCTTCTGGCATTTGCCATTTATGTAAACTAAGGAAAACTTGGTAAAAAACCTCAATTAAAGAATACAGTACAGATGTAATTAAACTACAGATTTTCTTAAATGTAAAATGGAACTTAACACAGTGAAGCCAATCATATTAATGGATATCATTAGTACATAAAAAGGTGCAGAAATTCAAGAGACAAAAACATATCAAAGAAACCACAACACTTTCAGCAAAAAAAGATAAACTTATTTTTAAAAAATTCACATTTCATCCATGGGCCACAAAAAAATTTCAGAATATTCTTAAAGATTTTAATATCAGGTTGGCACCGATTAATAGATTTAATGTTCAAAATTTGCTGATAGATAATGTTAATGACAGTATTCCACAAGAAGAAAAATCAGGTATTTACAAAATAAACTGTGCAGAATGTGAAAAAATCTACATAGGGAAAACAAAGAGAAACATTGGCACACGGTTAAAGGAACATTTCAGGAACATAAAGTACAAGCAAATAGAGAAATCAGCAGTAGCATATCATTTTTGGACACAAAATCACGACATAATAAATAAAACAAAATTATTAAAATCAGTACAAGGACCTACGGAATTAGCAACCTGGGAGAAAATCTACATCTACAAATACAAAAACAGCATAATGAATTTCGACATTGTCGGGGATGAAAACATAAACTACAAGTTTATCACACCGCCACCAGAGCAGAATATACATTCCCACAGCTCAACGAATGATCCGACAGTTGAACCTTAGCATGGCTGAAGATGGGAACAAATGTTCTCGAAACCGGTTTCATACATTTATGAAAAGTAAGTGAAGCTTTAAGAGTGTGTAGTTCAACTAATCATACAATGATATCCATTAATACAGATTTTCTGTCCACAAGTCCATTTCTTAGCCCCATCAATAACCTGTGTTAGTCAATTGAAGTTGAACATTCAGCACATTATGTGACATAAATTTCTCATGACACTCCAGGAGAAGTGAGTGTGAATGGTGGTAAATTTCCATTTTTACTACTAAGGCATTACAGGTGGTGCACAATGATGATATATGAGATGAAATGATATACTGGGAAAGGATTATTTCAAGGAAGAAAATATTCTAGCCTAAGTTTAGGGTACCTATGCATTTGCATTTATGAGAACTGAGGAAAACATGTAAAAAAACCTCAGTCTGGGAGGACAGTTCTGGCAGGATTTGAACCTCAGACCTCCTGCTCACAAGTCCGCACCTTAATGACCTCGGCCACCCATGGCAATACTCCAGGAGATGATTTGATGCATGCAGAGACTTGAATTACATGTATGGTATACTTTTCCACTATTTTTGGGATCCACATGGTTTGTCTGTCTTATCGAGCACTCTGTATTACACCATAGATATTTTTATCTTGCTAAATGTTGATTTTATGCGATACCCACAGGAAGTTTTTAATTTTTACGAACATGCACATATCTATAACCAATTCTTGTACTGAAACTACTGTTACTGCAGTCTATGAGTAGAATTTACCTCATATGCCAGCAATATACATTTTCTAATATACAGTATACCTACCTGTTTTTTCTGTCTGTTTTTCTCAGCCTGTTTAGCCTCCAGTTGCCTCTGTTTCTCCTGCTCTTTCTCCAGCTGTTTCTGTGCCAGTTTTCTCTCTCTCTCTTTTACTATGTTTTCTTGTTTTGCCTTCATTTCATCCAAGGTCACCAAACCAATGGTGGAACTCTAAATGAAAAATAGTAGCATGATGCATTAAAAGAAATTTGATGATTCCATGAATTCCACAATGCTGGAATGAGGATTGTTTGATTCATAATAGGGATAAATGTGAGCAATATGCATAATAATAAATAATCATTAATAAAACTAATTCTTAAATGCAGATCATGTACAGATGGTTTCTTACCTCACGAGAAATCAAAAGGTGTACTACTGCAATATAACAATCCCACCACTCATATTCATACTTGAGAAACTATAAATCCTTATGTATTCTTAAAATATTTTAAAATGAATTTATTTGCCAAATAATATTAAGTTTTTAACATCTCTAATCCAAATATCCAGACATTCTAAATACCATCATTGTGTGGGAAGTTTCACTCCTGTGGATTAGAGTCAAAATACAGCATGACATTTTCATCAGAAAGAAAAATGGAACCAGCTTCATTTAGCTTGCTATACATTTTTTATTCATATACAGATTTTTCCACAGATGTACACCCACAAAATATACAAGAAAATATCTCAAAACTGCCACGTGAGAATTGGTAATATTTGGTTTGTGCTATTTTCTCAGAGATCTACCAAAAATGTCTATTGGTTAACAAGATTAGTGTCCATTTGTTGCCAGCATATCTTGAATAATAACAATAAAATGTAATATAGTAAGGCTAAAAAAGCAATGCTACATTATAATGCGATACTCTTTTGCTTCATACAAAAATACTGAAAAGCATTACTGCTTGATCTTATTTGGGATTTTCATTTTCACCTGCAGGAAAAATAAAGTGAAAAAGTGGTTCCAGACTGGTAACCAGGAGCAGCTGCCCACATCCATCTCACCGCACAATCGGCAAAGTACTGAAAACATGCTTATCTTTTTCACTGTAGATCAAATTTCTCCTTCCTGAATATATGAATCAGCAAGCCTGTAGGAATTAAATTTTAGTAATTTTGTGGTAGGATGGGCTGATGAAGGGCTGATTCCACTTATTGCACTAACTTTGCAAGAGATTTTCGCTGTGATTATTCTAATTGAGCAATGATATCATCCAGCTCTGTTAATACATGACACCCTGCTTTTTATTATCTTGTCTAACACTAATGCTGTTGTTTTGAATTAAAGCACCACTTTATGAACCTTCAGGTAGTCAAGCTTTGAATACATTCTTGAAATTCTGCATGACACAGAGCAGTTAATTTTTTTTCTTAAAAAGTTACAATAAATGAAAGGTGTTGTTCTGTTATTAAATCTTTGAGCCAAGGCAAACAAATAAATGAAAAGCAATAGCACAATAATTCCTCACTGTTTTGAACCTAAATATGCACTAATCTGCATTATCAGCAGGAATACATAGACCTTCAACTGTTGGTGAGTGCACCTGCGACCTGCTAGCTTTGTACCCAATCCATATGCAGGGAAAAACAAAACAAAGATCTGATAAATTAAGATTATATGTATGAACAAACATACCAAAAAGCATTTCACATAAAGAAATGACATTCAACTAACCTTTAACTGCTGTTCTACAGCATCATAATGAGCTGCAAATTTGTTCTCTATGTTAGAAATCTTAAGGTCCTCTTCTATCTTCTTTTTGCGAAGTTCAATTTCTTGCTGTGCTTTCTCTCGCTTCTTCATGAGATGCATTGCTCTTCCAGCTTCACTGGCTGCTCCCTTATAGTGTGCCATGATGATATACCTTGCTTAATATTCACCTGCAAGGAATAAATAACAAGCATTCTACAAGACAGCTGATATTGGATCGAGAATTATTAGCTCCTAAATTTGATAATGTAAACACACATTCAAATTTTAAAAATTTGCCTTCTCCAAAAATTCTTTTCTTAATCATATAGGTTTAAATGAACATTAGCACAATACATTTCTAAATTAAGTTCTACTGCTAGACATTTTAGGTTTATGAAATAGAAGAGTGATATTATGAAGTCAACCCTAACCTAAATGGCCAGAAGCCTATTTACTATAAGTACACGTATACTAGATGATGTACATGCATTTTATTACATAATTTGGCTAAACTTTACTATGTGCATCTCGCAAGTAAAATTAATCAGATTAACAGACTCACCCCCTCTTCGTTCAGTACAAAGCAAATAAATACAACAGTGGAAAAAAATGAAATTCCAAATCAATACACACACTAACCTAGATCTAACCTCGGGTGAATTTTAGAAACCGGAGAACACTTACCACTTTTGTAATATTTCCACCTACTATCCGATGTTACGTAAGTGTAAAATTGGCTCACATACACGAAAGAGAAGTTTGAAAATGGGATGCATGCAATAAAATTTCATTAAAAAAAAAAAAAAAAAAAAAAAAAAAAAAAGAGCTGACGTTTTAAGGTTAAGTTAATTCTAATTCTAATTTACAGTAAAGAGATGAGCGTAATAGCAAAAGAACTACCTGTTAAAAAATACAGCAGATTGTATGTCTTTCGAAAATTGTATTTTAGGATTCGAATAAAGTTATAAAAACTACTCTAGCCTTACCTATTGTAGACAGCTAACCCACGTTCGTCTGTTTACACTTTACGTTTGCCCAGTACAGCCAACCAAGAGAATAAAATCTTCCCAAATCATGTCAAAAATTTCCCCTAATTTTGGGGAAAAAATTATATGCAATTCACACACCCAATTTTGTTTTGTTTAGATAAGCATAAAATGAATGATTAGAGAATTTGGGTCCTATATTTACGCCTTCTTACGAGTGACCTGTACCCACGAAACATTCATGTAGTGGGGTGGCTATTCTTTGTCAATGCACATTATTTTATTTGCCTGGAGTTTAAAAATATATCTAATCATGAGCAGATCAATTTGCGGAAACAGAAGTAGTAGTAGTAGTAGTAGTAGTAGTAGTAGTAGTAATAATAATAATAATAATAATAATAATAATAATAATAATAATAATAATAATAATAATAATAATAAAGCAAGTAACTTTATAGGAGAGCGTTTAAAAGTTTAATATTCTTAATATTAAACCAAGAAATTATTTGTACCCTCTGATGGAAATTAACAGAATTAAAAGTAAGATGATCTTACACTTAATGAAACTCAAGAGACCATAAGAAAGCCACAAAAAATAAATGATAATAATTACTATTTTAGTTGTGACTCTATTATTCTCATTGTGCATAATAACAACCGAACAGCGACAAAATTTGTAAGATTTTACCTAGTTTTATGCTATAAGTGCATTCCGAAGAAATCAATCTATTGCAGCTGGACTTAAAGAAGCGTTTTTCTCTACGAAACTCGGCATATAATTATTAACAAATAATTCGTCGGGTTCTTTAACCAGCAAAATTGGATCATTGAGGTTGGGGGTTAGCCTAAAGCGAAAATTTTTAAAAATATTGAAAAATCGCTTTAGAGGCCGCAACTTTAATTTTTTCTCAACGAAATACTGTATATTTCTTGAAAATAAATCGATTTTTCGATAGTCATAGCAATCGGGCCGTTAGAAGTAGGGGTTAAAACATAATTTTAAAATCGCTCTAGCAACCGCAATTTTAATTTAATTTTTTTTAAAAAGAAAACTCTGTACATTCCGTTGAAATAAAATAAAAATATTTTCCTAAAATCAGTGAAATCGGACTATTAGGAGGAAGGATTTACCTTAGCTCCAAAATTTAAAAATCGCTCTAGCGGTACTTATGTTTTTTTTTTTTTTTTTCGCAACGAAACTCCCTACATACCATATAATTAAAATAAAAAAATCACTTTAGCAGCACCAATATTTGTTTTTTCACAACAAAACTCGGCATATACCATTTAAATCAAATTATTAGGTATGGGGGTTTGCCTGAAGCCCAAAATTTGAAAATTACTCCAGCGGCACTATTTGCTTTTTCGTAACGAAACTCCATATATACAATTTTAAGTAAAATTAGCAAAATAGTTCCTGAAAATCATGGAAATCGGACAATTAGGAAAGGGGGTTTACCTGAAACCCAAAATTAAAAATCACTCTAGTGGCACCAATATTTGCTTCTTCACAACACATTTAAATAAAGTAAGAAAAATAGTTTTTGAATAAAAGGGAAAATGGGCCATTGGGAGTAGGGGAATTACTAAAAACTGAAATTTAAAAAGGGTGTACTTGCATTTAATTTTCTCTACATTGTTTTGAAATAAAAGGGCAAATTAATTCAGCATATAAACTGTATATAATGATGCACATATTTTATATTTAACAAAAACATTGTTGTGAAGACAGCAAATGTGAATTATTATGAATTAATTATTATTATTAAATTAAATTTTAAAACAAATGAAAATCAATAAAATGGCCAATTGTTTATTGTGTATATTTGCTTAGTATATTGTAATAATTTTTAAATAATGATGTGTTTTTGTTTTATTGAAACATATCTTCTTCTTAAATACATAATGTAACTCAAAACTTTGTTATTTTTCTCTGTTTTAAAGAATGTGAAGATATCGAGGACTCAGTTCAAAAGCATGGTTGTATTTTAAAGTATTTAAAAATACCCACACAGTATAGCTTTGTCCATCAATGGTCATAAATTTCATTTAATAAATAGTATACCATTAACATTTTTGGTTTAATCTCAACAACAACAACAACAACAATAATAATAATAATAATAATAATAATAATAATAATAATTCCATAAACATGATTTCTCTTTAGTAATGCTTATAGGTTGCAAGAATTCTAATTTTGTTCCCCTAATATTATACAGTAAAGCCATGACATACTTCATTTCATTAATAATGCCTAATTTGGATTTTATATTAATTTTTATTAAAAGTTATTCAACTAGGAGGAATTTACTTAGTTTATGCAATTTCTACACGACAAAGACTTTTTTCTGTTGTTTAGTTTTGGAAATGGTATTTACATGGCCTTCTACAAAGGTTAAAGACACATCTGGGCAATGCCTTGAAATCCTATTCTTGTATATAATTAGTTTGATGGAAGTCATGCACAGTCATTTTAATATGTTACTGATTGTGCTTCCCAGTTTTTATGGTCATGTACAGAGCTCCTTAAATATCTATCTTGAAGTACTCATTCTTAAGTAAATGATAATATCATTTCCAACCCCTCTATTAGAAAAGACTAATTTGTAAATTTACAGGTAAAGCTTTAAGGGCCCATTTTTGAGATTCCAAGGACTCTTCTGGGAACTTTGGCTTTAACACTTTTAGTTTTATGTGACTGGTGGTGAAATCTTAAATTTAATCAACATTATCTTTAAACTTCCACCTTCATATCAAAATTGGTGTGTTTGTTTAAATTAAATTTATGTTAAATAGATGTTTTTCATATTAGCAAGTTTTGAAATAAAAGCCCTTTATGCATATAGGGTCACTCACCTAAAACAACCACCATGGATATACATATGCATGCTATTGCTATTAATGCATTTATTTCACTGAATTAAAGTTCAGACAAAAACTCTCAATATAACTGATACAATGATTCCAATAATTATTAAAAAGTTTATTTCTAGCAAATGTTACAGTTATTCAAATACAACAATGTCTATCGACTTCAAGATGATAAAATTAAATGGAGCTAGAATAACACTTCCTCTTCTTCTTCTTTTTTTATTCTGCACAACTCTAGGCTAAGTAATTTATGAGATTAAATTTAAGACCAACTTTATGTTGAAACTAATACATTGAAGTCACTTATATATTCTTAATTAGCTGATGAGTAAATTTAATATTCTTATACTCCACTTCCATAAAATTATATAGAACATGTTTTACAGGCCATTGCCATATCCTCAACTGTGAGTCGACTGCCGGATTTGTTGATGATTCGATGGTCTTGGTATAGCTCTTGGGGACATTTTATTAGCTTTTGGATTAGTTTGTCTAGCTTTGGGATCTGGAAGTTCATAATCTTATCTTCATAATTTTTTTATAAATTTTTTTTTCTTGTTCCCAGGTACAAAGGTCTATCTATGAATTTTTTAACAATTTGATTTGAGTTTGCCATGTTATCTCTCCAAAAGTAATGTGCATCTATTGATTTTTCTGTCTATTTGTACTTGATGTTTTTCCAGTGTTCTTTGAATCTAATTCCAATGCTTCTTTTTGTTTTGTCAATACACACTTGGAGCATAAGAATATTAAATCAACTCACTATCTAATTAAGAATATTGTCCCATGATCATTAGAGAAAAACCAAAACATTCCCTCTATTGTTAGGCAAAATGAATACATGTCATAAAATTCCTTAATCATCTAAACATCAATAATCATATTCAGTTTACTATGGAAAAAAGAACAGGACAGAAAACTAGCATTTATGGACTTTCTCCTTCAGAAAGGAGGATGGCACATTGGGCCATACAATATATCACAAACCAACTCACACCGACCACTACGTCGGTCCTGGTGGTGTAGTGGTTACCATACTTGTCTCCTACACCCAAGATCGCGGATTCAAACCCGGGCAGGACCGATGGATTTTTTCGGGGCGTAAAAATTCATAAGTATGGCTTCCTTCGGAAGGGAAGTAAAACCGTGGGTCCCGTGTCGTACATTTATGGCACGAAAAAGAACCTCAAGCCTGAAAGAGAGGCCTCTGAGCAAAATTTGTCGGCCGTTTCACGCCCTGAGTTGAATGAGACGCTGATGACCCGCAATGTTAAAGAGCATCCATAAATAAATCAATCAAAAAAAAAAAAAAAAAAAAAAAAAAACCGACCACTACCTTCACAAGAATTCAAATCACCATCTAAGGCAGAAATGCTCCATGATCAAGATAACTAGTAGCCTGTGCTACACGAATCTGCAAATCACAACATCTACATCAAGAACTTCAGCATCTAGACAAACCACTCCAAGCTAACAGCTACTCACAGCGAGAAATCAGAAGGGTGCTACATACTAATAGAAGTTCCTCTAATACACAATTCTAGTGGGAGGAAAGGAAAAGCTTTTTTGCCATACATCATATCTGTCATGGACATCGTCAGTAAATTGCTCAAATGCCATAACATTGACACCATTCTTAAGCCAACTAAACAGATCAGCAACACACAACATTCAGCCAAAGATTCTAGAGATACAGAGTACCATGCTCATGCAGCAAGGTATACATAGAGACCACTTAAAGAAGCATAAAAACCCTCATCAACGAACACAAAAGGAATTGAGCAATTGCAGTAATCAGCAATTATAGTGCATGCCATACTTGATGAAGAGGAACATTTCATCCAATATGAAAACACAAGATATTCTTGGATCAGCTTCTCATCACCATTCATATTTGCATCTAGAAGCATTGAAATTCACAAGCATCAAAATAACATCAACAGAAAGGAAGAATGTGTAAAACTAAACAGAATATGGCAAACAACACTGACAAAAGCCAAAGTGAAGCACTCAAACTGAGCCAATCAGACACCAGTACAACACTGCAGTCCCACCCAAATTCAGCCTGCAGCAAACCTGAGCCAATCACTGCAGTCTATCCTTGCAGCCATTGGTATAAATATCACAACCCAGAGTGCAACAAGCATAGTTGCCATCTTGACTTCCATTAGGACACTTTGACCTCACTAATGCCACTGAAAATGTCTACCGTACATTTAGACGAAACATTTAGGAGAGCCAAAATGGCCCACAAGCCTGGAATATACTGTGCCTAGTAATAACCCTGGCTGTGAAAGCCCAAGAACTATGATCAATACATGTCTGTTTTCATTTTGTCTACAATTTAGGGAAATTATCAAAAGTATGTTGCAGTTTATCCTGACTGGGTGTAGAATTCTGAGGTCTATTCATTTGCAACTTTTTATAAAGTTATAAAGGGATGTCCTCATTTAACCTTATAGAGCACGCAGATTTAACAAATTCTCAAGAAGAATATGTACTGTTGCATAGGCAAAATGTGTGATTTATTTGCAGTCTAGTACTTAAGCAGCTAAATGGAGCAAACACACTTTTGGTAACTTGAAATGCTAATTGGAACTTGTACAGCTCACCTAATCATAAAATTAAGATGAGTGTATGATTGAGTCAAACTACACACTCTTATTGGCTCCACTTATTTGTTTATATAGTATATGTTCATGAACCCTTGTTTGCATCCTTGACTACCCATCAATGCTGGATAATTTTAATGTTATGGAGATGTATATTCAGCTCTGTTGGAGGTGTGATGAACCTAAAGTTTATGTTTTCATCCCCGGTAGTGTCAAAGTTCATTAATTTATCTCTTTATTTTTAAACGTAGATTTTTATTGAATTGAATCTGTCGTCTTAATGCTCTCCATCCTGTTAAGATGACAGATTCAATTCACATGAGCTTCACTGTGTTTAGTTCCATATGAAAACTTTTTTAAAGATTTACAATTTTTAAAAAAATTTAAGTAGATTTTTCTCCTATGTTGCTAATTCTTTAGGTCCTTATATTGATTGGTTTTAATAATGTTGTGGTTTTCTGTTTAGAAATGAGATACTACTGCTGGTTTCTCCCTTTGTTTGCATTTTATGTTTCTGAACATGTGTTAAACGTGTTAAACCATGAATCTCTTTGTTTTTCCAATATACACTTTTTTGCATTCTACACAATTTATTTGGTAAATACCTGCTTTTTTCTCCAGTGGAATACTGTCATTAACATTGTCTTTCAGAATATATTTAACATTAAACCTGTTTATAGGTGCCAACCTGATATTAAAATGTTTTAGAATCTTTTGAAATTTTGCCTAGCCTATGGATGGTATGTGAATTTTTTTAAAAATTATCTTCTCTTTTCCTGCTAAAAGTGTTGTGGTTCCTTTAATAAGTTGCCATCTTTTGAATTTGCATACTTTTTTGTGAATTAGTTCTTTTTTAAAACCATTTTTAATCACTGTTTTTTCTATTTGCTTGCATTCTTTAAAGTATTCTTCCTTGCTGATTTGTAGGTTAACCAGCCTGTGTGCTAAGCTGTTGATCACTGCATGTATATGGTTACAACAGTCAGTTTTGATGTTATTGTTTTTATTAAAATCAGTACAAGGACCTACAGAATTAACAAATAGGAGAAAATCTACATTTACAAATACAGAGATAGATTAATGAGCTTCGACACTTCTGGGAATGAAATCACTGTACACTATTATTGGTTCTACTTGTTTTAAATGTAGCACATGTTTCACAGACCACTGTCCACATCATTTTGAGTCAATGGTTATCTGTTGATGCAGACAATGGTCTGCAAAATACGTCCTACATTTAAACAAAGTAAGCAGAGCTAATAAGAGAGGGTAGTTTGACTTAATCATATCTGATCTTAATTACTTTTTTGATAATTTCATCAGACCTATGCAGATAAATTGTAAAATACTGTTGATAATTTCCCTACATTGTAGACAAAATGCTAACACACATATACCTTCTAGCCTAACAATAATCATACAAAATCTCTAAAAAGGGTATGAAAACGCTAGCCCCACTTATGATATTTCATAACTGCTTGGCCTAGAAGTGTACAAAATATCTTCATTGACATTTTAATCTCATCTAGTTTTATTTTCTAAAGTAAAGAGGCATTTTTCTATTGAAAAAATGTAACTTTGTGCTAGAAATACACTTTCTAATAATTAGTGGATTTATTGTATGTGCTACACTGATGGGACCTTGCCTGAACTAACTTTAATTCGATAAAAATGATACATTTAAAACATCTCTCATTTCAAAGAAATCCATGGTGTAGTTTTAGATGAACGATGCTTAAGCAAAAAAAGGAATAACCATAAAATTAAAATCAACTTTTCAACTATAATTTCTTTATAAAAACGTTAATAACCAAAGTACAACAAAATATTCAACAAAAAATTAAAAGGAAAACTATATTATCATCAAAAGACTTTTAAACATCTTTTATTGAAACTAAAAAAAATCCATTTTTTATTGCCCACTGTGTAAGGACATGAATATATTCTAAACAAAGAACCACTTTATAGCTACAAACAAATGAAAAATAATTAAGCGAATAAATTGTACTGTAGAATTTGGAAGCTCTTTACTGGAAAGCTAGGGAAAACATGATAAATATCAGCATCCCAAATGGCTATTAGCAAGCAACCAATTTTAGATAAAACTCATCTTATATGAGGTTATTATGCTTGTTGAAGGAAATCAATATAACATTTAAGTTCATATTTTCAACACACATGCTTATTTAGGAGAAGATTTTTGATTTATTTCAAGCAATAATAACTTAGTTCAATGATCACATATTTTTTTGTTTAACAGAAAGGATAAGTACTTTTGGATTTAATTAACTTTCTGACATGTATACATCTGTCATAATCTGAATCCGTACATTAAGAGCAGATCTTTCTGAATAAAAATAAAATTGAATTAAAAAAACTGTTACCTTTATTTTCATCTCTTCACACACCCATTATGTAAAAATAGTTTTAATTTTACATATCAACAATGCTACACTTTACACCAACAGTTCAAACAAGATTGTGATAAACAATAATAGCATATTGTACCTTGCTTGGATTCAGAGTGCTGCCGAAATTGGCATGGTTTAAAACCCATTTCTGTAATTAACATTTTATGCAGTATTATGGGGTGGGAATGAGAATTTGCAGCCTTTACAGCTTTGAGAAAGCATAGCAGCAGAAACTGGTTCCCAGAATCCAGCAATGTGCAATTAACACTGGCCAATGAAGTCTACAACTTCAAGTAACAGTTAAAACTTTAAAATTTATTAATATATTATATAGTCTGTTAAGTATATAACATACACATAAAAATTTAATATTGTGTGTGCCAGTTACAACAGCAAAAAAGTTATTAAAAATAACTGGATTTTCTGACTCTTCAAAACAGACATTTTTATTTATAATGAATGAGTTTATTATCCATACTATTGCTGCTAGTTATCAGCAAAGCAACCCATAATACCTTTGTTGTCATTTCATGAATCTTTGACCTTAAGCATTCCATTTTCTTTGCTGTTGCTGCATAGTGATCTGTTTATTGTTGAGCTGAGCTATATCTGCAGCCAAAACATCTTAAAAGCTTTCAGACCAATGTAGGAATAGTAGAGTAACATGATGTATTATAAATGAACTAAAAATTCAAAACCTTCAGATAAGATCTAAGTTGATAATTACAGAACCATTCTTACAAGATCATTTGCTGCAATAAATTAACTTTTATTAATTGCTACAATGTCACAAATTGAGAATATTGGCCCATCTATATACAATCTGAAGACCTTTACCTAATAAAACTACATTGTAACAAAATGAAGTATTTCTGCGTTGTTTTTGCAAATATTGCATTTTATTGTATAATTCTCTTCCTTAAATTTTTTGTTGATGAAAAATGCATAAACTTAAACATCACATTTTTCGCTACCTAGATAATACTGGAATTTCATTTTACCAATTTATGGTGGCAGGTTTCCTACTGTTTTGGATCCTGTTATGTTCTTGTGTGCAAAAGTCACGAACTCATTTCTAACAATAGCACAGACTGAGTAGGCTACCAACTATTCTTCTAAATAGTTGCAACTTTTAAGTAACTAATTAAAAAACTGAAATAGCACTTGGATTTGATTGTTTGGAGCAGAGGAGTATACTTCAGTACTTTGGCAGTGATCAAACTGGCCATTTGTGACAGAACCCCATTGGAGGTACCTCTGGGAGGAAGGGATGCAGTGAGAGAGACATAATAGTCTGAATCCTGAGGGCACTGACTGCATGGTTGGTTCCTAACATGTTTCCAGATAGAATACCTCAATGTTGGTGGAGGCTTCATCTCCCCCTTTGAGAAGTTTGAGCCCCTCAGAAGGTCCACTTTCATATCAGATGTAGAAATCTTTACAACAGAAGCCACCATTACACTGCACCAGCCTACTTCGTTCTTATGAAATTCGAACTTAGATGCAAAACTTGAAATTGAAGTGAATTAATAAATTTTATTTGTGTTATTCAGCAGTAATGACCACTTTATAATCTTCCATAGGAAACACTATCACATAATTCCCCTATTGTTTTTCCACTTAAACTTAGAGAAAAAAAGTAAGAGAATTATGCAATAAAATATAGCATTTTATGTTAGCAAAAACAAAGTACAAAAAAGTACATAATTATGAAAATTCGTTACATGCAGTAGAAATCACTTGTATCAACATGCACATTCTATAGGAACCTTATATGAGAGATTTAATTTCTTAGTACATTTTTTTTTCTCTATAGTTTAACTATTTTATTACCAAGGAACATTTGACACACATTTCTCCTGGGTGTATTTTACTCCAGTACTTTATGCTGTAGTATTGTGTTTACTTACTGCCAGGGCTTAACCGTACCATAAAATTGATGGGCAAAGTTGCATAATCTCACTGCTGTGCCTTGTAATCTCACATCCTAGTTTACGTTTAATTTAGGAGATGAACCAAGCACTATCAATGTCTGCCAACCTGCTAACACAATACAGCCAAGAATTATGGAAATAAATTAAATAAATGTGGCATGTTTTACAAAATGTTAAAATAATAATTATTGTTTACATAAGCAGATGATGAAACCTATTCAAAGAAATGAAAAAAGAGTAACAATTTTAAGTTTAAAAAATCTATGAGCAATTCTTGTAAAAACTATTATTAAAATTGATTGTTTGAACATTTTTGTTGTTAGTTAAAATAAAATTTAAAATACAAAGCAGCAGCTACTGCAGTCAGCATCGCAAGGACTTTTAATTTCTATTATATTTAAACCAACAACCATGGCAAAATAGCCCCATGATCAATTTTAATAATAATAAAGTTGGCAATGAAGGCCTAAAGATTATTATTTTTTTGTTTTGTTAATGCCAGCCCATTGTTATCATGAATTTATGGCATGGATTATTGTAGGAGCTTCTGAGGCCAGGACATCTATAGAATGCCGCTGTCTCAGTGGAGATGATGGTTAAGGCAATATGGTTCTTAAATCTGTTCTAAACAACATTGTCAGATGAACGAAATAAATTAATGATTGTGCAATCGAGCTTAGAGTTCTTGGAATCTTAAACCTATATGGTATTTATCTTCTCAGAGTAAGGAAAAACTCAGTAAAAACATTACCTAGGCTGCATGACTTGGCTGGGAATTGAACCCAAACCCAGTACTGTCAGATAAGAAGTTGCAAATATTATCATCAGACCACAGAGCCAGTCAAACCTAAAGAATCTGAAAAACTGCCGTTACTTAGAAATTTAGCCGTAGAAATATCAAGTATTTTGAATCACACTTCCATAAGATAACCTTTTGGGTACAAAACAAATAATATTTAGTCACATGTTACAAAAATTATATTTAGTACTGCTGTCAATTATGATGACCACGTGATGAAAATCCAGCAACAGCATTATTCTGCAAATAAAAACTATGAAAAATAAATATACTTAAATCAAAAGTGACTCTAAATTGTTAATTAAATGCATTCTTGTTATATGAACCTTAGTTAAGGATAATACATTACAGCATTTTGATGATTAAAAGTATATTGTAGATACTCTGTAGACAGTCACTTTGTGTTTGAATAATGACAGTTAATTCCAATAATGAATAACATTTTCCCACCATGTGAAATGAGAAGGTTCTTGCACACTATACCCTTACCTTTTTCTGCCTAATAAAACATGAAAATAACTACAGTATGTAATAAAACACATCAAGAATCTATTATATCACATTTTCAGTCCATTTTGTTAATATGTAGCCAAGGACATAAGGGCATGAATAATAAATGCCATAACCTCATATTTCTTTGACTTTTTCAAAACATGTTTATGTATCTATCTTTCACTACAAGTGATATCTACTGTTACAAATCTATATATATCTAGACATGCCATAAACATTGTTACATGACTGTGCACCAAGTCATAAATCAAGTATGTAAGTATGTAATATATGGAGTTGGCATTGTTAGTTGAGCTGCAGAAAAAAGAATCAGTTTTAGTCTGAAGAGTTGTGTTTATGAGAATTTTGAAGCAGTTATAGGCATTCATATCATAGGAAAAGCAAACTTCTGAAATTCTTGAAACACTACAGAAGATGAAAATCACCAAGATGTTTATTTACTGATCTATCGATATGATATTGGGAAGGAGAAAAAATTGATGTGGTAAGTAAATTGGAATATCTAAGAGTAAGATTGAGCAGTAATTCAGGATGCAATGAACAAAAGCAAAACGATATTAATAGCATGAAATTGGCATTGAAAGCTGTAAAGGTATGGCAACTGCCAGGAATGTACATTAAATTGTTTCCGAGAGTTTATTCAGCAATAGTCATGGTCAAAATGCTATGTGGGGTAGAGATTTTCAGGATATTCAGGAATGGGAAATGCTTAAAGAAAATATAAGGGTTGCCCAATGAAACTAACACTTTTGTCGTAACTTTAACTATGCAGAGCTTTGTGTTTACTCTGGTAGGTGGCACTGTATACAAGAAAGCAGACTGGTATGGTCTGCGAAACATGTATGATTAAACAAGTAAGTGGAGTTAATAAAACTGTGCAGTTCAACTCAAACACACAGTGATCTTAATCCTATACATTATTTCTTCAATTGATAGCTTTCAGCAATCCTGGTGAAAATGGGCCGATTTCCCAAAAAAATATTCAAGCACGGAACTTTTTTTGTATTATATTAAAACCATGTAACATTATTTATGGTATGATTAGATAATTAAATTAGTAAAGTCTCTGGTTAGAGAGTTTAAGAAAAATAAGAAAAGAAAATTGCAAAATAATTTGTTTTTAAGAAGAACAAAATGCTAAGTTCTAATAAAAATGCGTTAAACACAACAGAATGCAGCAAGAGTTTATAGCCTTATACACACATACTGCATAATACTATCAAATAAATCTCACTTATCAAGGCATCTTTCTGTAGTTGTAAATTGCATATTATTTATAATACAGCTAAGGAGCTTAACAGCTTTATGAAAAATTCAAGAAGACTTTGTTTACACTATAAAGAATTATAAACTTTGGAAGAGAATATCACATTTCAAACATTCATGACTTTTATTTTATCTATAAAGTTAAATGTGAAGCAAAGATATATTAATTTTTTTTTAAGATTTATTTGCTTCAAGTTTTTTCCTTTGTTTTTATAAAGCATCAAGTAAAAATTAATGTAATTATAGACTAAAAAGAGACTTTTTACAGTATTTACAGTGGTACTCTATTTACCAAAATATTTTCTGGTAATTTTTTTTTACCACACACACAGGTAATATAATTAAAATGTTATGCATTGCATTTACACTTTATAAGGATATTGAAAAATAGAAATACAATATGGAAAGTGTGCTTAAGAACTGGAATAGACAGAATAAGACCAAAAAACGAGTTTATATTATTAACATTAAAAATTTGCACCATTAGAAGCTGCTCAGTATAAGCTGGAAAAGTTGTAAATACTGCCCTCACCAATCTCATCTCAATCTATCTCATTTTTAATACATCTCAAAGTATTTTCCTATTTTCCTTAGATTTACATCTTCTTATTAGCGCACTTAATAATATTGGAACAATTTTTAAACAGACTAAATTATTCAAAATTAGTTTTATAATCAAGAAATGTATGCTTGTTTCACACACACGTCATTATTATTTATATTATACAGAAATTGTATACACAAGTATTAATATTTACTATAACTATTTTTATATATATATAAAATATCAATGTGTACTTTACTACAACTATCAATACTTTAGACCCTGATTGCATAAATTTATTATACATTCATTTCTTTACAACCTTCTACTCACCACTTTTTTTAACATTATGCCTTAACATGATGCAGGTATAATATATTAAATATTACTTTTAATAAAATAACCTGATCCAATAGATAAACACTTATACCCACTTCTATATAAATGACTCAATGCATTAATAACATAATGTTCGGCTTTTTTTTTTTACAACATATTATGAAACCTATTTGCATATCTGTCTCTTATAACTACAAAAAACAAATCTAGAGATTGTCGCAGTACAATTTTACTTTCAATAAAATATGAATATTTTTATGATATTTTCCACCATTTCCTTAAAATAAATTATGTATGCTAATAAAAATACACTGAAAGCTTGGTGTGTCATTTCTTTTTCTCTCAATTTATGGAAAATGTCTTCAGGTCTTGTTCGGCTACAATGGTACCTATTTAGTGTTTGCCCACTAAATAATAGTAAATGACTCGGTGCTTAATGGCAAATGTGATATTACTGTACTTATGAGAGATAATGTTAGTCATTAACCTTTATCGATCAGGCTTTTCCATTTTCAATTGTACAGCTGGTCAATATATAAACTGCAAAACACTGCTCTATTAGCTATGTGAGGATCAAGGAAAATTGCTCCATTCTGTGCAAAGCATTTCATGATTAACATGTTAATTTTCCATGTGAATCTCAAATTCCAAAACATATGACAGAGTATTAACATTTAGAAATTGGGTTATTCCTGAGCTCTGAACATTGCAAGAGGCACGTCTTGCTTGATTCATGCAAATGAGCTAACAGATGAACGATGGCCCGAACTGCTCATTGGATTCCAATTCTGATGAAAATATGGATGTAGACAATGAATTGGAAAGTGAAATATCTGAATGGTTTACACAGAATATACAGGATTTGAATCATCTTCAACATCTCACCACAGAACTTCAAACTGCAACTCTGATCTTATGCCTTAAAGCAAAGCATTTAAAACATTAGACACTGAAATGATAAGAGAAACTTCAAGATCAAAGTATTACTGTGTTGTGGCCTTGTGCATGTTTCTGTGTTTCAAAGAATATTATGCTAAAACAAAGCTTTGAAAGTCAACTTTTCAATTAAAGACATTAGACATATGTATGATATGAATTTCTATGTTCTGTACTGCCTAGAGTCTCTATACGTAGATCTCCATGGGTGTGTATGAATGGTGTTTAATGCCCGTTTTTACTACTGAGGCATCACAGGTGATGGACACTGATGATATATGAAATGAAATGATATTGGAAAAGGATTTTTATGGAAGGAAACGTTCCAGGCCTAAGTTTAGGGTACCTTCCTTGGCATTTGCCATTTATGAGGACTGAAGAAAACCTGGAAAAAACCTGTCAGGGAGGATGATCCTGGTGGGATTCAAACCCCAGACCACCTGCTCACGAGTTTGCACCTTAACGACCTTGCCCCCCCCCCTTGGCAGTGCATGGATGCATAATGCTATTCGTAAAAGAGTATTTGATAATTAAGCAGTATTTTCTGTTTATTTCTGCACATGCCTGAGTTATCACTTACCAATAAGCAGAACATTTTATAGTCATTACAGTGTGCCATTGTACTGTAATGAATGGAAATCTTTTCAAATCCTTATTTACACATCAGTATTAGTCTTCAGAATGCTGTGTTGTCACTTCTTGAAAGGACGAGTAGTATTCTTTTATTCAGACTTAAATAAAAATCTATTGCTATTCGGGAGGGGAAAAAAAATGAATCTAATGTTAATTTGCAAGTATCATATTTTAGGGATATGTATACATTTCATCAGAATACTCTGAACATATGTGCAAAACTTTAATGAAATCCAATTCTAATATTTTAAGGTATCAACACAGTGAAAACGAGTATAAAATTTCCAGTAGATAAAATATTTTAAAATGTTTAAAAACACCTCCATGGACTCACTCTTAATGAACAAGGAAACAGACCGAGTTAAAACTATTTATATTAAAATAATGATAAAATACTCTTAATGTTTCATTCTCAAAATTTAAAAATTCAGGACATGTTTCTTGAGACCTTTCCCGACATCTTCAACTGTTAAACGACTGGCAGATCATGCTAGGTTCGAAAGGCAGGCAGCTGTGGGGACTCTGGTGGCCTGTTGAAGAACTTGTACAGAATATTATCTGCTTCTGGAATAATGAAATTCATGAGTTTATGTTCATATTTCTTTATGAAAATCTTTTCGCATATGTCAAGTACCCAAGGAACTTGACATATGGGCAATTTTCCTTGATCCTCACATAACAAACAGAGCAGTGCTCACAGTTTACATATTGACCAGCTGTTCCTTGGGAACTTGACAAGTGGGCAATTTTCCTTGATCCTTACATAACAAATAGAGCAGTGCTCACAGTTTACATATTGACCAGCTGTTCCTTGGAAACTTGACATATGGGCCATTTTCCTTGATTCTCACATAGCAAATAGAGCAGTGCTCCACAGTTTATATATCGACCAGCTGTTCAATGTGGTCCCGTATTTTTAAATTTTGAGAGTGAAACATTAAGAGTGTTTTATCATTATATTAATATTTTAAAAGGCTTTAACTCAGTCTGTTTCCTTGTTTATTAAGAGTGAGGCCATGGAGGTGTTTATAAGCATTTTAAAATATTTTATCTACTGGAGACTTTAATAAAGTGTTAATCGTTTTTACTGCTGAGCATCACAGGCAGTGGACACTGTTGATACACGAGATGAAATAATAAATTGGGAAAGGATATTTATTTTAAGAAAGGAAATGTTCCAGGCCTAAGCTTACCAGGCATTTGCCATTTATGGCTGAGGAAAACCTGGAAAAAATTTCATTCAGGGAGGACAGCCCTTAGCGAGAACCAAACCCCAGACCTCTTGCTCACAAGTCTATGCCTTAACAACCTTGACCACCTGTTGCAATGCTTTAATGAACACTATACCTTTTACTAAAAGGTAATAACTTCAAAGTTAACTTAAATTTTTGATCACCCAGCATGTTCACCATTGTCACAATGTTTATCCACCTTCCACTTATGCAAGATGAATGTTACAGTTGATTTGGGCTTGTTTAACTTTGCAGCTATAGCTCTGTTAGATATCCCACTCTCACAGGTGGCAGAGGTTGTTAAGGTGCAGACTCTTGAGCGGAAGATCTGAGGTTCAAATCCCAAAAGGACCATCCTCCCTGACTGAGGTTTTCCTCAGTCCTCATAAATGGCAAATGTTGGGGAAGTACCCTAAACTTAGGCCTGGAACATTTCCTTCCTTAAAAATAAATCCTTTCCCAATATATCATTTCATCTTGAGTATCATCAGTGTCCATTGCCTGTGGTGCCTCTGTAGCAAAAATGGGCATTAAACACTATTCATTTTGTTAGATATTGCACTGAGGTGACAGGTCACAATTATGTCCTTATCAAAGTCTGATAGCTCTGCACCATATGCCATTTCTTTCTGAACTGGTTCTCTTGCTCACTAAAAATCATGAGAGCCACATAAGCCAAATTACCTACTAAATCAACAGCCATCATGGGTGCCCAATTATTTTTCATAGTGTATATTAGCATTTAAGCTGTTAATAGGCTGTAAGAATCGTTCCAGCATGGCATCACCAGATTATAAAGGTGTCATTCACATATCAAAGCCAGACTTTCAAGGGCCATGTGCTCAAATTTTTTTGTGAAGAAGTTGGCAATTGCTAAGTTTAATGGACTACTCATAGTGATGCCATTAATTTGTTGGTAAAATTTTTTTATTTCTAACTAAGCAGCTATTGATGAGATGTTGGTAAAACAAACATAATGCCTTGTTAAATGTAGTTAAACACTTCCAGTCGATGCTGGAGAATAAACCAAAACTGATTAACCGATCTTGTACCTGTAAGCAAATATTTTCCAAATGTTCTATGAAATGGCCAGAGTCTCTAATGTGTGATCATGTGGCCCCAGTGAGAAACTTAATTAAAGTTAATAAATGTCTTGCAATGTTGTATGTAGGTGATTCACTGGCATTCATGTTAGGTTATAGAGAATTTTAGCTAATGGCCATAGAGCCTAGATGGTAGGGCTTCAATCATATAATTCTGTTTCTTCACATCATTCGGCTGAGAGGTTATTAGTCTGTTGAAGAATATGGGCTGTAGGATCCCTTTGGATTTTTTCAGTATGTGGCTAGATCCAACAACTTAGTAATCTTAGTTGTATACCAATCCATTTCCATTACAATTCTGGTATGCCCTTTGTATGTGGAGAGGGTGATAAAGTTTTTATTGTCTTCTTCTTCTGTACCTTAAAATTGCTCTTGGGAGCACAATCCCTTTGTTGTTTACTTGAAGGTGTGGGAGGGGAAAAAATATCAAAAGAACACATTCAGTTTCATTTTAATTTTCAGCATTTTTATCATTTGCATTTAATTTGAACTTCCTGTAGTTTAAACTGCATTACCATATTTATTAAAAATGAACCCACCTTTTTTCAACCAGCTTTCTTTCTGAGTGCATATATATATCATTAAAAATCATGGAAATAGAAATGAATGAATTAGCCTGTTTCATCCTATAAAGGACAAACACTTCCTAAATATGGGTGTCAGTCCTGGTGGTGTAGTGGTTACCATACTTGCCTCCTAAACCCAAGATCGCAGGTTCGAACCCGGCCAGGACCGATGGATTTTTTTCGGGGCGTACTAATCCTAAGTATGGCTTCCTTCGGAAGGAAAGTAAAGCCGTGGGTCCCGCGTCATTTACTGCACAATAAAGAACCTCAAGCCTGAAAGAGAGGCCTCTGAGCAAAATTAGTTGGCCGTTTCACACCCTGAGTTGAATGGGACACTGATGACCTGAGATGTTAAAGAGCGTCCATAAATAAAATCAATAACATAAATATGGGTGGCCCTAAAATATTTGAGACATTCTGAACAGGTGGTAGAACATTTATAGCTAAATCTTCTTTGAGTTCTTGAATATACTGAAATGGATTGAACTTCAAATAGACCTAAATCCATTAATTTTATGCCTGACTGTTACTCTTTTAACATCTAAATCTTGCAGTCTATTATTTAATGTATTTAAGCATTCAAAAATATCAGAAATTTTAAATAGTACTCAACTGTTACTGCAGTAATTGTTCAAAGTATTAAAAATTATATTTACAGATGGAAATATTTTGCATCATGTTGCATCTCCTGATGATTTATTTAATTATGAGGAAAACAAGGACGGCAAACAAAGAGGTACTTCTATAACATAATTTCATCAGACCATCTGGTATGATATGACTAATTGTAATCCAGTACTTATGCCTTTCTTGTATGCACCATAAAAATCCTAAAGATGCCTATACAATGGAAAACTGCAGCTCCTTCACTTGTGAGTTGCCAAGGGATCGCAACATTGCACAAATGTTACTAATTGAATTAAAATGTGATATTAAACCAAACAAGGGCAATACAGAGATGTAACATATTAAAACAAGATTGTATCATTCCTGAAAATGATTACATGCTCTTTAACACTGTTGCATTGGTATATACACTTGTACAAATGCTCTAATACAACGTTTATTATGCATGAATATATTAAAAATATTTTGGTTTCTGTACCTATAAGAGACTTACTTGAGCTTAGTCAGGTGTTTAAAAAAAAAATATGAAAAATAAAAAGCTGAAGCAACAGCAATTTCTTACACTCATATTTCATACATTCAAAATTCTTCTTGCTGCATAATGTCAATGCAAGAAAAACATGTATGAGACCATGCTTTTTTACCTTGCTTAATTTTCTTTAGGTAGCAAAGAAACTAACTCATTTAATCTTGTTCTAAGCTGTAGGTAGTGCAGATATGCTTTATTATGTCACCTTAAATAGGATATCTCATAATGAATTTTTGTTTTAATAATAAAACACACATAATTTATTTGAAAAGTGCTAATATTAATAAGTCAATATGAAACACTAATACTGCCATTAAACATGAAATAAAATATCAGGCAAATGTCCTCCATGGCTTTATTGGCACACCTTCACTGTTTTGGCAATTTTCAATGACTTTAGAGCAAAGTTCCAGCTGAATTATACCCATGACACATCTGATTTCTGCCTTGAGTTGAGGGATGGTTTGTGGATTGTTCACATAACACAAGATTAAAATGTGCTGTAACCGGGATGGTTAATTGTTGAGAAGAGAAGCAAATTGACTTCATTGGGCTTGTAGCAATGCTCTTGTTTGATGAGGGCAACATTCTATACTAAATGACAAGAACAAGGACATCCAGTTGATTTCATGTTCTCCGTCAATTCTGTATCTTAAAATTTCCTTACCATTTTCTGCACTGCTGACACATTAGGTGCATTTTGTTTACCAAAATTATAGGAAGTCTTTGAAAGATCTCTGCATAACATTCACTATACTTAAAATGTACTTTCAGAATCTGGACATGATGATCCTTTGTGTATCATTTCATTTTAGTTGATAACAATACACACAAATTATAACTGTTAATAAAAATACTAACAGATGACAGATAAAGTACATTTAATTGAGATGACAGTCTGTTAAATTTCAAATCTGGCAACCTAATAAAACTGACAGAGGAACTCAATTTAAAAATTGTGTTCTTTATGACACACTTTATATTTAACTTTCACCAACAATTAGCTACATCAAACAGCATAAATTGAGATGTCAGAAGAAATGGGATTAAACACTGCCAATATTTATGTGTAATGTGGAAAAAATATGATTAAAACAATTCTAAGGCATCCTAGAAAAATCATATGTTATTTATACAAAATAATGAATATACACTCTTATATGTGTCACAATCCCATAAATTGCACACAAACCCTAATAACAAATCCTAGAGAACATTTTTACTTCTACATATTTTGAATTTGTGAGTATATTTTTGTTCTCTATTGCTCTCATCCTCTTTCATTGAATGCAATGCTTTCTTTTCCTCCTTTTTATGTTTCCTTTTATTGCATTCCATGTTTTTAAACAGAACAAACCCAAAATATTAGAGCAACTGCAAGTGTATGTATGCACGGCAAGTTTCAGCACTGTTTAACATATTTGTAAGATAGCCCAAAGCTTAGCTTTAGTCCCAGATTTTTTAGTATTTATGAATACTTAAGTTCAGGTTCGTTTAGTATGGAGATAGTCTGGTTGAAAGTGAAATCTATGAAAACAGTTCTAAGCCTTTTATCTACCATTTCCTCTCTACCATGCATTTGCTATTTCTGTTCATTCCTACCATTTTATTACTTCTTAACAATTTAATTTATAAAATCTGTTTTAATTACAATATCAAACAAAAAAAAAAAAAACATTTAAATTATGTGATCATGTGAGGCAACACAAATGGTGCAAACGCAATTGTCTTTCTAACATGCATGTGTAGTACCCTCTCTCTCACACTCACAATGTGACAAACAGCATCACTGCTCACTCTATTGGTTTATTTGAGATTCCTTCTTGTTTTGGATCTAATAAAGTTAATAGTTTGCCTTCGACACCAAATGAATAACTTATTAATTATTCATGTATGCCATATAATTTTGGCCTCACAATTAATGAATGAAACCCATTTCTCCCAATTTATACTATTTTTCTTTTCCTTGAAAAGTAGCAGTGACATACTATTGTTTTCTGGAAACTTCTTTCCTTAGGCTATATCTCATGTGGCTGACATTTCAAACATTCAAATAAGGCCGATTTGGTTAGAGAATATCTATTACTGCCTACAACATTTTCCTTCAAATATATATCTAATGAGCAGATCAGCAGCAGCAACTAAAGCAGAACATTAAAAGTTATTTCTTTAAGCTGAATGTAGTAAAATCCTATACCCTTATGTGCATAGTCTTAACACTCTTGCAGATTATTCTTCTTCACTTGAGCTTGAACTGCTGGAACTGCCATGGTGGAAGCCCTTGGAGAGTGCATATGCTCCCAGTCCCAAACCAGCTGCTGGAATCCCATATTTAAGCGCCTTTTTATGTGACTTCTTGTGGGCTTTCAGTGCTTTTTTCTGAAATGAGAAATATGTCACATACTGGAGCTAATAATATTAAAGCAGATTTACAATAAAAAGAATGTCACAAATAAAATAATCTGCTTCAACTGTTTTGTTGGCTGGGAAGTTTACTGCATTTTCAATTTTTTTTTTTAATTGTTAATTTTTTTATTTGTTCCCAAGGAATATTCCTGAAGACTACTTGAAATAATCTGTCACACAGGAGCTGCGTAAACTAAGCAAATTCCTCACCTAGTAAAGTAACTTTAGTAAAGAATATAAAAGCAAAAGTATGGCCTTATTAATTAATGAAATGAAATAAGCTATGAAATTATTGTGTGGTATTAGGGGAACAACATTAGAATTCTTGCAATCTATAAGTATTACAAAAGAGAAATAACATTTTTAGAATTATTATTATTGAGATTAAACTTAATGGTATACTATTAATTCAATGAAATATATGACCAATGATAGACAAAGCTAATCTGTGTGGGTATTATTAAATATTTTTCTAAATGTAACCATGTTTATGAACTGGGCCCTTGGCATCATCTTAACATTCACTAAAATAGAGAAAACATAACAGAAAGTTTTGAGTTACATTATGTATTTAAGATGATTTTCATGTTTCAAAGAAACAAACACCTGTCACTATTCAAAAGTTATTACAATGTACAAAGTAAATATACATAATCAACAATATACAATCGGAAGTTCCATAAATTTTCATTGCCTTTGAAATGTAATTTAAATGTTATTGTAGTAAAAACACACATTATGTTTTCTGAGTGTTATCACAGAGCACTCTTACATACAAATATAATTCTCAAACATATATTAGATGAATATTTCACATTTGCTATTTTCACAGCGATGCTTTTGTAAAATACAAAACATGTGCAGCTTATAAATACAGTTTAATTTCTCCTTTTATTTTAAAACAATATAGAAGAAATTAACGTAAGCGCACTTTTTTAATTAGGGTTTTCTAGCATACACTCCTAATATCCAATTTTCTTAATTTTCAGAAACTATTTTTCTTATTTTATTTAAATGACATATACTGAATTTTGTTGTGAAAAAGTACATATTGGTGCTGCTAGAGCAATTTTTAAAATTATTGGGTTTCTAATGGCCTGATTTCCTTGATTTTTCAGGAGCTATATTATTTTATTTACATTGTACCTAAGGAGTTTTGTTGCGAAAAAGTAAATTTTAAATTTTGGGTTTCAGGTAAAGCCCCACCACTAATAATCTGAGTTCACTGATTTTCAAACACTATTTTTTTTTATTTGAATTAAATGGTATATGCTGAGTTTTGTTGTGAAAAAAAACATATTGGTACTACAAGAGCGATTTTAACATTTTGGGTTTTAGGCATACCCAACAACTAATGGACCATTTCACTGATTTTCAAAAATTATTTGTTTTATTTTATTTAATGGCATACACCGAGTTTCCTTTAAAAAAATTAAAAGTTCGGCTGCTAGAGCAATTTTTAAATTTTGCTTTAACCCTAACTCCTAATAGCCTAATTGCCCTGATTTTGGGAAACTACTTTTAACAATTTATTTTGAAAACATATATTGAGTTTTGTTGTGAAAAAAATACTGCGGCGGCTAGAGTGATTTTAATGATTTTTTTTAAGTATTCACTTTAGGTTAACCCATAATGGTCCAATTTTGCTGGTTAACAAACTTGATGAATTATTTGCTAATTGATGGTTATATGCTGAGTTTTGTTGAGAAAAAACAAAAGTTGCAATTGGTAGAGCATTAATGCACGCACGCCACGCACACACACACAATTTTTTTCATTGTCCTTTTCTACACCTAGTAGGTGGGATTGATGGAGATTGGAAGAAATTTTTATAAATTCATTTCATTAGTACAATGGCAATAGCTACATTCCTTTGGAATTCGTTATAAGAAAAAACAATGACCTAAAGAACTTACTTATACGCATCATCGCTGAAATGTTTGAAGAATGAATTGAAGGAAAAACAACGAACTTTGGTGCACAAAATGTGTTTTTTCATTAGGATAATGGACCATACACATCAAATAAGTATACCAGGTCTCTTCAAAAAGTATCGCGAATTTTGAATTTCTGCGGGCTACATATATTCGATTGTTTTGTGGCGTTATGTTGATACTCATGTCCCTCACTTATGTTGACAAGTTCGGCCATTTTGAATGTTCGGCTAATTGTTGACAGCTATTTTGCTTGGACGTGTTTTGGCTCGTCTTCGATTTTTGCCTATTCCAAAAAATGGAACAAAGAATCTGTATCAAATTTTGTATGAAAAATAAAATTAAGTGCGCGGATGCACTCTGAATGTTGGCTGTGGCATATGGTGAAGCTACCTTGGACCAAAGCAACGTTTATCGGTGGTACAAAATGTTCTCAGAGGGTCGAGAAGATGTGAACGACGAAGAGCGTCCCGGACGCCCGAGCTCGTCAACAACAGACGAAAACATTGAAGAAGTGAAGAAAATAGTATTGGCCAATCGTCGAATCACCGTTAGAAAAGTTGCTGATTACCTAAGCATATCGACTGGCTCGTGCCATTCTATTTTTTCCAATGGTTTGGATATGAGACGGGTCGCCGCAAAATTCGTACCAAAGTTGCTCAGTTTCGACCAAAAACACCATCGCATTAACGTTGCTAAGGAGCTGTTGAACTCTGTCCGCGACGACCCAAATTTTCTCCAGAGGGTCATAACTGGTGACGACTCATGCATGGGTTTATGGTTATGACGTGGAAACTAAAGCTTAATCATCCCAATGGATGCTGCCACACGAGCCAAGACCGAAAAAAGCACGCCAAGTTCGGTCGAATGTGAAGGTTTTGCTTAGTTTTCTTCGATTGCTGAGTTCTTGCCAGAGGGTAGAACGGCCAATAAGGAATATTACCTGCAAGTTTTGCGCAATTTGCGCGAAGCAATCCGCCAGAAACGCCCGGATTTGTGGAAGAACAAAAATTGGCTTTTGCACCATGATAACGCCCCTGCTCACACATCGTTGCTTTTGCGCGAATTTTTGGGCAAAAACAACACACTTATGATGCCGCAGCCACCGTACTCCCCAGACCTGGCCCCCTGTGACTTTTTTTCGTTCCCAAAACTGAAGAGGCCCATGAAATGACGACGCTACGCCACGATTGAGGAGATAAAGACGGCATCGAAGGAGCTGAACAAGATCACAAAAAAAACGATTTTTTAATGTGCTTCGAGGATTGGAAAAAACGTTGGCACAAGTGTACAATATCTGGTGGGGATTACTTTGAATGGGACAAAATAGATATTCATGAATAAATAAATACTTTTTGAAAAAACACAAAATTCGCGATACTTTTTGAACAGACCTTGAATAGTCCTCAGTGGAGATGATATTGAGAAACAAAATTGATATTTTAAAATAATTCTGTTTAACCCTCTGATGAGATCACGTTGACTCAGCATATAAAGTGAAAAGTGAAACTTGCTGAAACAAAAAAATGGCTTTGGCACTTACTGGACTAAGATGGCCTGTGAGGGCAGCACCGGCCATTCCTGCACCTAGCGCCGTGCCCATGCCCATACCATGACCTCCACCATGACCTACTCCATGATGGCTTTTCTACATAAAAATCAACATACAACTTATAAATGTTTTACAATACACAACACATTCCATGATGGCTTTTCTACATAAAAATCAATACATAACTTATAAATGTTTTACAATACACAACACACTACATGAAAGGAGCATTTAATTCAATTATGAATGAATGCATTTATTTAAACTTATATACATACAGAGAACCAAACTGTAACAAACAAATCAATCAATACCAAACACAAATAAAATTAAATCATTCTTGTTACCCATCATTTCTCCAACTATAATATAATTTACTAAGCTTGGAGTTACATTTATAGAAAACCTAATTCCAACTCTGGTTACTGGCATGCTGGAATTTCAACTATACAGGGCATTTGTGAATTACACCAAAATAATTTCACAGAGTGTAGAGATGTCATATTTAAGCAATTACAGATAGGCAATGTATGGTCCACAACTAAACATAATGCAGTTTTATTGTGTTAAATAACTTTGCATCATATGCAAGGTGGTATTAAAGCCAAGTTGAGTAAAAAATTGGTTTAGAATGTCAAAATGTTGATTTTCTGCAGTTATTATCAGCATTTTCAACATTTAGTGAAATCCCTCAAATCTCAAACTACCACTATCATTTAATAGTGCAACACTGGCTCTAGAGGAGCTATTACTGCTTGTGTGGTGTAATGCATAATGCATAATGCAAAAGCCGAAGTTCATGCAGGCTGCTGGCTCAATTCTTGTCATGCTGGTGAACTTTTTCATGTTTTATTCTCTTTCTAAACACTAAATGTATTATCAATATAAATGGCTAATAAGCTTACTACTTACATGATGTTTAAACTTAATTTACCTAACACATACTTAACTGCCTTCTTGCATTACGTAGCCTACTCTAGAGGTAGTTCTTTGATTGCTTGTGTGACGTAATGTATAACAAACAGCTGATGTTCCACAGGCAGTGGGTTCAATTTTTATCATGTCATTAAATTTATTTTTATTTAATATTATGCGCTGCATTAAGTATACTATAGAATTATGAGTGAAATTTAGGTAATATTCCAATATACGACATCCAACTTATCAAGATTATCCATAATTCTAGAAACTTATAGCCATAGCTTAGAAATTTGAACAGATAGTCCACAAGTTTTCTATCTCAAATTGATTCTATGCAACATCTCTACACTCTGAAATTATTTTGGTTTAGTTCATTAACATCCTGTATATTCACTTGCTACTCTGTTAACCACTAGAAAATTAATATTCATTACTAATATGATCTATTTAGTTTCACTAATTTTATATTTTATCCTTCTTCCTCCTGCTTTTGTGCTTTCATCATCCAATTCTTTCTTACTTTTTCCAAATAATTATCTATATCTATAGTATTGTTTCCTTTAGTAATCAAGATGTTGATAGCCACCATTTCCAGGTGTCAATAGTCCTACTTTTAGGTCAAATCTGTTTCCTCTATTTTTTAGTTTCTCCATAGACTAGAATATGGTGCATATCATTCTCATTTTCCTGACACATAGAACTATTCTTAACCCATTCCTAATCCCTATTAAATTTACCACTTCTGATGTTGCCTAAGCAAAGTCTTCCATTTATTACATATACCAATATATTTTTCTCTAGTCCAATTACATTTCAAATTTCTATAAAATTTAAAGGATTTTTTTATCTCTAACATACGCCAAAATTTCCTGCTTATCTATACTTATCAGCTTACAAAAATCTCTGTCTTGTGTTTAACACTCCATCTATCCCAATTTTTTTTATAAATTCATAAATACTAGCAACCTAATTATGTCTGACTCTCATTTTCACTTTAATAATTAAACACAGTTTCTAAATTGATTCAAAAAGCTCATGAAATGTCAGTTGCAAATATGTATATGTAATGAAATACTCATCGTTTTAAACAATATCAGAGACTTCGTCAACTGATACAGAAATAGTAGCGATTAATATCTTTACTTATACCAGAAATTTAGTGTTCTTGAACATTGAAGAATACTGCAATAGATTGAGACTCTTACAATATTAAAACAAAATCATTATGCAGATAATTTTATCTTTATCAAGATATTTTTCCTTAACAAAATATGTCTAATTTTACAAATAAATTTCTTAAACATGAAATATTTTTTAATTTCCGAATTTTGTATTGTAAGATTATGCCCAGCAATTCATTAAGTCTGCATTTAGGAAATACTGATTTTGCTTACCTCTTGCAGAATATGAATGAATATCATTCTACTGAAAAATTTCATTAAAAATTGTTGCAAAACACATAAAGAGAGAAAAGCGTCAAAACACTACATCCATTAAAAATAATTTTAGTGTTCTCTTAAGCCATTTACAAGGTGCATTCAGTAAGAAATTTTTTTTTCCCCTTGCTGGAAAAATATAATATTTTATGTTAGTGCCTTTGAATCACATACAATCTCTAGTTTCATCTTCTCCTGCTAAAGAGCTTTCAAAATAAAGCCTCTAGTAAGTGATATGCAGTGAAAATAACAAAGAGTATTAATTGAAGTTCTTTTAGCAGAAAATGAGACTAATACCAACATTTATAAGACCTTTAAGAATTATGTGTAGAAAGATGTTGGGAGATAAAAGCACTTACAGCCATTGTATAAAAAGGTTATCATCAGAAGCTCATGACAGTCTAACCAATCATACTCTAGACACACCTACATGATGGAATGTGCAGTTATCAGCAAATAATTACTAACCAACTCATTATTAAACTTGATTTTTCCATCAGCAGTGTCCACAAATGCTAAAAAATTTGTGCTAATGGTTTCCTTGAAGCCTAACTGCTGATCAGAAGGAAAAGAGAAAACCATAATCTGTTCAAATCACTTCCCTGGTTTGTGGTCAGCAAGCCTGCCAGCAAATTCAAAGGTCCGAGATTTGAAACCTATAAGGTCAGTTGCCTTGGTAAGGACTTCCAGGTTAAACGTTGTAAACTCTGGGCTATTTACGCATTTATTCCATCAAACATTCATTCGTCTCTTTAAATCCTTGAAATGAGGGATGTTTAAAATAAAAAAAAAAAATTAAAAAATGCTTGCTCATCAAGAGACTGAAGCTGATGATTATAATTTTGGGTTTCTTACTGCACTTGTGTAACTCTCATTTTCTTACACTGCGTTCCATATTGTCCTGTTGATATTGAAGATTGTTTCACATTCTGTGGTACATATATTGTGCAAGAACAATAAGGAATGACTAAGCTAGTTTGAACAGATGTCCAGGCTGTCACTGTTACCCTGATACTTTAATTTCATTGTCATGGTTAACATAAAGGACAGAATTTATGAAACAATAAAATAAAAAAAAAAAAATTGTAATATGCATTCTATTATCATTCTGTACTGACCTCTGTAATTCTGATACAAGTGGAACATTCCTGCAACAGATGCACCAAACAAAAAATAGCCACTAGCATATTATACAATCCTAGTTAAGAGCTAGGAACTTGGAATTCAAATTTCCAATACTGACAAAGCTTAAAACTTACCTAGGTTACAAGAAAGTAAATATAAACAAATTTAAGCTTATGCAGCAGAAAAAGCCTTAAGCATCCTCTCTCTTAAAAAAAAACACAAAAGCAAAACACAACAAGGCAACATGCAAAAATTTGCTGACAGAAGCGTATTTTTTGTTAGTAAAGTTCTATAGCTCAAGCTACAGATTTGATATGCTACAATTATTAAAGTACATAAAAGATGCTCAATATACCTATATATATTCAAGGTACAAGAAGCTTTGAGTCAATCTTATGAAGAATATACAACTTAAATAATATTAAACTCATTATAAAGTTTTCATGAACACCTTGAAAGCTATTTGCAGAAGAAAGTTCAACACTACAAAGAATTCCACTGAAAAGTGTGCTTCACACACACATGAAATGACAGAATCTGTTGTCTCCTCATTAGGGTTTGAGGTTAATGATAAAGAATCAATTAAAATTTACCTATAAATAATTGCCATAAAGTATGATACTAGGTTTTCACTTAATGCTAATAATTATAAATTGAAAAGATATGTTTCCCTATAAGCATGCTACGACAAGAATTTTAATGCTCAGAGAAATTAAAAAGTTGAGAATTTATGTTATTTAACATTGAAGAAAGAATAATTATCACTGGCAAATTTTCAAACTTGTAGAACACACCTCTATGTACTGAAAAACTCTTCTCCATGTCAACCAATACCAGAGAAGCATATTTGGTCTGTGAACCAGAGTTTTACCGGCACTTTTTTCAGATTTTCTTTCTAATGCAATATCCTTGCATAATTAGGCTTAGTAATACCTTTTAATTTAAGAACTATGTTGATCTCACCAAGCACTGCCACGGGTGGCCGAGGTCATTAAAGTGCGGACTCGTGAGCGGTGGGGTTTGAATCCTGCCAGGACCGTCCTCCCTGACCGAGGTTTTTTCCAGATTTTCCTCAGTCCTCATAAATGGCAAATGCTGGGAGGGTACCATAAACTTATGCCTGGAATGTTCCCTTCCTAAAATAAAAATATCCTTTCCCAATATATCATTTCATCTCATGATCATCAGTGTCCACCGCATGTGGTGCCTCAGAAGTAAAAACCGGCATTAAATACTATTCAAAAAAAAAAATCTCACCAAGCTTTGCTTAAAACATTACTGTTGTCAGAATTAAAAAAAACTACTCCTAATATATCTCCAACTTATCTTCAAGTCACAATCATTTAGTAAGACTTGAGATATTGCAATGGAAACAACTTTTACTCTGTCCAAAACTGTCAGTTGCCATTTTCACAAATGCAAAATGATTTAAAAAAGTACACAAAGATGTTTCATTCCAGTGTATAAGGATAGATAAAGGCACGTGATTATCATGTGTATTTTATGTAAATCCCTTAGGTTTATTCTATTAGTAATTTCTTAAATACTTACTAACATTTGAAATAAGTTTGCATCCTGAGGAAAATCTTGATGAATATGTAACATGAAAATGAGGCAAAAGGAAGACTTACATTATTGTTTAACTACCAGTAATTGTTTGACTTTGCCTTCAAGTCCCAGATATGATGATGATGATGATTATTATTATGATGGTGGTAAGTGCCTTTTGAAATAGCTGAATGACTAAAAATCCAACTAAAAACATGAATTTCTAAAAAACTGACTGAAGAAAAGAACCAGTGATTGAAGAAGTGCTAATTAAACTATTTTTGTTCACATTTTTCAAAATTGCATTATATTTCATTCTGAACTGTCTACATTAAAAAACAGATTATGTTTCTTCAACCTGTTAATACTGTTATCATTACGACAATATGAAATTATTGCTTTGATTCACAATCAAACAATAAAATGCATTTAATAATTCACTTAAATACCACAATGCTGGAACCTACATTATACAGAAAGTCAAATCACATAGAAAATTACTTAAAACAGAACAACTAAACTAAGGAAAGACAAAGAGAAACTTGGAAATTTTCAAAAAAAAAAAAAGCATTTTGGAAATGTTAAATACAAATTGCAGTTCCAACACATTTCTGGACCAAAAATCATTATTTTAAAAAGGAACCTAAATTATTAAAATCAGCCAAAAATGTAGCACAGTTGTCAATATGGGAAAAGATTTTTATTATAAAAAAGCAAAACTCTGTCCTGAACTTCCAGATTCCACTGTTCAATATACTAAACAAATTCATTCTACCATTAGTCTCCAGCTGATGAGGAAAGCAAAGTTCTTGAAACATATTCTGGATTTTAAATAGTCATCATGCAGGAACTGCGTAAACTGAGTAACTTCCTAACCAGTTAAATAGCTTTTAATAAAAATGAACACAAAATCCAAATTGGGCCTTATTAATTAATGAAATGAGTAATAGCATTACTGTGTGGTATTAGGAGAGGAGTATCAGAGTTCTTGCAATCTATAAGTATTACAAAAAAGAAACCATATTTTTTTTAGAATTATTTTTGTTATAATTGAAATTAAACTACAAGAATTAATGGTATACTATTAATTAAATGAAATACATGATCTTTAATAGACAAATAGACTGTGTGGGTATTTTTAAATGTATTTTTAAACATTTTTAAATGTAACCATGTTTATGGACTTACCCATTGATATCTTCACATTCACTTACATAGGGAAAAATAACAAAAAGTTTATAGTTACATTCTGCATTTAAGAAGATGATGTTCATATGTTTAACAGGCAAATACGATTATCACTAGACCACCAGGACCGACATTGGCAGGTACAGGATGTATCACAGTCCCTTCTTTAAATGGTTTCACAGGAGCAGGCACCCAGTTCCAGAGGGTGGGCTCTTCTACTGAGAAGTTTGGAATTGGCTACAGGTGGAGAGCGGCGGTGAAGATGACCCTAGTGAGTTTGCTTCCAGACCCTGCATGGAAGCTTGACCTCTAAGGAGTTCTTTTTTTTTTTGAATGGTGTTTAATGCACATTTTTATTACTGAGGCACCACAGGCGGTGGACACTGATTATACATGATATGAAATTATATTTTTGGAAAGAAATTTTTATGGAAGGAAACGTTCCAGGTCTAAGTTTAGGGTACCTCCCTGGCATTTGCCATTTATGAGACTGAGGAAAACCTGGAAAAAGTCGGGGAGGATGGTTTCGGCCAGATTTGAATCCCAGAACTCCTGGATTTGAATCTCATGAGTCCACGCCTTAATGGCCTAGGCCATCACTGCCATGGCAGTTCTAAGGTGGTGAAGGACTTTCATAGTCACATGTTTTTCATAGTCACATGTTTATTAGTGGACGATTTTAAGAATTCAGTCCTTGGGTATGCCATCTTAAATTTAATAGCATCACATACAAGGTCACATGTCTGCTTGCACTCTTCAGTCTCACAGTGGTGGCTATGGAGCAGTAGCTACCGGAGTTTGAGCTTGAATGTGTTTCCAGACCTCAGAAAAAGAGTTTTTCTTTGACCCTGGAGCTGCTGAATGCAATGCTCTTCATGATATTTGGAGGCAGTCGAGGGATGTCAATGGATTAGCTCCGCAGCAGTTCATGCAGTCGGAAGTGGATGGACATGCTACCTCATGTGTTTCTTGTGCACAGGTGGCACAAACTGAAACTGTGCTCTTACAAGATAAATATAGCCAAGTCAGTGATACTAATACCATAGCATGGAGACTTGGAATGTATGGTTTGACTTCAATAACCTCATACCCAGTCTTAATCTACTTTGAGAGATCAACCCTGTTGAATGTGAGAAACAGGGTACAAGTCGGTACTACCACTCCATCTTTCTTAGTCTGAGCATGATAAACAAAAGTTACCCCTTGGTCTGCCAGAGAGTCCTGAATTTTGCTTACACCTACTGTCGAGCATAGAGATGGCAATGACTTCTCAAGATGAATTCAGGGTATGATGCTACTAAACACAAATTGGATATCATGTTGGTGTGTTAGTTTGAAAATCTTACAGCATCTCCACAAAAGGGAACCATTTTGTAAGCGCATGCAGTAATTAACTGGACCAAAAATATTATCCAAATCTTTCTGAATAATAAAAAGATTTACATGGCTAAAAGGCTGACCTTCTGTCCTAGTAATAAATAATCAATTTACCTCTTTTACATCCATTCTTTTTCTTTTAGTATTATAGTGAAGATTATCTTGCTCTATAACAGGTTTATCCTCCACCATTGCAAGTGTCTCTGATGGCAGGCTGTTTTCTGGGCACTATTATGAGTTGTCCTGGTGTGAACAGAACTCACCTCAAGGTCACATCTTGGAGGGTCTAGACAGTTTTTTTTTGATTTGGTTTATTTATGGACGCTCTTTAACATTTCAGGTTATCAACGCCCCATTTCATTTCAGGGCCCGAAACGGCTGGCTAATTTTGCTCAGAAGTCTCTTTAATCAGGCTTGAGGTTCTTTATCATACTGTAAATCTAAGACAGAGAACTGGCGGCTTTACTTTCCTTCCAAAGTAAGCCATACTTATGATTTATAAGCCTGAAAAATCCATTGGTCCTGGCCGGGAGCGAATCTGTGATCTTGGGTTTAGGAGGCAAATATAGTTACCACTATACAACCAGCACTGACTCTGAACAGAGAGACTTATTTACCTTAAGACAGTCAACAGCTCATACAATAGCCCTTTCCAGGTTCTGGGCTTTACCAGGGGATATGCTACCCTCCTACATGATAACCTACTGGTGGGAATTATGCCCTTCCCAGTCACTTTTTAGTGCATCTAATGTGAGGGCATCTATCAGATTAAGAACAGAGATAAAAGTTTAAAAGAAAAATTAGCAAAATTAAAAAGAAGTGGATCAAGCATGTTAATGGTGGACTGGAGGGAGTAGCTTCTGTGCCTCAGGGTTGTTATATGTCCCTTACTCCAATAAATGGACCCCTTAGTAATTTGAATGCTAGAGGTCCAATAGTGACAATGCATGCAAAGGTAAGTGACTGTATTGAAAATTGAAATGAACACAATTACATACATTCATTTTTCATTTGCATCAAATTTTTTGCATTTAAATGACTCTTGTGATGGCATCAGTCACCTATAAATAAATGTGATGTAAATTTTAAATGTAGAACATAGACTGTCTTGTCTTCAAGAAATTATGCTGAGCACACCACTGAAGATGTCCACTGCAGTCATAGAGGAAACATCTGGGAAGATGAGGGAAAAGAATCACATAGGACCGCAGCCTCATGGCCCAGAAGACTCAGTTAGCATAAATTTTTACCAATAATGTTTGATTTAATTTTTTCTAAATTATATTGTACTTACGAATTACATAAGTGTAGGATTAATTTTTTCTATTTCTCCTCCTGATTGTTTACTAAGTTTACTATAGGCACATTTCTTTTTGGAAACACATTAGGCTTTATGCACATGCACATTCCTGTCTACAGTAAGCACACTTTAATGATATATATCTAATAGAACAGTACTTACAGAGCCTAATGCTCCCATAAGCCCAGCTCCACCAAGGGCTCCTGCTACTGCTGCCCCAGCCTTATTCAGCATACCACCCAGGCCTTTACCAGAAGATGAAGTCTGCTGATAGCCAGGAGGTGGAGGCTGGAAATAAGCAAAAGCAATATGCCACACTAACCCACACCCTTACACATATATAGCACAGCAAGAGAGACAACAAAACACAAACACACACATCTACTTTCAGTGGAACCCCATTTTAACATTCCTGCTTTCAATGAAAATTTGTGTAATTGCAGGTAAAACTGCCATACTCTTTAAAACCCCCTTTTCCCCTTTTTCATTTTTATAGATTGCCTTTAAAGAAAAGTTTTTTTTACGAAAATGTGAAAGACTATTAACTGAAAATGAATCACCTTGCACAGAACTCAATGCACACAAAAGCTAGCAACACTGGAGTTAACTAACAATACCTTTGTTTCAATATTAATTCAATTTGGAATCAACCACAGTGAAACACACATTAATAATCTCTTCTAAGTCAATATCTTTAGAACACATTTTATGGTTTCACTTACATGAGATTAAAAAGTGAGGAATTTGTCGAAGTCAAAACAGACCCATTAAATAAATGCATTAAATCCATGGAAGAAGTCTTGGAAAATAGTACCCTCATTCCAAAAACAGATCAATACACAATTAAAATCCACAACCCATCTTCAGCCAGAATATATGGCCTTCCGAAGATCGATAAAACTGGGAAATGTATAAGGCCAAAGGACGTCGGTTTGACACAATTGAGAAGATTCAAGAAGAAATGCTGTCTGTACTAAACACCCTTAAAGAACATGTTTTCCAAGATGCACTTGAAAAATGGCAGAATCGCTGAGAGTGTATACATTTGGAAGGGAACTACTTTCAGGGTGACGGCAGTCATTAGTCTCAAAGTGAGTTTTTGACCAGATGGCAGCACCAGTCCCGAATATTCTGAATACCACCTCATAGGCACCTGGTTAAAAGAACATTTCATGAACATAAAATACAAGAAAATGGAGAAATCAGCAGTAGCATCTCATTTCTGGATAGAAAACCATGACATAGTGAATAATGACAAAATATTAAAATCAGTACAAGGACCTTCAAAATTAGCAACATGGGAACAAATCTACATTTACAAATACAGATACAGTTTAATGAACTTTCGACACTTCTGGGGATGAAAACATAAACTTTTAAGTTCATCACAACTCCACCAGAGCAGAACACACATTCTCACAGCATAATGAATTATCCAGGAGTCGATGGTTAGCTGATGATGCAAACAAAGGATTCGTGAAACTAGTTCTGCATATTATAAACAAGTGGAGCAATAAGAGTGTGTAGTTAGACTCAATCATTTAATGATTTAATTATATGATTAGCTTCACTGTAAAAGTTCCAATCAACATTTCTAGTTAAGCAATATTTAGTCAAGCTATGGATGAACTCAGCAACTTCCTACTTCAACCAACAGAGGCCACCACAGGAACATCTAGTTGTCCAGCCATCATTTCGAGTAACGGTGGTTCAGTGAGCAACTGAAGATGAAGAGATTCTCCCGAAATGCATCTTACTTTTATGTAAGTGGAGTTTAGCGTAATAAATGAATACCTAAGTTTAGGATATGTTTAGCTTGTTTAGTAGCCTCTCAGTCACTACTCCTCCATTTGGTTACTTCACCTCCTCAGTTCTTGCCGAGTAGAAAATGTGTGAACTTGCCTATATTGTCACGTTGCCTGCCAAGTGCAAGCTGCATGTTGTCATTAAATTTTTGCAAGCTGCAGAAATTCATCCCAGAATGTGCAAAGTCTATGGAGAAAATTTCATAAGCAATACAAAGTGTGGTAGTGGTGTAGGAAATTTCAAGAGGTATGCAGTGGCATTCATGAGGATGGCCAAGGAAGGAAATGTGTGACTTCATTTGTTTGATGAATAAATCAGATGGTTCAAGAAAGGCACCATTTCATAATTTATGACCTCTGCACTGGCTTTCTTGAAATTTCAAGATTCAACCCATATACAGAGCTTCAGATTAGCATGATGAATTGGTTACATAGACAGGAGGCAACCTTTATTTCTTCCCCATTGTTTTTATTGGCAGATCCACTGATCTCTAAAAAAAACTTATTTAAGCATTGTTCCTGTAGGCTGCAAAGCCATGCAACATACTGCATATGTTCTGAAATTAACAATACTATTTATGCTTTACTTAATGAGTTTGTTATGCAAACTAACAAAACTATGACAAAATTAGTGAAATTTGAGTGATTTTGTAACAATATTTGTCATATTATAATATATTTCACTGTGAAAATCCCCAATACAAAAAAAACTACTTAACAAAACTAACTAAATAACATTTCTTCATTTCAAAATGTTTCTGCATTCTGTGTTCAAGGCTAATTTTCCTGTTTTATTCAACAACTCAGTTTGTTGCTGTTTTATGTTGCTAATGGCAGAAGCTAAGATTCATTACCATGGAGATATAGAAGCAATAGTACACATAAATATTAGTATGGCACATCACAAGTGTTAGTTCACAGAATTGCTTAATATTATATATCTTTTTTCAAGCATTTCAGAGCATAGAAATACAAAATGCTGCAAGCAATAGCTATTTTTATAATGGCCATTGGCATAATTTTTTTTTCTCTCAAGCAAAATATTAGCTGAGGGTCACAAGTGTCAGCATGAGTGCTGCAATTCTATGACCAAAAATTGGGAAAGAAAAATTTAAAGTACATCAGAAAACAAATTTGATGAGATAATCCTTTTTGTCACAATTTTCAATATTTTTACATGTTTACTACTTCAATTAAATGTGACAATGGCACTTAGTAAAAGAAAAAAAAAAAGTCTCATAGATATGGAGATATACTTGTAGATTATATAAATTTATTGTGGGTTATTGTAGTCACCAATAAGCCTCATTAGGGCTACAAATTTATAAATATATTGTCTGATATGAGAATTCAAATTATAATAATGTTATCACTATTCTACAGAAGCCACACAAAGGAGTCACATAATGCTGCTTACATCACACATTAGTTGCTAACCTAACTTACCTATGAACAAAATATGTACTTTGCCATTCCACCCCCATGATGAAATTAAGTCTTCAAAATTGAATGTTTTCATAAGCTGACATAAATTTCACTTACAAATTCTTAAATTAGTACATGTTTTGGAAATCTTTGTTATTATTCTCAGCTGTTGACTGATTGCTTGGTAAGTTTAGGGCTGTTTGATGTGGTCATGACTAGATGTGAGTCACTTCTCGGTTGACATTTGTTGGCTAGAATAGGAATTTACTGAGCTTGCCCGAGGTAGATATCAAAATTCGTTACCTTATATTGATTTTTTAAAATTAAACTTTTTTTCCCATATGGATAGTTCTATTAGAGTAAGCATTTCTTTTAACAAAATTATTTTTTGCTTAATTTTAAGGCTATGTTTCCAAAAATGTGCTTCTCTGCCAGATATTTCTAAAATGTTTCTTCCTGATTTCCAAATTTTTCTTAGTTTTTCCTATGTATTTTAAATTGCAATCAGAGCATTTTATTGCATACATGCCTGATTATTTTTTCTGGTGGATGCTTACTTTTAATGAAGAATCTAATAAGTTTTTTTTTACATTGTATCTATTTTGTGGTGCTAATTTTATGCCATGTTCTTTGAAGATATTCCTAAACTTGTGATGATATGTGAATCTGCTGTATTTACAATTAATTCTCTTGAATATTACAAATTGCTTTAATGTATTTTTGTTTTCTGAATTTGTTAATTTTTTACGCATTTCCATTGATTATTACTGTATTGAATACATATTGTAACTCTTTTTTGTATTGTTTTGGTGAGCAGGGCATTGATTAGTCTGGGTACCAAACTATTAAAAAAGGGCACATTTATGTGGAATTGGGTTATGTTATTTTTTTTATGTAGTTATCTGTATGTATTCACTTTCTGTAAATACCAAAACACACCGTGAAATTAAAAAAGAAGTCATTTTATTAAAAGAAATACATAACCCAATAGGTAAAAATTTTAATTTTAAAAAATTGCAATAAGTTAATAAATTTTGACATTATACCTATGGACAAAATCTGTAAATTCTTATTCCAGCCAACAAATGTTGACATAGAAGTGATTTAGATTTCACCCAAGACCACACCAAACAGCCCTAACCTACCAACCAGTCAGTTAACAACTGAGGGTGGAAACAAAGGTTCCCGAAACAATCCTAATTTAAAAATCCTATAAGTGAAGTTCGTGTCAGCCTTCAGAAACATTCAATTTGAAAATTACACCTGTTTTCAAGTGAAATTAATAAAGAACCCAAATTTTATTCCTTGTAGACCAAATTGTTTGGGTAAGATCTTCCCTATAACTTTTTCTCATGCTTATAGGCAAATGCCTGCTAATTTTTATGTCAACAGCCACCATTACTTTGTTGCAATTAATTCATTTCACTATCTCTAAGACAAAAAGCATTGGAAAGGAATCATTTGCTCACTGATGTACACCAAATTGTTGTTAAAAGGCAATTTAAAATAACAGACATGAGAATATATGCATGAATAAAAAATCTGATAGATTGTGACTCTTTCTATTGCTGCATCATAATCTATAATTCCTGTTCACTCTAAAAAGCTTAGTGTTGAAATAACTCAAGTTGTGGTCCCAATTCCTTTTAGAGTTTTACTGTTTTACAGCAAACTACAAACAACTTACTGGATAATAGCTATAGCCAGATGGTGGAGGTGCAGCATATCCTGGCTGATAGGCATAACCACCTGGTGGTGGGACCCCATAGGCTGGAGGAGGCACAGGGCTTGTGCGCCCAGGTTGGGGAGCATAAGTAGGCATTGTAGAATACAGTGATGGGTTAGGAGGGTATGGCATTCCTGTAGGGGGAGCTACTGGAATAGGAGGCACTGAAGGTACAAAGCCCATCCCTGGCTGGGTTCCTGGGACACTTCCTCCTTCAAATTGAATAAGTGATATGGTCACATCACCTTCTATGCCAATATGTGTCACTTGTTGGTAAGGTATCCTATAACCATATTCAGTATAATGCTGGCCGTTAACTGCTATCTGCAACATAACAATTTCTGTAGTAAGGCTCTTCATATACGTGAGTAAAGTGCCTCAATAATGCCATAACCAAGAGTCTACATTTTATAAATTATACAGGATGTTAATGAACTACACCAAAATAATTTCAGAGAGTGTAGAGTTGTCATATATCAGCAACTTGAGATAGGCATGTATGGTCCACAACTATTACATAATGCAGTTTTATGGTGTTAAACATTTTGGCATTAGATGCTGATAAACCAGGTTGAAGCCAAGCCTGGCGAAAATCGGTTTAAAATGTCTTGCGAGCATAGAAATATTGATTTTTTGCTGCTTGTTATCAGCATTTTCAAGATATAGTGCCATAAAAATCCTCAAATCTGAAGTTAATTATTTGACAGTGCAACAATGAATATCTATTAACTGCCTTCTTGCCTTATGCAGCCAAGACTAACTAAATAAATGTGAATGTAACCTATTCTACAGGGAGCTCTTTAATTGTTTATGTGGCATAATGCAAAAGCTGATGTTCCGCAGGCCACAGGTTTAATTCTTGTCATGCTATAATATTTTTTTTAATATGGAGTGTTGTGATAGGCATACTAAAGAATTATGAATGAAATTTACTTAATGCTTTCAAGTTTTATTCTCTTTCTCAACAATGAATGTACTACCAAATTACAATGGCTAATAAGCTTACTACTAACATGATGGCTAAAACTTAATCTTACCTAACACATACTCAGGACAAGATTTTGATTGCTAAGTACAATAACAGCTACATGGGTTGTAATTATATGAATTGATATGTTTAAGATTTAAGTGTATAAACAGAAACATCAACTTAAAACATAGGCTAAAAATTGTATTATTAGGATTTAGGGAGGGAAAAAAAGGGAGGAAAAAGCAACACTATCAGATTAACTAAAATCTAAGTAAAAGATGAGCAACATAACAAAAATGTGCATATATAATACGGTATGCTCTATGAGGCTCAGACAATTGTGCAATGCTGAACAGCATGAGAGCAGGATAAAAGCTGCCAAGATGAGACACCTAATAAAAAAGATATGAAAAATAAAAAATAACTATGAATAACCAAACAAGGAAGGAATTCAGACAAATTTCTTTCAAAACTTGGCAGATATTGGAGGTAAGAGCAGAAGAAAAACAGAAGATTATGGTAAATCTTGAAAAAATAACATTAAAGCATGAAAGGGTACAAAGAAATAGGAAAGAACAGAAAATAGACTGCAGAAGAATCAGATAGGGGTGGAAAAAGATGTTTTTCAAATCTCACCGCATATTTTAATTGAACATTAAAAACTATTATTCTTTGCATCAAAATACATAAAATAAACATTTAAATTTTGAGAGGCTGAAATTTGCTTAAAATGAATATTTTAAATTAACAATAGTGCCAACATTTACAAACCTTATAATGTGAAGGGTCACAGAGAATTATAATTTCAAAACCTTGGCCCCGGGCTAGTGGCATGTGACCATGGGATTCTTCAACACCCCATGTCATGTTCTGTAATGTGTTTCTGATAATTTGGTTCTCATTAAACCTGGGATTTACATGCAATGCAATATCACAGTTTCCTGGACCACACTGTAGATTGATGGCAAATCTGGGAACATAGATACAATTTAGTTGCTTTTTGTAATTTGTAGAACACCATTTGATATTATTGTTTTTAATATACTAAATGAACCATATAAATAAATCCATCATCAATAACTGTATATGTGTTTATAAACAATGGCATTGAAGTACTAACACTCAAAAAATTGAGCGAAGTTCATGTCAATATTTGCATACATTCAATTTTGAATAAATCCATCATTGGTTATATATCATAGCTATAACCAAGAGTTTACGAGGGTGAGTCATTAAATTACAAACTGATGTGGGGTACTACACGTCTGAATGAGGCGTGTGAGGCTACTGCCAGTAGATGGCAGCATTAGTATATAGGTGAGAGCAGTGCTCATTGCCATCTGCATATATAGTGGCACTGACATAACAATATAACACTTCTGTCAACTATTTTAAAAGAAAATACCAACTTTATGAAAGGAGGTGCTGACCACTGTTATCCGTACATTTTTGATTGCCCTTTAAAAAACCATTCATCACTTGCATTAATTCATGTTGAGCAATGGCTATTTCCTGATGGATATTTGTCTCAGTTCCTCCAGGGTATCTAGTTTGTCTAATATATGTATTTTTTAATTTAACCCCAGAGATAAAAGTCACAAGGGGTTTATTAAAAATACTATATACAGAAACAAAAATCCAATATTACTCAATGTGAACTGCAGCGTATGCTGGATATTTTTTAAAGAGGTGCTAAAAATCGATGGATAGCAGTGACCAGTTTTAGCACGTCCTTTCATTAAGTTAGTTAGTAAAACCTTTTAAAATAGTAAGAAAAGTGTTGTAAGGGTGTCAGTGTCATTCTATGACACCCACAGACAGTAACAAGCACCATTTTTCCCATTGGAAAAACACAGCAAGTTGATTCATAGTTCATTAGGTAGTTCTCTACTTTAGCATGACAGTGGCATGTGCCATCTCTAAAGTTTAAGTTATGATACCTTGAATGTTAAAAAATGTTGTATATTACTGAAAAACATTATACCTCTGGGCAGATGGATGAATGGTTCCTTGCACACGCACCATTCTACCAGGATAGAATCCTCCACCATCTATTACACCAACATATGGAATAAGCTGTAAAAAAATAACAAATTTCATATTAAAAAACCAACCAACATCTACTATAAATTACAAAACAATGTATACAACAATGAGCGGTGAAGATTCTATAGATAATTGTAGGCTGGCTAGAAAGTGTTTTTCCTACAGAACATACCGCCACGGGTGGCCGAGAGGTCGTTATGGTGAGGACTTGTGAGCGGGAGGTCTGGGGTTCAAATCTTGCTCGTCCTCCCTGAGGTTTTTTTACAGGTTTTCCTCAGTCCTCATAAATGGCAAATGCCAGGGAGGTACTCTAAACTTAGGCCTGGAACAATTCCTTCCTTAAAAATTAATCCTTTCCCAATATATGATTTCACCTCAAGTATCATCAGGTTCCATCGCCTGTGGTGCCTCTGTAGCAAAAACAGGTGTTAAACACTATTCATTCATTCCTATAGAACACCACTCTCAAAAAGAAAATAAAAGAAAACAAAAAAGTTTTCAAAACAACTTTTGCCTGTTTCTCTGCTAGATTGGCTATGAATTTGCATTTGGAAGCAAAAGCTCAGCACAGCAATTCCTGGCATCTTTAATTATCAAACTGCTTTATGCTCAATGAATGGGAGTATTGTCTTGCTGTAGTACAGTAAGCTTTATATTGATTACAAATTGGTACACTAATTGGTAATATAAGGGCTGTTCAATAAATACATCACCATAATTTTTTCAGGCATAACTTCTCGGAATAAAATTTCAACTTTACAATAATTTGTTAGCTTAATGCATAATCTTTATGTGATACTAGTCTTAGTTACTTGCAGTTCCTGCCTTTGAGAAATGTATAAGCTGAAATATGTTCAGTTCTGCATACAGCAAAATGGACTACAACATACTGCTCTGAAATCCTATTTTTGGCTCAATTAATCTTCAGCAATGTCACAGAAAGCCTAAGAAGAGTTTGTTCTTCCTTATAGATGGTTTAATATGTTCAAAAATGGTAGGCATTAATTTCAAAGGAAGTTGTGGATCTAGCCTGTTTATGCTCTAACAGAATAAAATGTTTGCACCTTTGCTATCATTATAGGAGAGGATTGTCGAATAACATTAAGAACACATTCAGAAATTCTGAAAATTTCATTGGATGTCACCCACATATTCATAGCTGAAAAGTTGCACATTAGATGTGTTTGTGCATAATGGGTTCCAAGCCTGATGATTCCTAATCAAAAAGACGTTTGTTCAGTGCAGGTTTGCAGATAATGCAGACAAGAAGATTTCTGGAGTTTCTTTCAAAGATAATCACTATTGATGAAACTTGGCTACATCATTTCAATTTTGAGAGCAAACAGCAAAGTTCTTTTAGAATTCTGTTCTAGTGACATCACCAAAGTGAAAATCAACTGCAATGTAGGGGAAGGGAAGAAAGGCCTACTGCTGAGTTCTGTCTATATCCCTATATGATGGCAGTAACCCAACCACCAGGGAACTAGAGCAGTTGGTTGCACATTGCACTCAGAGAGGGGAACAGATCATCTTTGAGTGTGATGCTAACTCTCACCACAAAATCTGGGACAGCAAAGACATCAATAAAAGGGTTGAGCATCTTTTAGACTCTCTGCTTTCTAGCAATCTATATGTATTAATGATTGTAACAAGCCTACCTTTGCCAATCGCACAAGGCAGGATTTTATTAACATTACCTTGTATACTGAGCATATTACTACTCAGATTATTGATTGGAAGGTCCAGATGAAATCATTTTCAGATCATAACTATACTTTGTTTAATGTTAATGTAGTTAAAGAAGCTAATCCCTATAGGAAACCCAGAAGAACCTCAGGTGAGCCCATATGCGGGATCACACAGGTAGGATTAGGCAGATTGATAGATTAGATCTTTTGTTGATATCGACAAGGTCACTACTCTATCTATACTTGAAAAGAAAGTGACATGGTGGACTAAAGACCTTGAACAGAAGAGAAGCAGATATGACAACTCATTAACAAGGTGAAAAGAACTGGAGACTGCATAGTATCATATGTCACAGTCAATAAAAGTATATGTTAGGCCAAAAGATCTTCACAAGCCTTCTGCCAGGAAATTTGTAGCCCATCTAAGACAGCCAGGTTATAGAGAGTATTAACCCAACAAATCCTATAGGAACAATATATTTGCCTACAGTGGCTTTACATGCTTGGCTGAAGAAACAGTTGAAGTTCTCTTTGAGGCACACATCCCCAAGTGCATATATAAAAACATAACCTGTGAAATCACAGACCACTGCAAAAACTCTAGATCAGAGAATGCCAGAAGGACTGGGAACTTGCATGTCAAGTAACCACAACTCATGTTAAAAGGGTAGTTAATAAATTTACCCATTTATCTCGCCAGGTACAGATGGTATCTTTCCTATATTGTTACAGAAAGGACCTGACTTGCTTCATCTCTTCTCTTCAATCTCTTCTGGGCCAGTATGGCTTTCAGCTATATCCCTCAGGACTAGAGAGCTACCAGGGTGATGTTTATTACCAAGAGTGGATTTAATAATTACACCGAAGCTAAGGCTTATTGATCAATTAGTCTTGCATTGTTCCTTTTAAAGGCTTTGGAAAGGCCAATTGAAAGATATATTTGAAGAGGGTATTGCTAGATACTTCCCTCCATTGAAATCAACATGCCTACCAGTCATCTAAGTCATTTGAGGTTACACTGTCTTGTTAGCAGACTGGAGACTCAATGGCTAGGAAGGAAATAGCCCTAGGGACCTTCCTAGACTTAGAGGATGCTTTTGATAACATCTTATAAATTTATTTCTGATTGTACAGAAACATGGAGTTAATGATATCTTGTAGTTCGATATGCTCCATTCTCAGGAGTGGAAATATTACTGCTAGCCTTCTTGGGAGAATGGAAGGGTTCGTAGCCACAAGGGAGTTGCTCTGGAGTCTAATTGGGGAAATTCTACTATGACCCAGAAGGGATATTGTATATAAGTCTATATAGATGACAGCACTGTTTATTTTGGGGAAATGTTTCAGTGCAGTCTCAGACATAATGAATTCTGGGGCTGAAGAAAATTTGCAGCTGGTGCAAGCAGGAGTGTCTTTCTATTAATCCTAGCAAAGAATTAATCCTTTTACTGACAGGAGAAATCTTAAAGTCTTAAACTAGGTAACTCAATCCTGGAATATTCTGAATCAAATATCTAGGCCTCATACTGGACAAGAAAGTGACCTGGAATGATTAAATTGACATATTCTCCAAAGAGCCGGTGGTCTCTTGTAACCATCAAACACACTACTGAAACCGCCTGGGGCCTAAAATCACACATAGCCACTAGTTATAAGGTGCACCGGTTAGATGCCAGCTTGGTGCCATTGACTGGTGCTAAAAACATTACAAACTATTATAACAGGTAAGTATACCTAGCTACAGAGACCAGCATGTATGTTCCACGGACTTTACTTACAAGCAAGGCTAAGCTTACTGCATACAGCTTGGTGCAACAGGAAATTGCAGAACATACCTTCATTTAAAATTTCCTGGATATTTCAGTACTTTGTATAATATCTGACCTAATGAACACTCAATACTGTTTTCTCCCTCCTTTTAAGGTAACTCTCGAGTCTCGAGAAAATTGGATGGAAGGAATAATGCCTCAAAAAGGACACAACCATCTCGTGTGGTTCCTAATGGATCCTGTGTAGGGACACAATTGGGTTTAGGCATATATGGCCTATTTCCTAGGAATTATATTAGCCTTGGGAAGTACTGCACAGTTTTCGACATAGAAGTATATTCCTTCCTGAATTGTGCTTTAAGAGGATTAAGAAATATCACTATGGTAAACAAATTTTCATCCTTTCAGATAGCCAAAGTGCCTTAAAAGCACTCTCTTATGACCAGGTAAAATCTAAACTGGTACGGGAATACCTAAATGCCCTGGCATATTGCAAAAGGCTCGAACTGAGGTGAGTGCTAGGGCATCTATGGAAATGTAAAAGTCACACAGGAGCTGAGTAAATTAAACAAATTCCTTGCTGGTTGAATAACTTAAAAACTAATATAAAATCCAAATTAGGCCTTGTTAATTAATGAAATGAAATAAGTTATGGCATTACTGTGTAGTATTAGGGAAACAAATTAGAATTCTTGTAATCTATAAGTACCACAAAAGAGAAACTACATTTTAAAAATTGTTGTTGTTATTATTATTGGGATTAAACTGCAAAAATTAATGTAATTAAGTGAAATATATGACCACTGATAGACAAAGTTCTACATTTACACATTTTTAAATGTAACCAAGTTTATGAACTTACCCATTGATAAATTCACTTTCATTTAAATACAGAAAAATAACAGAGAGTTTCTAGTTACATTCTGTATTTAAGAACATGGTGTGCAAATGTTTCAATAAAAAAAATTGTGTTACTATTTAAAAACAATTCTGATGTACTAACCAAGTGTACAGAATCAGCAAAGAACAATCAAAAGTTTCATCAATTTTCATTGGCTTTGAAATTTAATTGAAATGTTATTGTATTAAAACATGTGATGAAAACATTTTCTGAAGGATATTACAGAGCGCTCTTACATACAAATGTAATTCTTAAACACATATTAGATTAATATTTAACAGGTACTATCTTCATGACGATACGTTTGTTAAATATAAAACATATGCATTGTTAGGAATACAGTTTATAAGCTGAGTTAATTTGTCCTGTTATTTTAAAACAATACAGTGAAAATTAAACTCAAGAGTGCTTTTTAAATTTTGGTTTTCATGTATACTCTACTCCTAATGATCCAATTTCCCTAATTTTCAGCAACTATTTTTCTTTCTTTTTCATTCCTTCAGAATTCACTAAAAGAGACCAGTTGGCAAAAAAGGGTTCTGAAACATTCTTTGTCAGTACTGAACCCATAGTTGGAATCAGTGAACACTGCACTAAGACTGTAGTAAAAACAAGGATTGGGATAAAACATCAACACAACATATGTGGTAAACCTACCCAGAACAAAAACAGGCCACGAAATTGGTTCTAGGTCCAAGCAACAATCTTTCCTCGTCTCTCCTTAAACTGGACAGAACAGGAATAAGGAAATAGTTGTATTAATTACTAAACATGGTCGCTTCAGAAAATATCTATGTAAAGCTGGACTTTACAAAGATGAACCCATTTATAGAATGAGCAGACCACCTTGTATTTTCTGTAGGTTACCCATTCCTGGTAAGAAAGAGAGTTACTCTTTCTGTAACCAGCGAAGATCTAGGAATGGATACTGACATTGGAACCAAGGTGCTGCATCTGTTCAGAGAACAGATTTTGTGAAACAGTGAAAGCATGTTTTCTTTTGGGGTTGCATAATATGTCTTTTAGGCTGATGTAGGAGGTCAATAAAACCTCCTGTTATCTTATCCTGTCTTACGAAGACCCATAATTTGTTTACAAAGTAATCTATTTATTATATCCACCATTCATTTAGGCCCAACCTTTGACCGCATAAATTTTTTGCCTCCACTATTATGTTATTTTTATTTATTTAAAGGCTACATATGGAAGGTTAGGCACAAAGCCCATTACAATTAATTTAGGAGTCAAACAAATATATTTGCTGTCACCAATCCTGTTCTTCATGGTGTTATACTTATGAAGAAAGTAGTGAAACACTGAAGAGGCATGCTTTATCAAATGGCAATTTGTGTGAAAGATCTGAATTATGCCAACTATCTGTGTCTGCTTACTAATAGTTAATGCCAAGACTAAAAAAATGCTGTTCAAAAATGGAAATAATATGTGCCTCACTTTAGGAACATGTATCCTAGAAATAATATTCAGAAGAATGAATTGGGGCAGGAAAAGATGGGGTATCAATATAAATTAGAACATTACCAACTTCAGATTTCCATATGACATCATGGATTTGCAAAAACCTGTGACAGAGCTCAGGAACATTAACAGAACTCATGCAAGGAATAAAGGAGTTGGTCTGTAAATGAACCTGTCAAAGAGCAAAAGCATAATAGACTTGGCAAAGACACCGATTCTAGTGGATGGCATTCTGATACAACACTGCAATGTATATCCCTAATTGTGCCCAACAATTGGTCTGATAGAAAAAAGGAGCACAGAGTTTCAAAGACAAATAACAGTTGCCTTGGGTAAATTTTGGAATTTAAAATTCATATTTCTGAACAAACATGCAAGCTCTGATAAGATTAGAAATTTTACAAACGTGCATCATTCCAGCCCTTATATTCGGAACATACTTAGACATTCATTAAAGAACAGACCCAGATCTTCAGGTATGCCAACATAAACTCAAGAGAAGGTTATAGAACATGTAGCTAACAAAGCAAGGCTACAAATGGAGCTGGGAAGGAATGTGGCCAGGGTGCAGCAAGAGAAGTAAACCTATGCCACATTGATATAAGATCCAAGACTAAGAAAAAGGTGCAGAGGACACCCATGGTGAAGATGGTCCAAAGATTTGAGAAGTGCTGTGTACTAGAATGGCAAGAAACAGAGTGAGGTGGAAAAAAACATATTTATATCTAAAGTAAATAGAATAGAGATGTATGTGAATTATATATAGTAGGTGTAACTACTATAGAGCAAAACCTAACAGACAAAATAAAGTTTACAGAGTCTAGCTCACCTTGCGAGTTTCCCTGAGCTCTTAAGGTAGGAGGCCCTTCAGGGATGCTATATGCTTGTACATTGAATGAAATTCTATTGTCAAACTATCTTAATCACAATTTCACAAACACAAGCAATAGAGATGCCTAATCTAATCACTAAAGTTTATTCCCAGCATTTACCTTTCAGAAAGCATAAAAATACTCACAGGATTGTAAACTGGAGCAGATGTCATGTTGGAATAAATAATCTATTGCCTTTGTAGATGCAGATGTTTCCCTGAAATGAAATGGGATACAAAAGGTTAAAGCAACCAGATCAACACCTATGTTATAGGAAACACTTTACTGTATATTTCCTATTACTTTTTGTGTATATGTATTCTGAAATCATAATACATATCCACACTTTAATACACTTTATCACTGCACGTTACTATGTTGATGTGAGTTTTCTCTTTGGAAAGATAACATGTAAATCATCAACTATACATCTTTATAAAGGTAAAATGCCAGTAAAAGTATCAATAATGATTCATGAAGTTAAATAAAGTAAAATGGTCTAGCCAACAAAATCAAATTAATGGAAATGAATGTAAGTTTATATTTTCAAACATTCTCTTAAAAATTCTTAATAGCTCACACCTTCCACGGTATAATAGCTATTTAGGACTTAATTCATCTTAATTATATATACGTTTTGTTTTTATGACATGGCTAAATCCTAGAGCTCTCGCTCAACTTAGGAACGAGATGTATAAATAGATACACACATACATATTCATTAAAGTTTATCACTATCACCATAACCTATACACATCCTATAAACCAGGTACAAAATTTAAGATCCAACAACCTTAAAAGCAATTCAATTCTATTTTCCTAATGTGCACACAACACGAATAATGATAGCCTTATAAGGTAATCATTCACCTGTCCTGTAAATCGTTATTTTGCATGAAAGATCCACATGACTATGCTTACGCAGCAGTCAGAGAAGAGAACGTCAGCGCAGGAGTGCCAACATACACAGCATCTCATGGTTTGCTGCAGACAGCATTTTTTGTAGTAAGCACCCCTTAAGACCTTATCAAGATTAAAAAAATGGGGCTGTTTCCTTGTCCCTTATCAAAGAACTGCCATAGATCATGTCGAAAACGATGCCTTATTGAGAGACTGAGAAGATGTAGGGGCATTTGGCGTAAATCGTTTCCTGTAGTTTAATCCAAAATGCATCATTATACTTTGAAGAAACTTTGTGCTTCATTAAAAGTAGTTCTTACTCTTCAAAAACTGTTTGTTCCTCTTCCTATTTTTATCTTAGTAAGTGGACACAATAGTTACGGCTATTCATTATTATATATTTACTTATATCCATTTCTTGGGTTTCAAACATTCGTTTCAAACATCTTTATACGAGTTTCATGATTCAAATATATTAAAATAACACATTTAGAGTTTCTATAGTATTATATTCACAAAACACTGTTTTTTTAATGGTGTTTAACGCCCGTTTTTGCTACTGAGGCACCACAGGCGGTGAACACTGATGATACATGAAATGAAATTATATATTGGGAAAGGATATATTTTTTTTAAGGAAGGAAGCGTTCCAGGCCTAAGTTTAGGTACCTTCCCGGGATTTGCCAGTTATGAAGACTGAGGAAAATTTGGAAAAAAAAAAAAAAAAAAAAAATCAGTCAAGGAGGACGGTTCTGTCGAGGTTCAAACCGCAGACCTCCCGCTCACGAGTCCGTGCTTTAACGACCTCGGCCACCCGTGGCGGTCGACACAACAACACACTGTAAAATACCAAGAAAGAAGATGCGATTTAGCACTCATGTAAATGGTTTTTAAATAGTTTTATACTCTTATCAAATTTCAAAATTTCCGGGTTGTAACGTGGTAGGATTTATTTTGGCAATTGCAGTACGCAAAATACTATCAATGAAGTTTATAAAATGTAATAATATAAATGCCGGACGTGAAAGTCTTAAATAAAGCTTTTAAACTTTTATTCATTACATAGATGGCCGCGTTAACATATTTGTGTATTATTGAGTTGCGAAGACGAAACAATTTATGGAGCTCCAATCAAATTATCAATAAATATACACAATTCCATTCTCTTTAATTGAAAACGACATTTTATAAAATCGTCACTTTTAAAATGATGACACAGTTTATTAATATTAACATTTTTAAGTGACACTATAATATTCATAATATAATTTGAAAGATATTAATCATATGTCCATTAGGGTTTAAAAAAAATAAGTTTCTAACCTCATATCTCTAGAAGGTTAACATTATGCATTTATGTATATTACAAGCACATATAACATTTTACCAAAACATATTAACTTTTAGAGTCTTGGACAGAGAGTTTATATGCTGCAATATAGTAAAAGAAAGAGTCATTCACTTAAATATGCCATTAGAGCAGGTTTTGAAGGAGTTTGGAGCTTTTTTCGGTGTTTGGATACAAGTTGAAGAAGAAACCTTTCTGCTCTTCATCCTTCATCAGTGTCTCATTGTATTTTTGAATCAGGGCGCTGTTTTATAAAAGTTGACAAGTATTACAATTGTGATAATTTAACAAATTTGTAGGTATATTGTGAAAACTAGTTGTTTCATATAACTTACAAATATGTCAGGTATGGCAGGTATAGAATTGTAACTTGCCACAAGGTATTTGCTTGTTTTATAATACTGACAATTATGCAAAAACAAATTGTCAACAAAGACCGTATTGCTACGCCTTAGAGGCATTAGTTATATTATTAAATTAAAAGTGTAAATAATATAAACGCACAGAAAGTAATAAATGTTAATGTTCGGTAAACAGCAAAGAATTATATTATATTGAATGTAAATTAAATCTGACGAAGTGCAACGAATTTGATAATAATTATCAACTAATGCATTACTATTATCATCACATTATTATCTGTGATAATGGATATAAAAAAGATAATCTCCCTCACTTTATCACGTATTTTATGATAAACGCATGCAAGCATTACAAACGACAAGTTAGCTATGGCTGACTTACGTTTACTTTACTTTGTTACAAAATTATTATCAGATAAGATATGGCAACACTGTAGAAAACAATGCCCCGGTTTTCTATTGAAAATTTTTAAGAAAAAAAATACAAGCTTATGTTCATTTTCGCTTAGGCTGTTATATATACCATATTAAGGTTAAACGTATCATATCCTATTTTGCAATAAAGTACAGTTGTTGCACACGCTATGAAAGGTAAACATTCTCTTGTCGAATTTGTTTGACAATTTTATAAAAATGTCAGCTTATCGCTATTTTATATGTGACAATAATGTGTTTCATAAAACAAATATGTCAAAGTATTTCTGTCAGTTTGTCACTTTTTATCAGACTCACTAATTTTTTATAAAACGGAATATGAACATTTTGTAAATTCATCATGCTTTATGAAAAAGGAACTTGTCAAGTTATTGAATTATACAACCATTGTCTGTCTCCTGTTGAATTGTTAGTTTTTATGAAACAGGGCCCAGGTTGATAGCGTATTCTGCCGTGTAATTTACTACTTTCATTGAGAGGAGGATCACCAAGTTTAGTTTAGTTTATTTCCTAGAGCATTCCGTGAGTTCGCAAAACAGGTCACAAAGTCTTAAGAACATAGAATTTACAATTAAATTTACTACAATAACGCACATTCTTCTACATTTACAAAAAACAGAGCACATATCTGTATAAATGGATATAATGAGCATGTAAAACAAAGCAGCGCCTAGAACATTCAGTCAACAAACCACTCGGTCACACAAATTTCGTTACATACATGTTTACATATACATTGATATAAATTCATTACAATGTTTTTGAATCAGATTATTTACACTCAGGGACTCCCCCCTCCCCCTCAAAAGACACTTTTATATTTTTTTGTGTATTGCAATATATTTGCTTGTCATAAAATATTATGTAGGCGTTTGTTGTCATGAAGATATGCAGGCTATGTTTTTTTTTTTATAAACAAGTCACTGTACCCGAATATTCCAATAAGTGTATAACGTTTCAGATACAGCATGTTTGAACCATTTTGTGTTTCATTATCATTATTTCTGTATTTTTACATGTTGTAAATGTAAGAAGAAATGTTTTCATTTCACCTTAAAAAAAGTTCTACCTGAAGATGTGGCTAGAGCTGTAGTCCTAAACGATGTTGGACGCAGTGTACATTGTAAATGTAATGAATATGGCCAGAAGCACAGTCCACGATGCAGCATATCTTGCCATAGTGTTTTCTGGAGTAGTTCGTCTGTTGCTGCAGAATTACACTGAATTATTGATGATCATTCTTTCGGAAAGGTTTGAAGAATGTTTCTGGACTTCAACATTTTAATAATTACTTCCCTCCCTATTCATGACTGAAAAAAATTATGCAGTTATAAATGTATCATTACAGAACACTAAATAAGAGAAACATACATATCTCATTACTTACATGTGTGTACACTTGCATGCATATATGCTATATAGACATCTTATCTTCGGAAGATCTTATTTTATCTTCCGAATTAATTTACGTAGCTCTTGCCAATTATTCTTATCCAATACTAAATTTACATATGCCGCCCTACTTCTTCTCGTACTCACAAAGTTTTCGGAGCGAATCTGCGACCTCCAGCACTCTGTAGCTTCACATTCTGTAAGCAATTTCCCTTTTTACCACACACGGAACAAATTCTTTACCCTGCGTCATCCATCATTTCGTGCGCTTTCCATCTCGCGAGGCGCCGCCAAACCATTGCCGTTCTGTCTTCTCCTGTCATTTCATTTGTATGTTCTCCCCCCATGCCCTTTTAGTTCTGATTGCAATTGCAGTGAGATTTTGTTAGAACGCTCAGCTTCCGCTGCTTGCCTATCAGTATCAATTAATCTCCTTTTAACTTTCCTCAAAATATTTCTTCTATTTATAACTCCCATCTCCTAAACCCACCCCATTTCTATTCCCTTCAAACCCCTTTTTATGGTAGTTGCCCAGTACAAATGCATTGTAATACAGAGAAGGGTGTTCTTTTTCAGTAAATATGAATGAAAGAATAGTGGGGTAACATTTAAAGATGCTATGACGTCTTAAGTCCCAAAGTCGGTCCTGGTGGTGTAATGGTAATGATATTTGCCTTCCAAACCCAAGATCCCGGGGTTCGACCCCGGCTAGGACCGATTGATTTTTCGGGCGTAAAAATCCTAAGTATGGCTTCCTTTGGAAGGGAAGTAAAGCCATGGGTACCGTTTCGTACATTTACGGCACGATAAAGAACCTCAAGCCTGAAAAAAGAGACCTCTGAACAAAATTTGGCGGCCTTTTCACGCCCTGAATTGAATGGGACGCTGATGACCTGAGATGTTAAAGTACGTTCATAAATAAACCAAATCAAACTTAAGTCCCAAAAAAATTATTTTCATAAAAACGCAAGGTTCTAATTAAAAAAAAAACGTTTAAAATATATGAATTGTGGCAACTTAGCGCTTTCTACAAAAATTTTTAATTGAAATTATGTACAACTTTTGAAAATCTCCGTATAATGTATGTATGCAGTGTTTAATTAAAAACAAACAAACCAGATAAGGATTATTTATTTTAACTGTCTAACAAGTTCCCCTTACATTCCTATTTACACAACTTAGTTAAATAACTGCATGAACATGCTGTTAATTTCATAACAAGTACTGACTTATGTTATAGGAATTATTCGAGGTGTTGTCCATCTGCAGTCACATTTCTGAAATCTGCTTTGCTTCTGTAATTCTTTCAATTTCTGTCCTGATATTTTCTCTAAGATTTTGTTCCAATATGAAGGTTATTGTATACATATATATTGTCTTTCTTTCAAATGATAACATTTCAGTACGCTACAATATAGGGCCTTGATGAAAGCACACCAAGGTGTCCTGTTCTTAGCCATAGCCTTGATTTTCTTCCAAATTTCCCAGCCTGCTCTTCTACTTCCTGACTGTTGCACCATGTAATTCTAGGCCTAACTATTTTCCTTGTTCCTCCTTGTGGCTTTCTCTCCCAACATATGCCCAATCTATTTCCACTTCCTATATTTTACTTCCTTTCCAATTTTCTGTTGAGCAGTTGCCTTACATAGATTCTTATTTGATATAACCTTCGGCCATCAAATTCCTATTATACATCTTTAGGACCTATTGACGAACACTTGTAATTTTTTTATGATTATACAGTTGCTTTCCAGGATATTTGTTTATATTTCCATAAGGGGGCTAACTGAGAGAAAGTGAGTTTTGCTTTCCTGATTCTAGCCTCGACGTCTACACCCTACCCCCCCCCTTTGAGATAATGCTTCCTAGATACTGAAATTCCTTCCTCTGCTCTATTTCCTCATTTCCTAGCATAGTTTTATAATCTGTTATTTTATGTATGCCAATTCTTTGGTCTTTTGCTTATTTAGATGCAGTCCCGCTGCACGTGCAAGTCTCCTGTAATTTGCCATTTATATTTGAGGAACTATGTACATTATACGTCATTTGCATGTTCTACAGTTCCTAACCTCTCTCGCAACTCCCACTGAATACCTCTACGTCATTTATAGCAAATCCCGTTGATTATGTCAACTAATAGCATTATAATTAATAGTAGCGGCAACAAACATCCCTGTTTAACTCCATTCAGAGAGGAAAAGGGCTCTGAAAGTTTGCCTTGATGTGACACATGACAACAGACACGATTATCGTGCATATCTTATTACTGGTGTTTTATCAGGCATCCCATTTTTTTATTTTTTTTTTTATTTTTCCCTATTATTTCTTAGTTCTGTATACCGTATTACGGATGGATACATCTTCCTGCTTAGTCATTTTCACTATACCCGTACACCCAATCTTGAGAGACTTTCTCATTTTCCCAGATATTATATAATAATACATATAAATTATAAATAGTTAAATTTACATCCGTTTTTAACGTTTCAGCGTTAATGTTACCGGGACCCGGTGCGTCATTGTTTCTTGTATTTTACTAAAATATCGTAATTAATAACAATGGCTCACCAATAGCCTGTAATAACACAAAGACTTGAGTAACGGACCTCTTAACCATAAGCTGAGTTATAATTTATGATAGTGACCTTGGACCAGTGCGAGCCGCAATTTTGCGAACTTAGGCCAAAAATAACTTTCGATATATCCTGTAACAGCTTCAGTGTTTAATAACAACAATCATGGATCTTATATATATATATATATATAAATTAATAGTAATAATAAAAGTAGATAAGGATAAAACACCATGATAAAGTCACACTTGCAATTTCAAGTGTGACTTTATGTAAGTGTTTTATCCTTATCTACTTTTATTATTACTGTTAATTTGTTACACTGTTAATAGTGTTATTTTATTTTTATTTTTCATTTATATTATATAATATATATAAAGTAATTTAAAAAGCAGAAAAGGACAAAACACTAAGAGAAAGTCACACTATTTCGAACTAATAGAGTTCTTCTATAGTTCGAAATATAGCGATTAAAAGTGACTTTATCTTAGTGTTTTATCCTTTTCTGCTTTTATAATTAATGTTAATTTGTTATATTGTTAATAGTGTTACTTTATTTTTATTTTTCTTTATATATATCAATACATAGACTTTCATCACACACGCATATATATTTATAACATAAATTAAAAATAATGTAACACTATTAACAATGTGACTAAATTAATAATAATTAGAAAAGAAGAAAAGGATAAAATACTAAGAAAAAGTCACAGATTTGCAATGTGACTTTTTCTTAATATTTTATCCTTTTCCTATTTTCTAATTTTATACATATACTAAACCCTAGCCGCTGAAATTTTGCACTTGATAGTTACCTTTTTAGTTGGCAACACCACAATAACAAATGAGGAACGCTACTTGTTACACCTTTTGAACCAATAACAAAATACCATCATCGGCCAGTCAGTCGTGACGTAAAGCCTGCTTTGTTGCCGGTGTTTCTTATTGTTAAGTGTAACTGATTTTTATCATTTGTTTACAGTTGAGTTATTGTGATTAATTGAACTGATTAATTTGTTGTAGTTAGAAAATGTCCCAAAGAGATAATTTCCAGAATAATTTCCAGAGAGAAACGTGTACCTAATCCTTGGCGTCAACGTGTTAAACGGACGCAAAATACTCTGAGAAGTAGATCTAATTCCGGCTATATATAATTCTAGATAAAAGTAATTCACTGTTTCGTATACACAGTGTACGTTTACTAGGCGATATTGAAAAGTCTATGATATCAGTCGTTAAGCAGTGGGTGGTTGCTGTTGCAATGTCGCAACATTACGTGAACTGACGCTATTAAGTGTAATGTTTCGGCGGCCTGGGTATAGGTGGAATTTGTTCAGTTAAATGGAGCATTGATTTTTGTTTCTCTGTCGGAGAAACCCACTGAAATGCATTTTCTTTCTCCTCTGTATCTACTAATAGTTTCTGAAAGTCCTTGAAGTTTGCAAGAATGTTTTATTCTCCATGGATATAATTCCCAAGATAACTAACACGTCAGCCTGGAAGGTGTTGTTACTTTTGATGCCCTGAGGGTGCTTTTCAGAAAGGTAGCTTTTGCTTTTTCCAATTCGCGATGCTTTCTTTGAAGATGGTCCCAAATAATTTTTAAGCCGCAATATGGGCTGGAGGGAATTTTTACGGAGAAGAAGAAATAGAAGTAGTAGATGCTCTCTTTTTTATGTTTTATTTATTGTAGCTTTGACTGCATTGGCTTTCTTGTGAAGTCTGTAGATTGTGAGCTGAATACTATAGGTGTAAGCCTGTAGGAATGAATGGAATGAATTAATGCTGGAGAAAATGAATCTGCGAGTCTTTGGTGCCTAAAACCATCTGGCATGGTTTTCTTTCTTTCTGGCATGGCACTTTCTCAGGGTAAGAAAAAAAAAACCGAAAAAACCTTACTCAAAAGTTTGACCTGGCCGGGATTCAAATCCAGGACTTCCAGTTTGGCTACCACTAGACACGGAGGCGGTCAAAAGATGTTCTTGTTCTCAGATCCTGCGGTGAGCGAAGCTCGAGGATACCTGAACACGTAATACAATTTATCAAGCATTCATACACATGACATAATGTAAAAACCCTCAATTATTTATATTAGGTGTCTCTTAAAAAATGTCGGCTTTCAAGTTTGTTGTTTTGTAAGATTTTATATTCTGTTTGGCAATGTTATTTACAGGATTGCTACGTCGCCTGTTGTTAATACAATTATCATAACATGGAGATAGCAAAGTTTGAGATTAGAGTTCCTCTAAAGCACTAATGGAAACAAGATTGTAAAGCTAAGCACTGCCGGTGCTCGAAGAATATATGACGTGGAGGGAGAAGGCGTCATTAGTGAGCATATTGCACAACTGTTCCAGCGTTTCAGTAATGAAGAAAACACTTAAACATTTACCAAGTCCAGCAGGACCTAAAGTATGGAATATTGAGAATACACGAAAAGTTTCGTAAGAAAATCCGCAAAAAGTACTCGTAGGTTGTCAGAGAAAAATTTGGTGCATAAAATGGTACCATGCATCGCTAAATTAAGACACCAAAAAACATACAGAGGTTGTGGATCATGAATTGACACCTGAACAGGCTCAACGCAGAATAGATATGTTGTTAGCTAATCGCATATCCCATAGATGACATATTTATCAGGAAAAACATTACATATGATGAAAAATATGTACATTTCTGCATCCTTGACACCTCAAAACAGTGACTCGATTCCCGTCAGTCTGCCAAAGTCATCGCTAAGCAAAATCGGTTTGGCCCCAAAGTAAGGTTGTGTGTCTGGTGGACTTTTTGAGGTATGATTCATTGGGAGTTTGTTTCAAACGAGCGTGCTGTCGATACGAATCTTTATTATCAACAACTGGAGTTAGCTCAAAAAAATTGAGTCGGAGATACCGAACATAATAGAATTTTTCGCAACAGGATCCCTGCCGCACGAACAACTATGGATGAAGCAATGTTGGGCCTTTCTAAAACAACAGTTCTTCGAGTTATTTATCCATTGAAACAGGAGATGAAACTATGGTCGTCTAATATGATCCCTTGTCTAAAAGAGAATCAATGGAGTGGCATAAAACTGGCGAAGCACCGCCTCTAAAGGCCAAGGTCACTCAGTCAACCAAGAAAATCATGATCACAATCTTTTGTGACTGTGAAGGAATACTCTTCATTGACTTCAAGGAGAAGAACACCACAGTAAATGGGGAGTTTTATGCTGGCCTACTGCACAGACTACGTGTTTCCATCGAAGAGAAAAGGCGAGGAAAGCTGAGTGGTGGTGTGCGCTTTCTCCACGACAACGCGCCTGTGTATACAGCTCTTGTTGCAAAGGAAGCTGTGAAGAAATGTGGCTTAAAGGAGATCGACCATCCACCCTACAGTCCAGATCTAGCTCCCAGTGACTATTTCCTCTTCTCAAAACTCAAGGTCTTCGAGGAAGGAAATTTAAGTGTGAAGAAGAAGAAGAAGAAGAAGAAGAAGAAGAAGAAGAAGAAGAAGAAGTGACGGATGCTGTTTATGCCCATTTTGCAGACAAGACTTCTGACTATTTTGGGAGGGAGGATTGAAATGCTAATTCAAAGATGTGAGAAGTGTTGCAACAAAGGGTAACTATATTGGAAAGTAAATTTTGTTTTTGTATTTTTATTATTGATTTATTTATGGACGTTCTTTAACATCTCAGGTCATTAGCGTACCATTCAACTCAGGGCGTGAAACGGCCGACTAATTTTGCTCAGAGGCCTCTCTTTCAGGCTTGAGGTTTTCGTGCCATAAATGTACGACACGGGACCCAAAGCTTTACTTCCCTTCCGCAGGAAGCCATACTTGGATTTTTACGCCCGAAAAAATCCATCGGTCCTGGCCGGGTTCGAACCCGCGATCTTGGGTCTAGGAGGCAAGTATTTGTCTTTCTCATACCTAGAAAATGGTTAGACCGGAAACTTAATATAAGGAAATAACCCTAAAAATTTTTATATAAGATAATAGAAAATGCGGAAATGAAAATATCTACCCCGATGTGTTATTTTGTTTGATTTTAACAGCGAGGCCATTATCATTGTTTTCTTTCTGCAAAATAGTTACAGCTAAATGTCGTATTCGACTTATTTGCAAATTTTTGTTTAAACTCAAGTAATTCGAGAAATTTGCGAACCTCGTGCAGCTGACGCTAGGATGTACCATAGCAAGCATTTCAAAGCTATCAAATTTATTTTTAAGGGTGAGGTGGGTGCGCATTCAGCGTCTTGAAACAAGGAAGGCCACGACGATTCCCACTGGAAAGCTTGGAGAGATTTAACAGATTTTATGTCCGTTTGCTTTTACGTCAGTCGACAGGTTTATAGAATGGGCGTGGAAAGGGGATATACGACATAGTCTGAGTGCTTCATTCAAACGTAACTAACTGAAATAAACATAGCGCTACCTACAACAGATAAAGCTACACATTTCGGTTTATTGCTTAATAGCCGCTTTTAAGTTATTGCTCAATAATGTAAGCTCACATTATCTCACTGGCGTTTAAATACGTTACACTGTGCTTGTGAGACCTTTGCGTACTAAAATAGGAGGTAAGAGGATGGTAAATTCGTTAAAATACGTTGGTACTACAAGGAGAAACAACTACGCGGCATTCAGAAGATTGTGTTGCAGAAACTTTTATTCAAATAGAATTTTTGTTACTGCAGGATATTCAGAGTGATAGCTATAAGGTGGTACCCCTATCTTTGCAATGTTAATTATGCCATGTTTAGGGACATATTGCACAAGAACCATTGCTAGGTTTGTGAAATTCAGTGAATATGTTTTGTGTCTACAGACTTTTAATTGCATTAGTGTGTGTATATGAAAATTTAATTATGAATTATATATTTTTATACATTTTTCAGAGGATTACATTTAATAGCTACCACAAATATTGAGATAGAAGTGAAAAAAGTCAGTAATTAAATATACCTAGTGCAGTAACCTGTTAAAATTTTATATTCCTATCATTAAATACTTTCTGAGTTGACTATGTTGCTTAAGGGAAGTATTAAAGGGAAGGGGGATCAAAAAATCACATTTTTGTTTTTTATGCCATTTTAATTTGTGAAAATTTCTGTTTTATTTAATATGTTTTTCAATAATGTTCCTTGGTTATAAGTATTTTTAACAAATTTTTAATTATGTCACTGCAGAAATAACTTTTTTTTTTATTTAGCGAGCACTTGTTCAATAAAATTCTATATTTGAGTAAATATTGGCTCTAGAAGGATATAGCTTGTCTTGAATGATAAAAAGTTGTATTTCATAAGCTGGCAGTATTTCTTTCCTTGATATCAACCTTTTTTGTTTTATAGTGCTGGAGGATTTGAGCTGGTGTGTCCCTCCAAAAGTTAGTTTTCCTGTAAAAACATTTTTTTGACTGTAATTATCGAAATACTACCTTTTTTTTGCACAAGTTTCTCATTTTTTAGGATCTGTATAAGCTATCACTTTGAAACTTTTACCACTTATTTATGATATTATTGTGATGTGGAACTATTATAGCTAAGCAACGACAAAATGTGACAACGTAACAAAAATAAAATGTTGGGAAACAAAATGGAAAAATGCACACAGTTGAAAATAATTTATAATTTTCTCCAGAGTAATAGTATAGTAGTAAAAATAGACCAGAAAATTTTAATTTTATCTTATAGTTTTAATAGTCCTCGAGAAAATGGGAACTGAAGTTGGTAAATTTAACATTACATTATATTTATTTGTTTACCGGCGCTCTTTAACATCTTAGGTCATCAGCGTCCCACTCTAATTAGGGCGTGAAATGGTAGACAAATTTTGCTCAGGGACCTTTTCTTTTAGGCTTGAGATTCTTTTTCGTGCCGTAAATGTACGACACGGGACCCACGACTTTACTTCTCTTCCGAAGGAAGCCATACTTAGGATTTTTACGCCCAGAAAAATTCATTGATCCTGGCCGGGTTCAAACCCGCGATCTTGGGTTTAGAAGGCAAGTATGGTTACCACTACACCACCAGGACGGACAACTTTACATTAAGGGGGGTCTTTCATACCCTCCTTAAAAACAACTTTGTGAAAAATTGAAATAAAGAAAACCACACAATACTGCCATTTGCATTACAATAGTTGCATTTTACAAAATTGTTCAGAGCCCTTGACACTACATTGAAATTTATTATATCGTTACCACTTGTTACTGTTATCTTCTGGATCATTTATTTTCAAACTATCATTATATACATAAAAAACAACTTCCTTCTAGAGATGTTTTCATCAGCTGATTCAAAATTTAACTCACCTTACATAAGCCTATAACTACCTTGCGTGTTTACATTTTTTACATTAATATTACTAACAGGTATTATCTACATTATTTACAGGATTTTTGACTTCTTTGGGGATCTTATTTACGCTTTTTGAATAAAGATGTCTTGGCATTTTTCAAGTTTTTTCCAGTTGGTTTCAAAACAAATTAATAGGAAACAGCACGGAAAGTTGGAAACAGTTGACAATTTGTGAGCGTCCATCAGTATGGGAAATGCATCAATATGCCTTCTACAGGAATTAATCACCCTGGCCGTGATCTTGGGTTTAGAAGGCAAGTAGGTTACCACTACCCCTCCAGGACCGACGACGGAAACTTATGGACCTACCCCTCGTATTTATAATTATTTATACATAGGAGATGATTATTCTCTTTCTCTCTTCTAAATCTACTGTGTTTATGTTGTAATAAATAAGTTACACTTTTATGCCCTTATTCGTATGTATACAGATGTTGATCCGAGCTCCTGGTTGGCTGTTAATTGTGACATACCTGGTGTCCAGGATTCTGCCGTCACTTAGTTGTGATAACATTATGGGATGTGATGACGAAGAACCGACACCCAAACAGAATGTTTCGCAAGCTATCCAGGATCTGAAACAAGAAATACAGAAGTTGCGATCTCAGCTGCAAAAACAGAACACAACCAACTCCCCGCATCTCCCCCAGAGTTCTCAGCATGAAACGATTTTGAAGTCACTCGGGGAACTACGCGAAATGCTGGAACACAGTCCCAAGCCTGCGCAGTCAGAGAATAAACTTTCGTCCAACACACAAGATAAACCAGTAAGTACATCGGAGAGAAACATACAGCTCATACAGTATGAACAGCTATACCTGGCATCGAATTCTGAGTCCGCATGTCCGAAATTGGGTTTATTATCTGCATTCTCCGTATGATGGCTCTGCATAAATAAAGGATGATATAATTAAATACAAACCAAGAATGCTTATTATTATTTTTTAATAAATTAAACAGTTACCAAGAATGTATATGCCATCGAAGCCATAATATGAACATTCGAATGCTGAATTAAATTAAAATCGATTTAGTTCTTTTACGCATGTTCCCAATGTCATTATTTTCATTTTTACTACATCACATTTTTAGGTCGAGAGATTCCACGAATTATATAAAAAGATATTAAAAACTGAATTGGCAATTGAAGTCCACCACCACCACCACCACCACCACCACCACCACCACCACCACCACCACCACCACCACCACCACCACCACCACCACCACCACCACCACCACCACCACCACCACCACCACCACCACCACCACCACCACCACCACCACCACCACCACCACCACCACCACCACCACCACCACCACCACCACCACCACCACCACCACCACCACCACCACCACCACCACCACCACCACCACCACCACCACCACCACCACCACCACCACCACCACCACCACCACCACCACCACCACCACCACCACCACCACCACCACCACCACCACCACCACCACCACCACCACCACCACCACCACCACCACCACCACCACCACCACCACCACCACCACCACCACCACCACCACCACCACCACCACCACCACCACCACCACCACCACCACCACCACCACCACCACCACCACCACCACCACCACCACCACCACCACCACCACCACCACCACCACCACCACCACCACCACCACCACCACCACCACCACCACCACCACCACCACCACCACCACCACCACCACCACCACCACCACCACCACCACCACCACCACCACCACCACCACCACCACCACCACCACCACCACCACCACCACCACCACCACCACCACCACCACCACCACCACCACCACCACCACCACCACCACCACCACCACCACCACCACCACCACCACCACCACCACCACCACCACCACCACCACCACCACCACCACCACCACCACCACCACCACCACCACCACCACCACCACCACCACCACCACCACCACCACCACCACCACCACCACCACCACCACCACCACCACCACCACCACCACCACCACCACCACCACCACCACCACCACCACCACCACCACCACCACCACCACCACCACCACCACCACCACCACCACCACCACCACCACCACCACCACCACCACCACCACCACCACCACCACCACCACCACCACCACCACCACCACCACCACCACCACCACCACCACCACCACCACCACCACCACCACCACCACCACCACCACCACCACCACCACCACCACCACCACCACCACCACCACC